>JADRCH010000052.1:7492589-7615053 GCA_019843965.1 Rhynchomys soricoides | reverse complement strand
GAGAGAGAGAGAGAGAGAGAGAGAGAGAGAGAGAGAGAGAGAGAGAGGATTGAGGGAGGGGTAGAGGAAGGGAGAGGTACACAGTCCATATGTATGTGAAGAGGAGAAGGAAGGCGATTAGTAGGGATCAATAGCTCTCTGATGGATGTACATCAGTGTTCTTATGTCAAGAACATATTGCTTACGTAACAAAGTACGTTACATATGTAGCGTACTCAAACCCATTGAGATGAACTTTCTCTTTTTAATAAAGAAATGCACCACTCAAGATCCAATATGTAGAATGACTGTGCTTCCCTGAAAAGCCCCCAAGAAAATAATTTTCTATAAACACAAAAGTAGGGACTCAACAGACAGAGATAATTATTACCATTTGTTAGACATTTGGGTTGGCTCTTTGTCATTGGAGAGTTAGTTTCTAGGAGACTAGAGCCGTGACAATGTGGCATTGCTATTCTGACTCTACCCCTCTTACCTCTATAAGTGAGACAATGCCTGCTTGCTGTGCAAATAACAACATAAGCAAAGTGCTTAAACCAGTAGAAGGCTTCAATAACTGCTCTCTCTCTCTCTCCCTCTCATGTGGAGGTCAAAAGACATGTTTGAGGAGTTGGTTCCCTCCTTCTATCCTGTGGGGTCTGAGGATGGACTCTGGTTGTCAGACTTGGCAGCAAGTGGTCTTACTCAGCCTTCTCTTCACTCCTAGTGATGCACTTTAGCTCATCTGTACAGATTTGAGTTAAAATAGCTTCTGTTGGTTTACTGCTTAAGGTTTAATAGTTAATACGTGAGTGCAGTGTGTGTGTAGACAAAGATGTTAGAGCTACTAGGTCAACAATCCACTCCACATTTTACAGAGAGAACTGTGAACTAGAAAAGTGAACCTCTGTGGTGGGAGACTTGGTCACACCAGCAGTCATATACTTTCTGCAGATGTCCGATCGCCTGCTGTCCTCTAGTGGCAGATCGAGAAAAGCTCATCTCTACAGGAAAAATGACTTTCAGAGGCATAGCTCACCTGCGTCAATCTTGTTGGTCTCTATAGACTGTACTCCGAAGTTAAACTCCTCCAGATGAGTGCTATCCATGTGTGTTTTAGGTTAAGTTCTCTTCCTAGCACTCATATAGCACAAGTTCCTCTTTGGGGAGAATGTATTTACAAAGCTTTTCTGTTTTAAATTAATCTCTACGTTGCTCTAAAACTAAAATATTAGTTATGGGTTTATAATACCTTATCAACAGTGCTTATCTACCTAGACTTACTTATCTATATGATAAATGGAGCATATCCCTTCATTATACAGCATGTGATAGGGATGAACAGAAAGAGGGAGAAAGGGGAAAGGAGAGAAGGAGACGGAGGGAGAGAGGGAGGAAGGAAGGTAAGCATGCAAGGAGAAAGGAATTAAATCTAATCAGAGGTTATGTATAACCTGGAGTGTCCCCCTTTCCACAGAGCCATGGGGAACAAATGGCAACAGATTTACCAATCACAGTGACAAGTGTAAATTACATTTTAAAATACACAGACACCATCTGCCTTTTCCCTAGCTCTTACACATTTTATAGTCAAAGCTATGTAGATGTAAACTATCACAAGGGCTTTCACACTGTTATTGTAAAGATACTATAGTGTACTTCACATAGAATTATATCAATGAATTTCTGAGGGTGGAGTTATTGAATCAAAGGGGTTCATGTGTATTTAAGTATAGAGGGAGCCGGTTTTGTATTGTGTCCCCACAGGAATGTAAGCACCCCATTTCCCACTCTAGGAGTTAGGGAATTTGTAATTGTTTCCAAATGAAAAGGTGAAGATCACCTCACAGTTTTAATGTTGATTTTCTTTAAAGATGGAATGTGCCTGCTTTCCAGTATAAGCAAGACATTTGTGTCTTCACCAGTTTTCATTTTGAGTTGTTACTGTTTAAGGTCTTTTCATACAGCCAGTGAAATTTTACTTATAGAATTATCATATAGAAATAACAGAATGAAAGTGTAGATTATTGAATCTACTCTTTAACATAGAGCTATTCTTATTCTCAAACAAGGTTATTTTTATTTACATTGATAGAGATTATTTTATATTGATACAGGCCTAAGGTTTTCATTGGTATAAATGTTTGTATATTGGGGAAGTAAGAGGCTGTTGGCTTCCACCTGTGGTGGGAGACCTCTGCCTGGGCGACAGGACTCCATTGCCAACCAGTGCAGGGAGAAAGTGACCCTCCCACTTGTGCAGAAAAGCCAGCAGAAGGAGGGCTCCAGACACAGGGACTGAAGAACAGCCAGGAAAGAGAACTGGTCTCCAAGGAACACTGACACCTGGGACTGTAGGAAAGACAAGCCATAGTCAGAGAAAGAAAGACCAACTAACACCAGAGATAACCAGATGGTGAAAGGCAAGGGCAAGAACACAAGGAACAGAAACCAAGACTACTTGGCTTCATCAGAACCCAGCTCTCCCACCACAGCCAGCCCTGGATAACCCAACACAACAGAAAAGGAAGACTCAGACTTAAAATCACTTATCAAGAGGATGATAGTAGACTTTAAGAAGGAAATATATAACTCCCTTAAAGAAATACAAGAGAACACAGGTAAACAACTGGAAACCCTTAAAGAGGACACACAGAAATCCCTTAAAGAATTACAAGAAAACACAATCAAATGGGCAGAATTACAGGAAAACACAATCAATCAAATGAACAAAACCATTCAGGAATTAAAAACAGAAATAGAAACAATAAAGAAATCACAAAGGGAGACAACCCTGTAGTTAGAGAACATAGGAAAGAAATCAGGAGTCATAGATGTAAGGATCACCAACAGAATACAAGAGATGGAAGAGAGAATCTAAGGTGCGGAAGATACCATAGAAAACATGGACACAACAGTCAAAGAAAATACAAAATCCAAAGAGCTCCTAACCCAAAACATCCAAGATATCCAGGATGCAATGAGAAGACAGAACCTGAGGATAATAGGTATAGAAGACAGTGAAGATTCCCAACTGAAAGGACCAGTAAATATCGTCAACAAAATTATAGAAGAAAATTTCCCTAACCTGAAGAAAGAAATGAACATAAATATACAAGAAGCCTACAGAACGCCAAATAGACTGGACCAGAAAAGAAATTCTTCCTGTCACATTATAGTCAAAACACCAAAAACACAAAACAAGGAAAGAATATTAAAAGCAGTAAGGGAAAAAGGGCAAGTAACATATAAAGGCAGACCTATCAGAATTACACCAGACTTCTCACCAGAGACTATGAAAGCTAGAAGATCCTGGGAAGATCTCATACAGACTCAAAGAGAACACAAATGCCAGCCCAGGCTGCTGTACCCAGCAAAACTCTCAATAATCATAGATGGTGAAAACAAAATATTCTATGACAAAACCAAATTTGCACGGTTTGTTTCCACAAACCCAGCCCTACAAAGAATAATACATGGAAAACGCCAACTCAAGGAGGGAAACTACACTCAAGAAAAAGCAATAAAGTAATCTTTCAAAAAACTCAAAAGAAGATAGCCACATAAACAACATAAAAAATAACAGGAAACAACAATCACTATTCTTTAATATCTCTTAACATCAATGATCTCAACTCTCCAATAAAAAGACATAGACTGACAGACTGGATCCATAAACATGACCCAGCATTTTGCTGCATCCAGGAAACACACCTCCATGTTAAAGACAAACACTACCTTAGAGTAAAGGGTTAGAAAACAATTTTCCAGGCAAATGGCCCCAGAAACAGGCTGGAGTAGCCATTCTAATATCGGATAAAATTGACTTTCAACCAAAAGTCATCAAAGAAGATAAAGAAGGATACTTCATACTCATCAAAGGAAAAATCTACCAAGAAGAACTCTCAATTCTGAACATCTATGCCCTGAATGCAAGAGCTTCCACATTCATAAAAGATACTCTACTAAAGCTCAAAGCACATATTGCACCTCACACAATAATAGTGGGAAACTTCAACACCCCACTATCGACAGATCGTGGAAACATAAACTAAACAGAGACACAGTGATACTAACAAATGCTATGAACCAAATGGATTTAACAAATATCTATAGAACATTTCATCCTACATCAAAAGAATATACCATCTTCTCAGCACCTCATGGTACCTTCTCCAAAATTGATCATATAATTGGTCACAAAACAAACCTCAACAGATACAGGAAGACTGAAATAATCCCATGCCTCCTATCAGATCACTACAGATTAAGGTTGGTCTTCAATGGCAACAACAACAACAACACAAAGCCCACATACACATGGAAGCTGAACAATGCTCTGCTCAATGATAACATGGTCAAGGAAGAAATAAAGAAGGAAAATAAAGACTTCCTAGAATTTAATGAAAATGAAAGTACAAGTTACCCAATCCTATGGGATACAATGAAAGCAGTGTTAAGAGGAAAACTCATAGCTCTGAATGCCTCCAAAAAGAAACTGGAGAGAGCATATATTAACAGCCTAACAGCACACCTGAAAGTTCTAGAACAAAAAGACGTTAATACACCCAAGAGGAGTAGAAGGCAGGAAATAATCAAATTAAGGGCTGAAATCAACCAAGTGGAAACTAAAAGAACTATACAAAGAATCAACAAAACCAAGAGCTGGTTCTTTGAGAAAATCAACAAGATAGATAAACCCTTAGCCAGACTAACCAGAGGGCACAGAGACAGTGTGCAAATTAATAAAATTAGAGAAGAAAATGGAGATATAACAACAGATTCTGAGGAAATAAAAATTATTATCAGATCCCACTACAAAAGCCTATATACAACAAAATTGGAAAATCTGGAGGAAATGGACAAGTTTCTAGACAGATACTAATTATCAAAGTTAAAGCAGGATCAGATAAATCATCTAAACAGTCCCATAACCCCTAAAGAAATAGAAGCAGTCATTAAAAGTCTCCCAACCAAAAAAAGCCCAGGACCAGATGGGTTCAGTGAAGAATTCTATCAGACCTTCAAAGAAGACCTAACACCAATACTCTTCAAGCTATTGCATAAAATAGAAACAGAAGGAACACTACCCAATTCATTCTATGAGGCCACTGTTACACTGATAGCAAAACCCCACAAAGACCTAACAGTAAAAGAAAACGTCAGACCAATTTCCCTTATGAATATCAATGCAAAAATACTCAATAAAATTCTTGCAAACCAAATCCAAGAACACATCACAACGATCATTCACCATGATCAAGTAAGCTTCATCCCAGGGCTGCAGGGATGGTTCAATACCCGGAAATCCATCAATATAATCCACTACATAAACAAACTCAACGAAAAAAACCACATGGTCATTTCATTAGATGCTGAAAAAGCATTTGACAAAGTTCAACATCCCTTTATGATAAAAGTCTTGGAAAGATCAGGAATTCAAAGAGCATACCTAAACATAGTAAAAGCAATATACAGCAAACCAGTAGCCAACATTGAACTAAATGGAGAAAAACTCAGAAGCAATCCCACTAAAATCAGGGACTAGACAAGGGTGCCCTCTCTCTCCCTACCTATTCAATATAGTACTTGAAGTTCTAGCTAGAGCATTTAGAAAACAAAAGGAGGTCAAAGGGATACAAATTGGAAAGGAAGAAATCAAAATAGCACTATTTGCAGATGATATGATGGTATACTTAAGTGACCCGAAAAACTCCACCAGAGATCTGCTACAGCTGATAAACAACTTCAGCAAAGTGGCTGGATACAAAATTAACTCAAGCAAATCAGTAGCCTTCCTATACTCAAAGGATAAACAGGCTGAGAAAGAAATTAGGGAAATAACATCCTTCACAATTGTCACAAACAATATAAAATATCTTGGTGTGACTCTAACCAAACAAGTGAAAGATCTGTATGATAAGAACTTCAAGTCTCTGAAGAAAGAAATTGAAGAAGACTTCAGAAGAAGGAAAGATCTCCAATGCTCCTGGATTGGCAGGAATAAAATAGTTAAAATGGCCATCCTGCTGAAAGCAATCTACAAATTCAATGCAATCCCCATCAAAATCCCAACTCAATTCTTCATAGACCTAGAAAGAGCAATTCTCAAATTCATATGGAATAACAAAAACCCCAAGATAGCAAAAACTATTCTCAATAATAAAAGGACTTCTGGGAGAATCAGCCTCCCTGACTTCAAGCTGTACTACAGAGCAGTAGTGATAAAAACTGCATGGTATTCGTACAGTGACAGGCAGGTAGATCAATGGAATAGAATCAAAGACCCAGAATTGAACCCACACACTTATGGTCACTTGATCTTTGACAAAGGAGCTAAAACCATCCAGTGGAAAAAAGACAGCATCTTCAACAAATGGTGCTGGTTCAACTGGTGGTCTACATGTAGAAGATTTTGAATTGACTCATTCCTATCTCCCTATACAAAGCTCAAGTCCAAGTGGATCAAGGACCTCCACATAAAACCAGATACACTGAAACTAATAGAAGAGAAAGTGGGGAAAAGTCTAGAACACATGGGCACAGGGGAAAAGTTGTTGAACAGAACATCAATGGCTTGTGCTCTAAGATCAAGAATCGACAGATGGGACCTCATAGAATTACAAAGCTTCTGTAAGGCAAAGGACACTGTAAATAAGACAAAACGGCAACCTACAGATTGGGAAAAGATCTTTACCAATCCTACATCCGATAGAAGGCTAATATCCAATGTATACAAAGAACTCAAGAAGCTAGACTCCAGAGATCCAAATAACCCTATCAAAAAATGGGGAAGAGAGCTAAACAGAATTCTCAACTGAGGAAACTGGAGTGGCCGAGAAGCACCTAAAGAAATGTTCAACATCCTTAGTCATCAGGGAAATGCAAATCAAAACAATCCTGAGATTTCACCTCACACCAGTCAGAATGGCTAAGATCAAACACTCAGGTGACAGCAGATGTTGGGGAGGATGTGGAGAAAGAGGAACATTTCTCCATTGCTGGTGGGAATGCAAGTTGATACAACCTCTCTGGAAATCAGTTTGGCAGACCCTCAGATAAATGAACATAATACTACCTGAGGACCCAGCTATTCCACTCCTGGGAATATACCCAGAAGATGCTCCAACATGTAATAAAACAAATGCTCCACTATGTTCATAACAGCCATATTTATAATAGCCAGAAGCTGGAATCAACCCAGAAGTCGCTCCACAGAGGAATGGATACAGAAAATGTGGTACATTTACATAATGGACTACTACTCAGCTATTAAAAACAATGACTTCATAAAATTCGCAGGAAAATGGATGGAACTTGAAAATATCATGCTGAGTGAGGTAACTCAGTCACAAAAGAACAAACATGGTATGTACTCATTGATAAGCGGATATTAGCCAGAAAGTTTGGAACACCCATGATTCAATTCACAGCAAATGTTGGACTGAGCATGGGGTACCAGGTGGAGGAGTTGGAGAAGGGACTGAAGGAGCTGAGGGCGTTTTCAGCCCCATGGGTAAGGAGCAACAGTGTCAACTGGTCACCCTCCCACCCCTGTGCTCCCAGAGACTGGACTACCAACCAAAGAATTCATATGGAGGGACCTATGTTGCTGACCACATATGTGGCAGAGGAGGGCCTTCTTGGCCATCAGTGGGAGGAGAGGCCCTTCGGCCTGAGGGTGTTAGATGTCCCAGTTTAGGGGATTTCCAGGGAGGGAAGTTGGGAGTGGGTAGGTAAGTGGGGGAATACTCTCATAGAGGCAGGGGGAGGGGAGATGGTATAGGGGGTTTCCAAAGGGGAGACTTGGAAAGGGAAAACCTTTGAAATGTAAATAATGTATCAAAAATAAAAATTAAAAAAATTTAAAAAAAGTTTGTATATTGATACAAAATTTAAGGTTAATTTTGTTATAACATAATGTGTGTATGTTTCAACACTTATACAGAGATTATGTTATGCAACTCATTTAAATACAAGATTTAATCCCTGAAGATAGATGCTCCAACACTGTAGAGAATACTGGGTTGATGTCCAGGAAGCCAACTTCCTATCATTTCTATAATTTTGGAAGTGTTTGTCTGCACTTCCTGCATGCTCGGATAATATTTATTTCCTTCTCAAATCTCTGATGGGGTATAAAACTAGATAGTTATAGTCTCACAATTAAGCTTAAGTTGTTTAGGGTTTAAGAAAAATGTTTTTCGGTCTAAGATGATGTTTTTAGAATGGTAATACAAGTTAGGGTAGAAAATGATTCAGATCTAGAACTCTAAACTCACCAGTATAGGAGAGATAATAAAATATCTTCTATTCAGTTGCCAAATACAAACAGACTGGACTTTTGAATGTAATTCTTCAATGATAGTTTTCATAAATGTTCCTACTATATTATTATTATTATTATTATTATTATTATTATTATTATTATTATTGAAAGAGCCTTTTTATTTAGACAAAAAGAGAGAAGTGTAGTGGGTTGGTCTGATACTATGTATGCTCCCAAGATCTGGTTGCCCCTGACCAGCAGATTCTCACACATACCAGGTGATGCTATGTAAACCTTATCCCCCAATTTAACTAGTCAATAAAAGGCTAGAACCTAGGGACTGAAGGAGCTGAGGGAGTTTGCATCCCCAGGGAGGCAGCAACAGTGTCAACTGGCCTGACACCCCCCCCAAGACAGATCCACCAACCAAAGAATACACATGGAGGGACTCATGGTGCTAGCCCCATATGCGACAGAGGAGGGTCTTGTTAGCCATCAGGGGGAGGAGAGGCCCTTGGGCCTGAGAGTGTTAGATCCCCCAGTAGAGGAGAATGCCAAGGAGGGAGGATGAGAGTGGGTGGGTAGGAGAATACCCCCATAGTGGCAGAGGGAGGGGGGAGGAAATGGGGAGGTTCCAAAGGAGAGATCTGGAAAGGGGGAAACATTTGAAATGTAAATAAAGTAGGAAAAATAATAATAATTAAAAAAAGGAAAAATAAATAAATGTGAACAAATTTTTAAAAATAAACAATAAAATAAATTGATCTAAATCAATTCCATGATTATATTATACTCCAAAATAAAAATATTATCATTCAATTATTATATATTTTTTGAACACTGAAACTCGTAGAAACTGTATAGTCCAGTCAGGATTATTGGATAAATAAGAAAAATAAGTTAAATGAATCTGTAGAGAGCAGAAACCTGCAAAATATGTTGCCCTGGGCTGACAACTGCTATAGAGCAGATGACATATTGTGGATCTAAAAAGATGCTGAAATTGCAGCATCGTTGTGAGCATTACCATAAAAATAAAGATGAAATGAACGCTGGAGGGTAATGGGCACACCCTGCTGACTGCATCGTGGAAGCAGGAGGACCTCCATACATCTATCAATTCTTGCTTCTGACCAGAGTGCTGGAATACTGGCACTCCTGATTATTTCACAGCAGAAAATAGCAATTGTTTGTGTATTAAAGAATTCTGTTCTGGTCTGTCGCTTCTAAGATTCAGTTCTGTAGGATGCTGATCTCAGTCCTCAGCACATGCCTTCTGTGCCACTGAGCATTGCAGGTTCCATTTGGGATAAGACTGAGGACAGCCTGGGATATCATCTGTTATGTAAAAACTTCCAGTGGCAACCATTAAGCACAACATAAGATTCTTAACAGTATGTTTTCATATTTGCATGAGGTATTGCCCTCCATTTTCTCTATTTGATGGGGTGACATAAGTCAAACACTCAGAGAGGGCAAAGTAGTTAAATAGAACGTATTAATCTAATCGAGATTGCATTAGTCATTTTTTTCTATAACAAAATAGCCAACTCAGGGTAAATTATAAAGAAAAAGTAGTTTGCTTGGCTTACTATTCTGGAGGTTTAACGAGATGGGACCAGCACCTGTACCGCATTTATAAGAAACTCATTGTAGATGTCATTGTAATGACAGAGCACATGCAGAAGACCCTAGATGAGATAGGAAGTAAGAACAGGAGAGAAACGAAGCTTGTGCTATTTCTAACAACCCAATCTTCCAGAAGAGAATCTAATACCAGAATACCTTTGTTAACCCTTTGCAAGTGTGATGCCACCAAGAGGCAACTATTTCACCTAGACCTAACTCTTAGTGGTCTCATTACCTCAACACACAATGTCAGCCAAGTTTCCAGACTATGAACCTTGGGTGGCACATTCCAACTGTATCCAAAATTCCAGAAAGTCTCTTCAGTGAACTAGTGGGGAAATGGAAGACCAGAGAGGTGAAACAGCATACCTCTGGTTATACAACTGGAAGTGAAGGGTCCTTTAAAAAGTACTATGCCCTACCTTGTTTTTCCTCCACAGCTTACAACAGCATCTAGATTAGGCTGATGGTCAACAAGAAAGAAAACCGGATACAAACTTGCCAATATCATATTATACTGGGGTGCATGATTTTCCTTTAGTTGGCTAAGTTGCACGTTGTAAATAATTTAAATTATGAACATTATACTTTTATGCCCCTCTGTTATTTGGAACATTGTCAATAAACTTTCTTTAATTTCTTTACATTAAAGGAAAAATAAAGGCTAGAACCTGTGATTCTGCAGTAGAGGGAGAAAAATGGGACTTGAGTTTCAGGTGAGGGGGGGTCTCAGGAGGGGCCAAAAGAGAGAAGAAGAAAAGACATGGAGGTGGAGGAGGCTGCTGTGAGAGGGGATGGACCATGAGTACATGGCCAGAAGAAACAACAAGTAACAAGGGACATTATGGCTAGAATAGCTCCAAACTGGGCTTACAACTTGTAAATAAAATACTTGGCTCATGTGTCTTTTATATGAGCTAGCTAGAATGCTTAATTTCTGTTACATATACTTTTCTGTGTGTCTTGTACTTGTTTTTCTGTATGGGAATTTAGATATCTGCATGGTCAACTATAAGATTTTATTCCTATCCAGTCTTCTAGGTTTCTTTCCTTATCTACAAAATGTCTTTCATGTGATGTCAAAATGTCTTTCATATAATGGTTTGTGTATTAGCGGTTTCTTTAGTATATTATCAGTTTCTAGAATTCAGTTATCTAGAATTTACTTTGGTGTGGGGGAGCAAATGGAAACTTACCTTTATTTACTGTGCAAATGATCTGCCATTTTACCCAATGCCGGAGATACAGCTGCTGTACCTTACTGTACCTAGAATTGTAGGTTCCTGGGATCTGAACATCAAGCACCTCACCAACAACGCCTTCTTCCCATTCACTCCTTTTTAGTTTTAAAAGTATTTTAAAATTAACTTTATAGTAAGGCCCACAAAGTAATGGGCTTTATCAGCATTTTCAAACACATTTGCTCTTATGTTGTTTTTAAGGATTTTTGTATGTGTTACTCTTTAATGAACACATCCTTATTCAGAAACACAAACACAACTGATACCTCATTAATCTAGGGAGTTTGGCACTGTATTCAAAATAGTAAATCAGGGTCTGGAGAGATGGCTCAGTGGTTAAGAGCACTGACTGCTCTTCCAGAGGTCTTGAGTTCAAATCCCAGCAACCACATAGTGGCTCACAACCATCTGTAATTGGATCTGATACCCTCTTCTGGTATGTCTGAAGACAGATAAAGTGTACTGTCATACATAAATAAATAATTGAAAAAACAAACAAAAAACCAAAATAGTAAATCAATACAAATTTCTTCCAACAAAATACTTTGTATTTATTTTTTATTTTTTGAAATTATAATATAATTACATCACTTCCCCCTTCCCTTTCCTCCAAGCCCTTCCATGTTTACCCCTCCCTCTTCTCTTTTAAATTCATAGCCTCTTTTTTCATTTATTGTTATATGCACACCCGTGTGTGTGCTGGGCAAGACTATTTCTCCTGCTCTCATCAATGGATGGGTCTAAGGAGGAAGGCAAATTGCTGCCCCTTGTGGGATTCATTCTCACAGTAAGGGTAACACATAGGACAGAGACTGGGGAAGACTCTACCTGCCTCAAAGTCTTTGAGTGGGGACTTCAACTTTGCTGTTGGACTTACCAACACAGCTTGAGGATGGGACAAGATCATCAGCTCTCCTTGATCTCCAGTTTGCTGACTATGGATATAGGGCTTCTCCGCCTCTGTAATCATGTGAGCCAATTATTCACCCAAAGCAAAGCAAACCAAACCAAAACCCAAAAATCCTTTTGATATCTATGACTATATATACTGACTGGTTTTGGTTTTTTGAAGCAATTGATGCCTATTTACATTTACTTTCTTATAAAACAAAGTCAAGGGCTTCTGGGATTATAAGTCTACTGCTTAGTTTTGCTTTGTTTCTGTTTTTTTTTTTTTTTCATCAGTTTGACATTATCTAGATCAATGGCACTGTGACCCTTTAACACAATTCCTCATGTTGTGGTGACCCCCCTGTACTGTCTGGTTTTGTGTCAACTTGACACAAGCTGGAGTTATCACAGAGAAAGGAGTTTCAGTTGAGAAAATGCTTCCATGAGACCCAGCTCTAAGGCATTTTCTCAAGTAGTGATGGAGGGGGGCTTTGTGGGTGGCACCATCTATGGACTGGTAGTCTTGAGCTCTATAAGAAAGCCAGCTGAGCAAGCCAGGAGAAGCAAGCAAGCCAGTAAGTTACATCCCTCCATGGCCTCTGCATCAGCTCCTGCTTCCTAACCTGCTTGAGTTCCAGTCCTGACTTCCTCTGGTGATGGACAGCAATTGGAAGTGTAAGCTAAATAAACCCTTTCCTCCCCAACTTGCTTCTTGGTCATGATGTTTGTGTAGGAATAGAAACCCCAACTAAGACACCTGTCTTAGCAGGGCAGTGGTGGCACACGCCTTTAATCCCGGCACTTGGGAGGCAGAGGCAGGTGGATTTCTGCCTTCAGGAATAGAAGCCCTGACTAAGACACCCCCCAACCATAAAATTATTTTCATTGCTAATTCATAACTGTAATTTTGCTGCTGTTTTGAATCATAAGGTAAGTACCTGATATGCAGGGTATATAATACGCAATTCCTATGAAAGGGTTGTTGGACCTCCAAAGTGGTCACACCCCACAAGTTGAGAACAGCTGATCTAGAGTCATCTAGTGAAAGGGAATCTTTATTGAGAAAGTGCCTCTATCAGATTGCCTGTAGGTAAGTCTGTGGAGTATATTCTTGATTAATGACTGAGATGAAGGCCTATCCCATTGTAAGAAGTGCCACCCCAGGGACAGATGGTCATGGGTTCTATAGGGAAGCCAGCTAGGGAAGCTGTGGGGAGCAAGCAAGAAAGCAGTGTCCCTCCACTGCCTCTGCTTTGCTTTCTGCCTTGGCTTATCTTGATGCTTGACTATAAACTTAGGTGACAGAAATTACTTCCTCCCTAAGCTCTTTTTGATCAGTGTTTTATGACAAAAACAAAAACAAAAACAAAAAGCAAACAAGACAGTGATGGAGAGAAAGAAGGGGGCAGTGTGAGAACAAGGAAGGGTTGGCTTTGCTTTTTTAGGTGTTTGTTTTGTGGTGCTGTGTTTCAGAAGAAAACTTAGAGCTACTGAACTGGACTTGTTTTCTTATACAAAAGGTATTTATTTCTTCTGAAGCAAAGTTACTT
Organism: Rhynchomys soricoides; assembly: GCA_019843965.1. Classification (NCBI taxonomy): domain Eukaryota; kingdom Metazoa; phylum Chordata; class Mammalia; order Rodentia; family Muridae; genus Rhynchomys; species Rhynchomys soricoides. The sequence continues at coordinate 7,601,494 of JADRCH010000052.1, read as the reverse complement.
TTTATTGTTTGTGAAATGATTGGGTTTCTATGTTTTTTGGTAGCATTACAAAGGGAAGGGATAGGAATTGCATCTTTCAGAGAGGGAGGGTGCCATTGGAAAAAATTAGCTAGGGCTTTTAGATCAGCTTTGTTATTTTCTAGCTATATTATCTTGTGTAAATTAAATTTCTCAATTTCTTTGCAGCTGCTTCTCATCTGTAGCTGCCTGATAAGATTGTGGTGGACTGGATAGAAGTTTCCGGGGCTCTTTGCAGTAGTAAGCCTGCAGTGATTGTGACTCACCAAGAGGATCCTGACTCTCCTTACCTGAGCACTCAGAGCAATGGGAGGGGCCGTGATAATCTATGACTCACTTAACAAAGGAACACAGTTGTTGCCCTCCTAGCCAGGCATTTCCAGCCAAGTCTCACCCCATTGCATGCTCTGGGAAAATCCTCAATGTTGAACTTCTTTCCAATGGTGGTGTGAATTCAATTCTTCTGATGGAAGGTATTTGCCAAAGATACCAAAGGGAAGAGAAGGAAAACAATCATTCAGGGGCAGCTGGAGAGGGGGTGAGCACAGCATGTGTCCTTGGCAGAAGATGCATGAGTGCTTCAACCGGGCATTCCCTGAGAAGTGCATTATTTTGCTACTGCTCCAAGCTGAGCACATGCTAAGCAGCCTGGACTTCTTCTGTCTGCAGCTTGGGTAGACTTTCCCAGAGCAGCTTCACTGACTTTATTCTTTGGAATTTTCTAACATTTTGTGCAAATTTATAATTCTATGATTACGTCCAACCCTTGTAAAATGGCTACAGACCTCTGCATTTGGGGCAAATTCTAATAGCTACAGGCTAAATCAGTCCCTACCAATCATTTATTGAAGGTCTAATCACCACTGCCCCAGAACATGACTGCATTTAAAGAGGAGGTCTTCCCTGATGGGCAGCTGGCCGCCACATGTCTCTGTACACACACTTCCTAGGACCATGGTACTGTTTCCTTTCCTTATATAGTACCCAGTCTTATGAAATCAGTACTACTAGTGTGGCTCACTTAACTTTAATTAAACATTAGATGCCAGATCTCTAAGTGCTATCACTTTTGGAGAAACTCAATTTTGTTCACAATAGTATTTAAATATTTTTGTATGAAGTAATGTGAATCACTGCATTGTCCATTTAATTATTGTTATTAATTGCATTATACTCATGAAAGTTTTCAGTCATATACAATTTTGATGATTAGCAATTCCATTCTTGCTCTTGACTCTTATGGGTCTTTGCTGTAAAATCATTACTGTGAAAATGAAAAAAATAAGATCATCACCAACTCATTAAAATATTAAATTATTTGCTATTATTAAAATGTTTACATTAAAATTATACATTAACTTTTAAAATATGTTCAAATTATAATTTATGCAGAAATGTAGATGATCAAATGATAACTGTAAGATATGTTTTATTTGTTTATTTATCACTTATTCACAATACATCCCATTGACTACCCCTCCCAGTCACCCCCTCCCATAACCCTTCCCCCAGACCCCTACCCTTCCTCTCTGACTGGGTAGAGATATGTTTTTATAATATGTGGAGGTATTTGGAAATATGTTTTTACAATGTGTAATATAACAATTCATTTTGAAATGAATTTAATTCAATGAAACAATTTAATTAGAAATGACTTATAGTCAATTTGAGCTGAGAATTTTAGCAATTCTGCTAAAGTGACAAAGAATATATAAAATGTCATTATACATTGAGAATTTGTATGGAAATTTACTTTATTTCATGTCCAGAAAGTAGGTGCTTGTAGGTATAATTCCTGTGAGAAATGGAACATTAAAATGGACTTTTTTCTTGGCAAAAAAAAAAAAAAAATGAGAACATAGAGCAGAACCTAACTCAATTTGACTGGCCTCACAAAAGGCAATCTGGATACCTGGAATTCCTGATATTCACACACACAGAAGAAAGAGCAGGGGGGGACACAAAGAAGCAGTAGCTGCATGGCAGAGTGAGGCTGCAGAAGAGTCTAACCATGCCAATACTTTGACCTTATAGTTTTCACCTTCAGATGTATAAGAAAATTGCAGGCTTGGTAGTGGTGGCACATGCCTTTAATCCCATCACTCAGGAGGCAGAGGCAGCCAGATCTTAGAGTCTGAGGCCAGCATGGTGTATAGAATGAGTTCCAGGACAGCCAGGGCTACACAGAGAAACCCTGTCTTGAAAAAGAAAGAGAGAAAGTAAGAAAGTAAGAAAGTAAGAAAGAAAGAAAGAAAGAAAGAAAGAAAGAAAGAAAGAAAGAAGTAAGTAAGTAAGTAAGTAAGTTCCACCTATTTTCAAGTCACTTGAAAAGGTCACATAAAACCTTTCTTATCCAGAAGTTGTAGGTCTACAGCACTGTATGAATCTCCATGCTCAAAGGTCTGGGAGGGGGCATTGTGAACGAAGCACTTGCTGTATAATGTGAGGACCAGATATGGGAATCCCAGGACCTATGTAAAAAGCTGCACAGATGTGGTGGCCTGCCTGTAATCCCTGCCTTCAGAAATAGACATGGAATCCTTGGGGTGAATTATGAAGTAGATTAGCTGAGCAGCTAGCTCCAACTTCAGCAAGAAAGCCAAAGCAAATAAAATAGAGGTCAATCAAAGATGATATGTTAGGTCAACCTCTGGCCTCCATATACACGTGTACACACATGCATGTGTACCCACACATGTGTATCAGCATACATGCAAGTATGTATGCACAGCATGCACACATACATGCACACACACACTCACATGCACTTGAGCACACTTGTGTGTACACATACACACAAAATCTCCATTATGGCTTAGATGAGGCTGGACTCTTTAATACACCCCAGGGAAAGGGGCGCAGGGCACACTTTGTTCTCATAACTATAAGGACTGTTATGTGAATACCCACTCCCTGGTAGTCTTCCCAGCAGTTCCTCCCTGGTGCTCTTCTGCTTATAGAGCACAGCCATTCAGGCAGGGACTTGGCAACTCTATCCAATTCTGTAGTCAAGCTTCAGAGAGACATAACATTTAAAAAAAAATGAGTGTGGGTACAGCTTGAAAAAGGAATGGAGACAAGAGCTGTTATGCAGACTGATTGAGAAAGAGCTCTTGGAGCCCCTCCCTAAATAGCAGCATAGGTGTGACAGTGGATCAGTCATTCCATCACAGAAAGCGGTTTGGCATTCTAACCTAGAGCAATTATGTTAAGGTCCTCAACTCTGGCTATGAGCTTGCTCAGTCCCAAGTGTGGACTGATAACACATGTGGGTATGTACTAAACAGATCCTGTGGTACACCGGCTTCTGGGATATCAGGTCATAGCTTGGAGCTCTTGCCTGAATCTTCAGGATGATGTCCATGTGGCAGGATTGTCCTATCTTCCTGGTGAGGAAATTGTCTTCTATGAGCTAGCTTTCACAAAGGACAGTTAGTGCTAACATTGCTGAGGGGATTCCAACCCAGGTCTTACTCAGAACCACACATTTAACCATAAAACACCACATTTAACTATTTCGTCATGTTGTCTCTAGAACTTTCAAGTACTTACTGAATTCAACATCACATAGTGGCTGAATCTGTCAACTCTATTGAATTAGTAGAAATATCACTGTTGATCGTGTGTGTGTACACACAGAGGACCACTGTATCCCCAAAGCACCCCTAGAACTTAAGTATACCTCAATCTACTATTTGCTCCATTGTGTGGCACTAACTGAAAATATAGGGGCCGTCTAATAGTCCGGAAAATCTGAGTATAAACAGGAATTTAATTTGTGTGCAAAAAATCTGGGAAATGGGTTTGTTTTTCTCTTATTTAAAATATGTTCTTAAGTATTATTTTTACCCTCAGATGAAGTTGTATTACATGATTATTCATGTGGTACATTGCAAGACTGTCATTGGATTCTGGTGTGACTAGATAAGACACAGAAACGGCAGCTCACCCAAGGGAAAGAAAGTATTGTTTTTAAGCAGGGGTGACCAGTTCACTTTACACAACACTGTGATATGGGTTTTTTTTTTTTTTTATCTTTTTATTTTTTACTAATGAAAACAGGCAGATTATCTTTATTCTGCCACTCAGAAAAAAAAACCCTGGTATTAATTTGGTTTTCATTAAAACTTTGTTTAGTTTCTTTCCATCTGACCTATTCTCATGCCTGGCATTTACCCACAACCAGACTCTCCATGCTGACATCAACTGAATGGCTCCCACGAGCAGTCTCATTTCCAATTGATGCCTAGCGTCTAAGTATGTGTGTGAGTTCATTGCTCTGTATGACTAATGCAGGCTATCTGTCATCTTCCCCTAGATTAGAGGCTCCCTCAGCCCCACTTCTAAATATATTTTTGTAAAAGGGCATATGAGTCACAAAAGCTCACTTTCAAAACTGGGGTTTGCACAGAAGATAGGTATGAGAAGATACTGTATTTTCTCTTGCTATTTAATATTCTACATCCAGTGCCAGGAAAACCCAGAGTGGCAGGAAGTAGAAAGCACAACACAGGAAGTGAATGGCAGGGACACATTTACTGCCACTTGGGGGGAGGGGGGACACACAAACTTTAATATTCTGTTTTCTTTAGGCATGGTTGCTATGATGACCCAGAAGATCCTGTTAATGAACCAGAGACAAGATCTAGCCAGTCTGTTGATGTTGTAGCAAGATTGAAACAAACTCACTCAGTTTTAAACTTTTTCTTGCTTTCACTGTACATATACAGACATACAAAGCAGACATACACACACACATTCACACAGAGAAAGAGAGAGAGAGAGAGAGAGAGGGAGAGAGAGAGAGGGGGAGAGAGAGAGAGAGGGAGAGAGAGAGAGAGGGAGAGAGAGATTTGCTGTTTTGCTTTTTAAAACCCAAATACTCCAAGGATTACACTTTGACACAGTCCAGCCTTGTCTTCATATGAATATATTCATTTAATTTCCTGTTCTCTGGCTGCAAAACAAGAAGGAAAACCCCAGGGTTAACTGCTGTCCCCAAAGTCTGTCTCACACTGCTGTCATTATATGTAAATGGACCAAATCCCTGTGGCCTTGCCCTCTATTACTGATCAGATGACCCAGTTCCCTTCCCCCACATCCTTAAAAGCACCTACTTTTCATTTACTAGATAGCCTCAAGATTTTCCTCAGTCGAGTAACGTAAGAATTCAAGTTCCTCAGGGCTGTAGTGAGCTAATCCGGTGCATGCTACCATCTGGCCTCACAGAATATTAGTAAATAAAAACACTAAGGAAAAACAAAGGTAATTCATGCATTTCCGTTGGCTTCGTGTTGACCTCACTTAACAACCTCTGATTCTCCTAAAATGGACTGGTCATAAAGAAGGACAAACCGTCACTGCCACAATTAACACTTATACATTTTATTTAGTTAAATCAGTCATTGTACAACATTGCAGCTATGTATTGTTAGTGTTGTATTGTTTTCCAATAACTAATACATGCCCTCATAGATATATTCAATTAGTGTTATCACCATGGGAACAAGATGCTGATTCATCAACTGAAAATTCACTTTTTCTCACAGTATTCAAGTTTTTGATAACACAGCAAAAAAAAAAAAATCAAAATTGAAGAAATAAAAGTGAAGAACCATTATGTGGCCACAGAGACATCATCTGCACTGCAAATAACACAACAGAAAGGCTTTTCATGAGCTCCAGTGAAGGTCTGACAAGATGGCCACCGCATATCTCAAAAGGGCTGCCACCCGCCTCTTTCTCTCTCTCTCTCTCAGTTTGGATGCCAAAGAATACTTTGTTTCTACTCAACCCCCAGAAAGTGCTAGTGCTGGGGACTCAGGAGATTTGGCTGATGGGAAACCTCTCTCCCAGAAAAATTCTTCTCTTGGCAATGTTACTTATAAAGATGAAGTGCTATTATTTGTCTTGTTTGTGTCTGACATTCCGAGCAATGAGTCAGTTCTGCACACAGGGAAAAGCCAGATAGGACTGGAAAAATTGCAATCTCTGGAGGGTAGACTGTTTTCTTTCTTTCTTTCTTTTTCTTTCTTTCTTTCTTTTTAAGTTCATCTTCATTGAATATACTTTCTTTAACAAATAACTGATTCAAAACGTATACTGTTTATATGAATATATCTGTGAATATATTTATATATATATGCTAAAATGCTACACAGCTTCAATCACTAGAGGGATTAGACATAGGGCATAGGGATCACTCAGACGGTCATTGTCCCTTCTCTGAAACAAACAGAAAGTCACACAAATGCACTTCAGTTTCCAAGGGTTTCAAATAAATAAACCAAAAAAAAAAAAAAAAATCAGAATAAAATTTTCCAAGGATTTCTCAATCTCGTCTGCAAGCTGAAGAGCAGACATGGCTAGAAAGTAGAAACTCAGAGTGAAAACCATTAGTAGGATGAGAAGGGCTGTGTGTGCGTGTGTGTGTGTGCGCGTGTGTGTGTGTGCGTGTGTGTGTGTGTGTGTGTGTGTGTGTGTGTGTGTTATAATGCTACATGCAGGTATTAAAGGAAAATAAACCTGGAGGTGGGGCAAAAAAGAAAAGAAAAGAAACCACTCCAACATGGTGACAGCATTTAACCTTTTGTGTGGTGCATAAATCTTGTTTCCAATGAATTATCTACAGTGCAGTGGCCAGAAGAAAGTACCACCAGTAAGACAGCGTGGTTTGCTAAAGCAGCAATGAACACTGCAAAACTACAGTAGTTATAGCTTTGAAAATACCCTGCCAATGTGTCCAAAGTCAAAAACACCTGAAGGTGCTAGAACACCACCCCTGAAGCTTCTAGCACCAGAATACCTCACTGTTTCCATCTGTTTGCCTGTGAGCCCTTCTCCCCCTCCCTCAGGGTCGCAGTTCGAGAGCCTACGGCTATGGCTGACCAGTACTAGAGACCGCTCCTTGGGATCCTTCTTCAAGACTATGATTCCCAACAGCTTTAGGAGGAATGGCTACTCTGGAAGTTTTAAGGATATATCTAGGTCTCAAGTGTTCCTTCCGTAGAAATGTATTACCATTTGATTGTGTTAGCAATATCATATTTAACCATTGTTCAGCAACATCTAGAGGCTTTTAATCCATGATGCCCAGTGTAATTATGACAGGCAGTGGTTTGAATTTTCTCTGTTGTTCATCTGAGAATTTCAGCTATATACATTATACATAGATACCCTCGGAAGGATTCCCCTGTCACTTGAAGAAGTCTGCAGGTGAAGTTCTTTTGGTTAATGGATTTTCATGGAGCTTGAGCAGAAGCAAACAATGGAGGTGCCAGTTCCCCGGTTAGCACGGATGCTCGAAATAGTGGATACAGCATCCGGAATGAAGGATGCTATCTTTGGTCACAGATTAGCTTATAGTTGGGGGGGGGGGGGAGAGAAAGAAGTAAAAGTAGATGCTGTGTGTTTGCTGAGAGCGGAAATGTCACGAGATCCCAGTAATTAGGCCACTTCAGGCACTCCTGCATGGAAATGGAAAGTTGCATATTGAGTGGGTTCGTGGTTTCTGGTGAGAACTGGGCAGCTCCTCATTTGGCCTCTTGCTCTGTGTTCTCCTTGCAGAAATGCCGAAGGAGTTGCTGGAGATCTCGCTGGAGGTCATCTTGGTCCAGTGCTCCGGGGACATCCTCCAGGTGCTCCAAGTTGATGCGTTTCCCCTGCTGGTCCTTCACCACAGCCCTCCTCTGTGTCCTGGCTTTACTCATTGTTGTCCTACAGGAAGCAGATGAGATTATTAGGCTCTTTCTTCTCTAAACACCCAAGTAGTACTTCCTGTCTCACCTCTGCATCTGTTCCTATTAGTTTAAGGACTCACAAAACCTTTAAAAAAATTGTATTTTGGAACAAATACTGATTATTTTTTCATCTTTTAGAAATACTTTATATGAAAGACTCTGTGCCTTCATTTTATTTTCTCAAAGAGAAGCCAGGTCATGATTCATATTTTGGTTGAACTGCATGAATCTGAAAGATCCGTGTCTACCCCGAAATACTAACAGTCCCACAGGCACCACTGGCACGCTCAGAAAAATCATTTAAAATCTACTCACTTCCAAGACCTGAACTTTGCCCAAATTTTGTTTTACTAGAACTTTCCTGCGAGATTCAGATCTTTAAAAACTGGAATATTCTATCAACATATAAGAAAGGGACTACCAGCAAGAAGACCTCTGAAGCTTCCCCAGAAGTTGGCAAGGGAGGGAAAGAAAATGGATCTGACTTGTAAGAGCTGACACTTCCTTGGTATCCTCCAGACCTCCATGTGCTTAACTTCTGCACATCCCTGCATGCCAGTCAGCAGGCTGCTTCTTTCCCTGTCTTATCACAGGAGCTTGAGAAAAGATGCTCTAACTTATTGTTTTATTTCACACAGTTGTTTTCTTAGATTTCCCACTTGAAAATGATACTGCAATTTGTTCTTTCTGTGTTCTTGCTTTCTACCTGTGAGAATAATGCTCCAATTGCAAATGTGTTGAACACGTTTTCTGTACTCTCACAGTTATATCAAATAAGACAACCCGACTTTACAGGGTTTTAACGACATCCCACTTTTGTTTTTTAAAGCTTTAGATAAGAGACTGGGATTTTTGAGCCTGGGTCTATATCTGGGAAGTCATGGATCTTCAAATCCAACAACAGAGAGGGAACAGGATTTTCCTTATGAATTCCCAGTGCTTAGAAGCTGGAGTTCTGACCATGGTCAAACCTGGAAACACTCACTGGAATGATCTTGTACTCTAAAAATCTACTTCTTCCATAGTACTCAGAGCTTCCTCTGAACATCCTTGCTTCCTTCTCCCTTCCCCCAAACCTCTCACTCTAGGAGATATTATGTAAATTGTGTTTTTCATTTGATGGCATATCTACGTTTGTTCCTCTTGATGGAATGTTCAAACTTGATCTCCCCACAAAAGGCAAATACCAGCCTCTTTCTGTAGAGTTTAGGAGAAGCTTCATAGCTCTGGTGTCACAGAGCAGGCCTATAGCTTAGGACTCTGACTCTCTCTCTCTCTCTCTTCCTTCTTTTCTACAGATGTATGCAGATGTTTATGCATACACATGCATATGACAAATGCATAACTGAAATGCTATGCACCATAGAGCTCCACACTGTCTATCAGGGTGAATACAAGGTGTCTGTCCCTATCTTTGGCTTTGTGTCCACCACTGTAAAGAGACAGTGAGTTAACTGCTTGCCAAATCTACTCTAGTTCACAGATCCTGAAACACCAGAGTTTGCAAGGACTGTATAGTTTAGTCTGAACAATTGGACAAAAGAGTTAAATGTTCAGAACAGCAGAAACATTTCATCCTTAATTCATATGGCATTTAAAAGTTCTAGGAGAGCAATTACATTCTTCTAAATTCATAGCTGCTACTGTTTCTCACTTTTGAGCAGAGGTTGAGAGTATGACAGAACCTTTAATTTTGCCCTTCTAATTATTATGTTCCAGAAACCTAAAATAGCCCCATGGAGTACTATAAATGATGATCTTTCTGCTCTTTTCAATGAGATGAAAAGCACAGTAATAACTTGGGTTCCCATTGTATCTTTCACTGAGAAGCTGAGAGGGCTGTGTGAGTCCTGATGTTTACAATGGTGCCAAAGGACCAAGGAAGTGAGAGCAAACAGAGAAGTAAAGTCCAGTTCAGGCATCGAACTTGTGATGGAGTGGGCAGGTCACTGTGCCTCACAGCTAGCCTCCTTTCACGCACATGGGAAAGGCTGCTCACTACCTGCACCGGCTCTTGCTTTCAGCAGCACTCAGTACATTCAGGATCCCAGGCATTGAACTTATGCTCTAATTGCCTGCCACTCCATGCAGAGTCAGGGAACTTGTTAACAGTGAAATGCAGGTGCTATCCAAAGCCACAATAGACGAAGACTGAGCTGGATATGGTTAGTTGTCAAGCTAATCAGTGTGCCATGATTAGATTTCTCTTCATGTAATCTCCAAATCTATGAACTCGGTGGGATACCCCACTTCCTTGACTATATGGCCAATTTGTTTGAACCCAGAAGGTCAAATTGTATAAAGAAATGGCTTGCCATCACCATGTCTCAGTATTAATTTGAAGGCATCAGTGGACATTATAGAGTCAACACACTGACACACCCATGCCTGATCTGTGCCTTCTCATACATGACAGTCAGCATCTCAGAAGGGCTCCGCCCTTTTGGAACATTAGAAACCAGTTGTATCATGTTAGTTGGCAAAGCATCACCCCATGCTACCCCAAACCTCTTAATTATTGATCCATCCTCCTTCAAGATTTCATTCTCTACTAAACTGGGCAAGTGGACTTTCATGTGGCTACCTATGTAACCCAAAGCCTGAGGTAAGAAAAAGAGAAAACAAGACTTGACTCATAGACCACAAACTTTAGAACAGTCTACTGCCTAACTGTGGCTACACAGAAAGAGATATCTGATGGGGCAGATGACAACTCCTACAGGCTTATACGGGTATTGAATTTTATTTAACAATTCCCTTAAAATTCCATTGGTGTTACAGATTGTTTTACACTACTTGTCAAAGGCTTTTAACTAACCTCTATGCTGACTGACTTTAAATGACTTTATTGTTTTACCACACCCCTTCTGATTGTGGAAATCTGAATGATAACTGACAAAACCAGAAAACATTCCCCAGTGTACCACTGGAGAATTCACCTTTTGAACATCTAAGAAGTCAGATGTGCAGAACTGAAAGTGTTTAAAGAAAGCTAACTTTCAATATGCAAATACACTATGCTACTTCAATATTGCTGTTAATACTATTATTCTTGTTATATTGTTGAACTAGTACCTGTATATCAAACGCAGTTCTTTGTGAGGGCCAGGCAGATACTCTAAAATACAACTGCATCCCCAGGCCACTGTGAGTAAGTAGAGGGCACAGAATATAGCACTTAACTTAAAAATGCTATTTTTTTTTTAAAAAAAATTATAGATATTTGTATATGTCTGCCTGTCATCTCTTCTTCAACCCTTAAACCTTTAGATGTGTTTCGGATTGAGATAGTTTAGTATCTACTGATATTCACTGCATATTATTAATGCCTCAAAGAAATCAAAGGCCACTTCCTATAATCAGGCCCAATGCATTTTATTTACAGAGAATGAATATTTTATAGGTACATAGGAAGTCTTCATGTCCTACCAGTTTTGTAGCAGCCTTGCTTTCTAATTTTAAGCAGGTCTATGCAGTCAAATTAGCTTGCCATTAACTTAGAACACTGACTTTGTTTTGTTGTTTTGTTTTGTTTTCCTGCATTCCTGGAGTTTGTAATCATATTGAGAGTCTGTGGTTCTGACAAGAAAGAGCTATTTCTTAACTGTTGAGAATCAGAATGTACACATTGACCAATGCTTTTTAAATTAGAATAAAGGTAATTTTCTTTAATTCTTATCATTGAGGATATTAGCTAACAAGGATAAGTTCTAGTATCTAACAAGGAACCCATTCCTTACTATTATATATTTACTTTTTAAAATTTTTGGTTTTTTTTTTTTTGAGAAAGAATGGCACTCAGGGGTCCAGGCTGGCCTGAACTCATTTTGTCACATATACTAGCTTTGAACTTGTGACACCCGGCCTTAGCTACATCAGTGCCAGTGTTCCAAACCTTAGCCGTCATAGCTGGCTTTGTATAACAGACATAGGGAATCTTGCCCCTACTCTGGAGACTCTGACTCCACCTCAGCAGGAATGATTCTTAGCAGTCTGCATTTCTAAAAGCCCTTTTGGATGACATGAGTGAATACCACTAGGATGAAGAAATATTGCTTGACCACACAAATGGTTCAAGAAGAAAACCTGGTCTTTTGAGTTACCCTAAAACCTGTGAATCTGTGCATGACATGACGCCGTGACAAAGTGATTTTGAGCACAAGGCAAACATGAAATGCATATGAAACTAACACAAAGGAAACATGGAAAGAAAACAAACACAGAATGAACCAATGCCTCTGTACCTCTTCAAAGTCATCTTTGGCTGAAGGAAGGTCAGTGGCTAAGCTAGAGTCCCCCAGGCTCTTCTCCATCCGTTCTCCATGTACCATTGTTGTTTTAACAACTTTGCTGACTCTACGGCCTTCTACTGGTTCAGCCTGAAACTGTGAGGTACTGGACAAAAGGCTCGGTTCAGACAAAGTCACCTAATGAATGAAGGACATGTGACAGACAATTCCCAACTGATAAAATGGAACAAATGATGACATTTGTGTTGTGAAATAAAACAGTTATAATACTGGCTTTCTAAAAAATGGTAATTAGGAAGAAAAGAGCAATTGGTCTACTTGAGTGTGCATTTCCACAGCACTGAGCTAGTTAACGGGTCACTTGAATAAAAACTTACAAACCACATTTCTAAAAGGCTGACAAGTGCAGTGTAGACAGGCAACCTAGGCTTGAAGATAAACTCAACCCCTGAAGGGAGAGCTTGAAAAGCTATGGGAGACAAAGTAGACAGATAGATGGCCTCAGGTCCATAATCATATGATTCTGAAGATATAACTGAATGCAGAATAGTAAGACTTTCAAATTGTGTATCTATGAGAACTATGTGTGTGGTCTGAAGCCTTCAAACAAAGAAGTGAAACAGGAAATGATAAATTATAAAGCACAATGTTTGAGATCATAATATTAACGACCCAGAAATGGAGAAGTTTGAGTATCAAACACATGTCTAAAGTGATGTGCCAAGAGAGACCAAGCGCTGTAGTACACTTAGACACCATCTCTTCATGACACACATGCAACCAGAAAAAAAAAATGGATTTTATTCTCTTAAAATTTGACTTTGGATTTCTACTATAATCAACTGTGAAATAAATACAACATAGAAATGAAAAGAACCAAACAAAGACAATGAGTATAATGGCCACACAAAATTGAGATTCAGTAGGAATGAACACATTTTTTTTTTTTTTTGCTTATGTTTTGTTTTTCTCTATGCAATATACTCTGTGGAGCTGGATGGCCTCACCTCTGACTGCTGGGTGTCACTTTTCAATACCACACGCTTTATCACTTTGGAATAGCTGTCCCCATCCTCGATATTGACTGGCTCCTGCGGCATTCCCTGCATGGTAATCTCCTCCTTCTCTGTGCCATCAGAGGACATGTACCGTCTAATTATTTTCCGCGTAACCTGAAATACATTTCATGAGTCTAATTTTTGAGTTACGGTACCACACTATGATAGTGTTTGAACAAGAAGAGTGAGGTCAGCCCTGTACAGAGGCCCTGGCCAGTACCTTCTTTACCACGGTGTGTCCATTCTCATCAACATATTCTTCCTCTGTGACCGTCTCTGGGGGTATGTCAGGCATATCATCTCCCTAAACAGTGGGAGAAAAGTGTTAAAGTCTCTGGACAAGTCCCAAAGAACTATAGCCAAGTGTTTTTAAAGTGAGGAATGTTAGAAAACCAGACAGAGGTCATGTCGAGAAGTATTGCTGAGGTGCAAAATCCTGTCAGTTTGATTAATAAAAATTAAAACAATTAAGCAGGTAGATTAAAAAAGAAACAACAAAAATATCATGCTCAGGAGAATCTCACCAAAGTTAGGTAAAACTTAATCAACCAACAAAAATGAATAAGCAAGAGGAGAGACAGGCGAAAGCCAAGAAGCCAATCTTTCTTCTGCGCGCTGGTTCTCGGAGGAAGACTGCAAACATCCTTGGCTCTACATTCCCTCATAAATGAGGCAGAAAGATGGGAGCTGCTTTCCACACATGCACTACCTACGGAGCATGCTCAGCCTCTGTTGTTCTGGGTCACTTAGTGAAGGACAGAGCTGTCCTGACGTGCAATAACTTAAGAGTGGATACCTGGATAATCACTCTCCGGCGGACAACCCTGGTAGTTACCATGGCCTCCTCATCAGAGCTGGCCTCCAGTTCCCCTAATTCCTCTGTTAGCTCCTAGTGGAAGCATGTGAGAATCATTGTTTTGTGTTTGGTTTTGATTTTCAAAAATTTAATCAAAAATTTTCTTGAGAAAGGATCTCACTTGGTAGACCTGGCCTTGGATTGCCCATCATCCTGTCCCAAACTCCAGAATGCTAGGTTTACAGATGTGAGCCACTGCATGTGGCTGCATTGTTTTCCTTAATTTGCTATTGAATGTCTTTACTACTGGTTTCTGGGTTTGTTCATCTCAAATTCTGAAATTTGATGCTGGTGGAAAAAAATAATCATTTTTGGTGGGGGAAAAATACATATTTGTTGATCTCAAGCCTCAACAAGTATATAGTTTCATTGCTTCCAGAATCATAGTGAAATCCTGCAATCTGAGAGCTGTCAGGAAAGCCATCTGTCAAAATTGGTCCCAACGTGTTTCCCACATGAATCCTTGTTCTTGAAACTTGTAGTAAAAGCCGGGTGAAAACACAGGACCTAAGTCACACAGTAGATACTTGCAATCTGTGGACCAGTCTTGACTAGACCCAGAATAGAACTCATCCCATACATGGACCAGTTTGTATTTGTACCAGAACTTTCTGAAGGTAAGTCAAATTCCCTGGAGATATTAGTTAATAGTACATTTTCTTGGCATCAAAAGTTGTAGCCCTTGAATAATATTAAACTAGTTTTTCAAAGAAGTTCAGAGAATACTCTGATTTAAGAATTTAATCCAAAGCCGGAGATGAGGCTAGGAACATAATTTTAGATCAGAAAATCTGTTTTAGGAATCGTAAACTGTCAGTTTTTCCTAAGGGAGCATGACTTCCTCCCTCCTTTCCTCTCTTCTTACTCCTTACTCCTCTCCCATCCCTTCCCCTTTCTCCTCTCTCCCTCCCTTCTTCCCTTCCAAGGTTTTTGACAGCATCTTGCTTTGTTGTATCCAAGGTTGGTTTTAAAATCATGACCCTCCTGCTTTGAACTTCAGAGTCCTGAGATGACTGGTATGGACTCCCATGCTCAGCTTGAAGTGGCATTGGTTTTGTTTTCAAAACAAGGAGTACATTCGATTAGCTTAATACATCTCAAAATACCCAAGTTATAGCTCGGCAACCTTCTCTTTGAAAGAAAAACAAACGAGTTAAAAACCAGATTATATATTAAATACATTCAGGAACCTACCGCCCAGCTATATGGTCAGATGTTTCATAATAATGTTTCATAAAAATATCTCAGAACATAAAATGTTTAAAGCTCTTATTCTTCAAAGGGAAGTAATTTCTAAATTAATGAGAAACACATTAGGATTGGCTCAGTCTACTCTTCAGTCTTCTCCAGGGAGAGGAGTTGTGAGGGGGAGCAAGATCCTCAGCCAGTGCTGAGGTCTGTGGACTCTCTAGACTACATTTGGGGAATCCGTGGTTTAAGAGCATTTCTTAAAGATGGCCTGCACCTCTGCTCACAAATTTAAAACTCTATTGATGACAAATGATGCAACATAATGCACTCTAGGGCCATGGGCAGGCATTTGGACAATAAAAGATGACAACAGGTTTAGGGACAGTGCTTTTTAATTTTTCTAAGTTATTGCCCAAACCAATCTGAGAAATTCTAACTTGCAAATTGCACTGGCAAGATGGTTCTTCTCTCCAGCAGAGGCGCTTCTGGACAGACTTGATCTGGGTCTCCATGCTCCACAGGGGGGCAGGAAAGGACCAGCTTTGACCTCCACATATGCACTGTGCTTGTACAAAGTGTATATATATATATACACACACAAAACCTCAATGCCCCCCTCACTAATTTCTTTTTAAAACATTATACTTTTGCACTGAGGAATGTTTGGGTGCTAACCACCCCAGATATGCCAGTGCAAGTGCTCACCTATACATGATGCTCACAGTGTACAGGCCCAGCATCACACTGGTACTCTTTCAGCAGGTTTGCTCACCACCATCACCACCATCACACTCTAGTAATTTTTCAAAGCTGTTCTATATTGTCTCACTACAGAGCTTGTTTTTCTTAGCAGACAGATTTTCCATGATGTAATCTGAGCTCCTAGTACAACAGCTAACATTTGAACTGTGTACAGTCTCCTCTGGATTTACTAGCTCTCAGGGGTTTCCCAGGTCCAGTTTAACTTATGGGATAAGCCATTTTAGTTTTGAAGTTACAAAACAATACAAAATAAAACAAACAAAGTAACATTAATAGAAAGAGAAACCAGGAAGCTGTATAACTTTGTCACAGGTGAGGAAGGGCACACCAAGGAAGGAAGGCCTAACCTTTTGAAAAGCAGCATCACCATCCAATCTTTCAAAGACTTGAGGCTGGTCATCTGTTGACTCCACTATGACCAGGCTGGTTTTCCTTGGAGAACTCTCCTCTTTGGGCTCAGGAGGCTCCTCAGGTTCTTGGACAATTGGAGAACCACGTTCGCTAGTCACTGGAGTCTGGAGACAAGGCTTTGCTTCCTCAGGAGGGGTGTTGATGTCCTCAGGAGTCTTACAGAGAGAGTCAGGAATGACTGTGGTCTTTTGAGTGTCTTCTACTTCTGCCCCTGGTGTTGTCACACTGGAACAAAAAAGTCAATTTACTGCTAAAGAACATTGGATGGGAAAATAAAATGTCTCTTTGTGCTAGCCAAGATACTATGTGTGTGCACACACAATGCACACAAATACACACACACACACACACACAAATATATATAAATGTGAAAAATAGAGGTTGATGTAACAAAGATAATGCTTTTGAAGCAAGCAAGAAAGTTAGCAGAATGAAATAAACCTTTGTTAATGTAATTAGTGTCATTACAAATAGAAAACCGAATAATTGCATGTCTATTATTTGATATAAGGACCTATTGACACTGACACTTTCTAGCAGTTTTGAGTAATTCCCACACAGCCTTTCAAAGTCTCAGTTTCTAAATATGAACACACTGGCCTTTTCTGCTCCTTGCTTTGTATCCAGCAGTTTTCTGTCTTGTCACTCATAACAAATACCCAGGATGCCTTTCTGGCGGTCCTGGTCTTCCCTCATTTTCCTTTCTATATCTTTCTCTTTTTTAACCTTTCCTCTTTGTTCTCCCTTGCACTCTATGGGCAGGTGACTAAGGATGGTACTCACAAGGAAAAATCATTTCAAGTTTCCCTCTTCTCATGTTTCAGTGACCAGAGAACAAAACTCACTCAATGTCAATGGAAATACTAGGATGTGAACTCTTGACACACTAACATTGCTTCTCCTGAGCTCCTCTGTCTTCCTGGATCACCATGCTCCTCACGCATCTCTCTCATTTACCTGGTAAAGATCTGAGCTGAATGATGCTGTAGGGTCCTTGTAAGCAAACAATGTCTCTCTATCCTTACTCTGACTCCATCCTGTCTCATGCTAATGGTATTGCATTCTGTGTACATAATTTATATTGCACTGATGTTTTTATACTTAGATACCACATAGCATTGCTGAAGTACTCATGGGTTGCTGTTCTCATACCATCACTGGTATCCAAACGGAGATCTGAAGCATTTTGGGATTGTCCAAGGTCACAGAACTAGAAGTTAGCTCAGGTAGAATGGCATCACACAACACTGTCACAATTATGTATCTTGACTATTTTAGTTTTTATACAACACAGCCTGTAATTACAGGTGGGGCATGAAGAGATTACTGGAAATTTCCCTTGTAGGGCTATGCTCCCTGTCACAGCAGTCACAGTGGCTGCTTCTCTGGAGCTGCATTTAACAGACTTTCTTCGGAAACTCACTAGTATTCTTGCTGGTCTTGCATTTTCCCTGAGAAATCTTGTTGAACTGGTTCCTGGTGCATTTGGGGAGACAGTGCTGCTGCTGGGCTATTCCCCTCAGTTTTGGGGATGCAATCCTGAAATGTGGAATAACCAACAGATATGTCTTCTTCAGAGACCATGGGTGGGTGGTCACTAGACTCGCTTTCTTTGGAAGCCTCTTGCTCCTTCTTTTCCTTGGCAGCACAGAGCTCCTCTGGAAGTACTGAAAACCCTGCAGGGGAGACAAAGTTCATGAGTCTCACTTATGCCAGGGGTATATTTGGTAAGGATCATTATGTTCCACATCCTGCTGTAGGACCATTTGCTAGAAAGACAAGCAAGATACTGTGCCTGACTTCAGCATGCTTATCACTTTGAGGAGCTTAAGGAAGGAGTAGTCAGAAAAAGATGCATAGTGATGGGGCCACAGGTGCCACGGAGAATTGTGGGAGCACTTTCTCAGTGCTAAAGTGTCTGAAAGAGCCCTAATGATAAGCAGGCATCTCCTTTGACAGTCCAGTCAGATTCCAAATAGTAAGAGGAACCCTCATCACCTTGGGTTCAGGTACTCTTTTTATATAGACACTCTTATGCAGGAGTAAGGAATTTCATTACATCAAGAGCCAAGGTGAGTCACCGAGAGATCTAGCAGCAGGTGGGGAGCGGAGATGTTCGAGAAAGGAGATGAAGAAAGCAAATAAGATGCGGTTGAAATGAAGGCAGATTAATGACTTTCATCAAATGCTACCAAGGTGTGAAGGATCTCAGACACTGGGGATTTGGTGATAGGGAAACAATTACTGGAGTTTACAAGATGGACGGGCGTAGTATCCTGAGGTCTCAGGAGAAGGGGAGAAGGGAGGCAACAGGGCATTCTAGCCTCTCTCTTGAAGAGCTTTCCTACAAAATGGACAGAGAAACAGAGCAGATACAGGCAGGGAGCAACTTAGAGTCAGAAGAGCTATTCGTTTTATTTTCCTTTCGAGGATAGAACTCTTAAGAGTGTGTTGCAATGGCTTTGGACATGGTTCCAATTATAAGAGCCAAATGGATACTTGCAGGAATGAAGGCCTTGATTAATAGACGATGCAAAACAGCAGAAAAGATGTAATAGCTTTAGCACATAAGGAAGGTAGTCTATTGTGGCAGGAAGGAAGGTGGAGTGTGTACACTCAGATACCTTATCATGGCAGATCTTCTGGTAGAAACGTATGGAGATTTACTTATAATCCTATGTTTCTACCAAATTGGAAGTAAGCTCATCAAGTAAAAACAAATAAGGGGGGTGGGGAGAAATGTTGAGGATTTGAAGAAAGAAGTGAAAGTACAAATCTGAGAGGAAAGGGGGAAGGAAGAGTTGGGGGAGGGTGCAGGAGGAGGGACACATGAGAATACATTCAGTATAAATGAATCCTTATAGTTGACAGGGCCAGTGACCAAAGGCTCCAGTGCATCTGAAGAATTATTGGTTCAGAAATGAAGAAGAAAGCATGATGCTTAAATATTGTAGTGCTCAGAAGCTGCATAGCTAGTGATTATGATGTGTTGGTGCAGAACATAAAACTTGGTGTTAAAGTAGATTTTAAAAATGTCAGTACAAGAAGTGTTCCCCAGGGAACTGAGGATAAAGGAACTGGATGGCCACCTACGGCAAGGGGACAATGAAGAATGAGCAGAGGGGACACCAGGGATTGAGAGAGAACTGAGGTGGCAGGTAAACAAATGCATCACTACCAAAGGCTGCAGTTTGTTGCCTAAAAAATGAAGGCAGTAGGTCCCACTTTTGTATTAATCCCCTATCCCCAAGAGACATCACTTGACCTTCACTGTGATCCAGTGTAATGGTCTGCTCTATTTCTGCATAGCTGCGGCCCATGCGCTCCTGGAGGGGCTCTGTGTTGGTCTCCAGGAGATGTACAATGTCCATCCTGTTGATCTTGGTGAGGCATTCAATGAGGATAGTATCTGAGACATTGGAGAAAAGACATTCCTTACATCTGAGAGGTACTCTTTAGGATTTATTTCATTCCACTGCTTTACTATGTGATTGGTATTCAAATAAGAACCTGGCAAAGCCTAGCTAAAACAGAGGCAAATAGTGATGCATGCAGCCTGCACACTATAAACCCTAAAGGCAGAGTTGCCAGATAACAAGCCCAAAAAGGAATCGAGGTAAAAACAAAGATTTTAAGTATATCTCAAATACAGTGTGAAACATATTTATATTAAAAGATATTATTGATTATCTGTTTTTAAGTTTATTCAAGTACCCTTCTGTTTCTATTTGCTAAATCTGTCAATTCTGCTAAAAGAAAGAGTGAACCATAAAAAAGGACAAAAAACAAAAACAACTAAACAACAACATCCACAACAAAAACAGTAATAGATACAAAGATCTTCACAGAGAAGTGAAAGAAATCGCTGACCCTGTACAGCAGCTATGATCTATTTCATTTCCCATTCCCACCCCCCCACAAGGTCATAATATAAAGTACTTATTTGGTTCCCCTCCCCCACATACCTAAACTAGTAGAGAGGAATATAAACACGAACGGAAGACAAATACACTACCCATAAATAGTTATAACTACACACTGCCCACTAACCATACTTTGAAACTGTTAGGTCTCAGTGAAGTTTCTGTTGGCAGCTAGTGCTCATATTATTTCCAAATAGTTGACAATGTTTACAAACATACCATGCAAGATTTTTCATGGAACAAGACTATTCTAAAACCAATAGCAGCTTGCTCTCTTTCTTTGACAGTGATTCTTAAAATTGATGGCTGTTGACAATTTCTCTTGCTGATTTTATAAGTATGGGATCATTGGGTAACCCACTTCTACCTGCGATCCACCTCTACCGTAATGTTCTCCCACCTACCTGTGGCATGCTTTCCGTCCCTTTCTAGCCAGTACTTGAGCAGTGCATGGCTCTGATCTTGAAGGGAGTTGGGGTTCTCAATTCGAATTTGGTGAATTTGCTCCTCAGTGAAATCCAGTTCTCTTGCTAATTCTAGAACAACAGCAAAAGGCTACATTGTCAACCCATTGAAGTCAGGTCTCATCCTCCATACCTTGTTTCTTGATATGTAAGCAGTATACGGCCTTGTGCTTCTATGAGCAATTTTGAGTTAGACATGACTCATACACGAATTTGATATACTAACACTAACTACCTCTCACTTTGCTCACTCTCACTCTCCCTTAAAATTGGATATAAAATTGATTAATGTCATTGTAGAAGTAGTAAGGGTAGAGAGATAAAATGTGAATGAAGATCAGACCATCATCACATGTTTATATTTTTAACCATGATAGTGAAACATAAATGACTGAAAAACAGAAGAAATAGAGCATTTTTAACTTTTATACATTTTTAACTCCTACAAATCTTGTTTCTAGAAGTGTATATAAACACTGGTTGTAGCTAGCTTCTAGTGATAAGGTATGCTTTTTTTCCCCCTTGATTTGATGCGTATGATGGAAAGGCGTTGGAACTTTCCATCAAACTTGCGTAGGGTAGAATCCAAAAAGTTTCTTCAGTTAGGCGTAGTGATGTCCACCTTGAATCCCAGCACTTAGGAGGTAGCAGCAGTTGTGAGTTCAAGACCAGTCTAGTCTACACAGAGCATTCCAGAATGACCAGAGCTTCATAGAGAAACCTTGTCTCAAATGTTCCTCCAACAAAAAGTTTCTTTATTCTACTATTAACATTCTATATGAAGAGTTGATGCTTGTGCATGCTATTCTAATGTATAGGTATGCAATTGTGTATTATAGCAATGACTTCTATTATCCAACTGATATCTTTCAATATTAAAAAATTCTCAATCTAGTAATTCTGTTTTAGAGATGTATTTCTTTTTCCTTTCATTTTGTTCCATTTAGTTATAAGGTTTACATTTTCACCAACTTTTTTATACCTAACACATCTAGGATGTGTATGGATGTATACATATTCAAGGAAAATAATGAATTTCGAATATGCCAACTGGGGATATTTTGGTATCATTCTTTCCTCTAAATCCCTCAGGTAAATATCTGGTGTTTCAATATTATTCTAAAATTACTAAAAGTTAGAAAATGGCTATTCCTATTGCTTCCAGTCATTTATTCTAAATTATCAATCATCTTTGAGAATAGATAGATACTAATTTAATACCAAATATTTAAGAAACATGGGATAGTAGTAACTTTATACCATTTGTCTCAGTGAAGCATACCCAATTGGTACATAAGGAACCACATCAGAGTTAAAAATGGTAAATATGAAAGTAAGCTAAGCTACAATGTTGCTTACTATTAAATCACAGGCAAATGAGAAATATATTTTAAATTTATAAATCATGATTTGTAAATAACAGTATGGATTTAGAATTCACCTTTTCTTAATAGATCACTGAACATATTCATGCTTTAACACCCCTGCTTCAAAAATAAAAATTAAAAAATCAGTGCAACATCTCATTTATATATATTTTAACATTTACCCAGAGCATGTTAGTAACTATTTACTATGAAAGACACCTGACATCAAACATCAAAAAGAAGCAGCTCTGGTTAAATCTCAAATTGCCAGGCATGGTAGCTCAATCCGTATTCCCAGTGCTGGAGCAGGAAGATTACCATGAGTTTAGGCCTGCTTAAGTGACATAGAAAGTTCCAGGTTGGCCTGGGATATAGAGTAAGAACCTGTCTCAGGAAAACAAAAACAAAATATTATAAAAATTGAATCTAAGAATGTTTGAAGCCTGGCCATGTTTATCCTCGAAGTCTTCAAATCTCAAGTTCTAAACTCCAGAACTGTTGAGAACTATCTGCTCAGGCTGTGCTATTAGCTGTTGCAGTCAGATTTTCCAAATCACAGATTTTTCTTTGCACTATTTACAGCCTTCTTAAAAAAAACAAAAACAAAAACAAAAAACGAAGGACAAAAAGAAAAGATCTTTAACTAGCTGTTTCTGAGTCACACCAATTACCTGTCCAGCTGAAGCCAAGGTGATCAGCAATGTAAGCCAGTCTTTCTTCCATCCGCTCCTGCTCATCTTGGGGATCTATACAAGGTCAAAAACAGAATGGCCAAAGAGTGTCTGGGACAGGAGGGGAGCCATACTACTGATCATCCAAGAAAGGAAGTCACTGGACCAAATATCTGATATTCGCACAAATTAGCTATCATGGCTTAGGTCATATGAAGTGGTGTGTTTTCTGATTTTTGGGATAAAATGGGGAATGAATCCCATGTGGTGATTTGTGGAAACCATCTGCTTCCATATCCCTTTAATGAAGACTTGTAACTGAACAGAATATCTACTTATCTTAGGACTTTCCTTTTATGCTTTTGAAGAAGAAAAAGAAGAACATCAACAACAAAAATGTCCACTGAAGGACACTCACTTCACACGTGAAACACCAGATGGGATACAGAAGTGGAATAACTGGTTGGACTGTACTACTCATGCCTGTGGAGGTGTCAATCACTACCACATCCTATCTGAAAGAAAGCACTAAGAATTATCTTAATCCTGGACTTAATCTGAGGCCAGGAACATCAATGACCTTTGGAAAAAGGCAAGACAATGGTATACAAGCTTTGAAGATCCTGCCAGTGGGATCTTTGCTTCTGAGGAAAAGGTCCTGGCTGCAAAGTCACAAACTAGAATTCATCGAATTCCCTTTTAACTATTGTGGACTGCTGGACAGCATTGAGGAATTCTGTCACTCACATAGGAATAAGTCTTCATTTAGAAATAACGGAAGTCTGAGGGTTACTTTTCAAAGCCACCCATGGTTTCCTTTTTTTTTTCCTAATATAATTCCAAGAGCCATCATTCCCTCAGGTCGTGCAAAGTTTGAGATTTTGTTGTCTGCTGAATCTTGTCTGAACACGTTCACTGTTCATTTTTATCTCAGGTTTGTTGGACTAATTTGGTTATCATGGTTATCTGAAAGCCAACCTCTCCGAATTGAAAAACAGACCCACAATCATTAGAATGTTGGGATGTGAGAAATCATTTTGAGTAAAGGGCTTCCTAATCATGACAAAGTTGGGTGTACCAATTAAAGTACATGAAAAATTAGAAATTAGAGCCAGGAGGTCTTGTGCCATGAGACCCATATGCTCATGTGTAAAAGCAAATGTAGTTAACTCAAGGCTAAGCCTGGAATATCAGAACAACAAAACTCAAAGCTTGTATGGCTTTACGTGCAGCAGCTAAAGAAAGGCGAGGTCCCCCATTGCTTGGTTATGTTTCTGGTTTTGATAAGCATTCTCATTACTCAATCTTGAGATTGTTTCATAGACAAGAATATACAGAAAAAGCACAAAACACAAAGGGCTTACACAAACACATTAACCACTACAGAAAGCTTAAAGAAAATGAGACATAAATCACAAAATAAAACAAACGTTACCAAAAAAAAAAAATCTCTATCAAATTTATGACATGCGTAGCACAGGGATTCCCAGTGGCTGGCAAATACCTTCAGCTCGGTCATGGCCATTTTCATCAGGGATGCGTTCAATCATAGTCTCAATGGACTCATCCCAAATGGGCCTTGTGTCAAAGATGTCCTCGGGAGCTGAGTGCTCAGTGTCAACAGGTGGCAGATTCTCAATGACTGATACTTCCAGGGCACTGCTACTTTCGTCGTCTGAAGGTGGCTCCTGCTCCCTCTCTGACTGTGTAAGCCTGTCCACTAATTTGGAAGCCTCATCACTAATCTCCTCAAAGAATTCTATGGAGTTTCGGTAAAGGTCAAAGAAATGCTCCCTACTCTCTCTTGTGGGGCTCGTGCCTGTCCTGCTGGAAGATGAGGTGCTTCTGCTCTTCACTGGCAGTCGGGATGCAAAAAGCTTTGGTTTTGTGGCCCCTTCTTCTGATTCTGACTCAAACCCCTCGGCCCTCTCCCTGCTCTCTGTTTCTGTCTCAATGTAACTTCTGGCTTTCACTGGGCATTTGGTCTTAGCATCCAAGGGACTAGCATCTGATTCTGACTTGCTTCTACCATCTGGTGCTCTGCTTAGCATGTCTTGTCCCTGTGGGACAGCTGTCTTCTGGAGAGATATGTCTGGATGGGAGGGCTGCCACTCAGTTCTTTGGGCGGGTGCTTTGATGGGGATTTTGGACTTTGGTTTTGCTCCATCCTCCTTACTATCCTCATCCAGGCCAGATGGGAAATCATCAGAAAATGCACTCTCATCCTCTGCAGATGGAGGGGCTGGGACTAAAATGGGGAGAGTCCTGATAGGAATTTGGGGTTTGCTTTCAGCAGAAGGCACGTTTTCCATAGGCGCAGTAGGGATCTCAATCACAGACTTCTGTTCCTCTGGAGAAGAATCTGGGGACTCATCATCTCGATTTGAATAAACAGACCTAGTGACTGTGGAAAAGTCCAACTGACTAACAAGTTCAGGGAAGGTAGGGCAAGGTATCTGCTTCACAGTGCTCAGAGAATCACCCCACTGCATGGTGGGGGGCTCCTCAACCACTGTGGTTACAGCCTCTTTGGTGAGTGTTTCTGAGGAAGCTGATATTATCACTTGGGAGTCAAGGTTAGCATCTGAGGCAGGTATATCCTCTATTTCCTCACTTACATCATCAGGAAGTAATTCTCCTTCATCATCCATTGCTTCTTTGGGTTCTGAAAGTTCCAATGACTCACTAGTAGTCTCCATCTGTGGAGCTGCAGCCCCAGTGGTCGCTTCCTTCAAGTCTTCGGAGATCGTCTCTTCATTGGATTCTTGGCCAATTTGGAAAAAGTGCAAACTTTCATCTGCATAGGACCTTTTGGTCATATCAATAGCACCACTTCGGGTCATCTCAAACAATTTTCCTTCCTGAAAGAGGAATGGATTTTGTTCACTTGTCGGGGTCCCCTCTTCAGTTGGGGTTCTGGCAGGAGTGGTATCAGGAGTGGTACCCTGTGACTGTCTGTCTACCATCAAACCAAATATCTTCTGTTCCTCCTCCTTCACTCGAGCTTCGAAGGCTGCATCATCTTCACGGATCTCTCCCCAGGAGTCAGCATCCACATCTGTCTTTGTGATGATGACTTTGCTTACTTGTTCACCAATGACTGCTGGTGCATTTGGTGTAGTAGGTGCTACAGACAAGGGAGGCGCATCAGACTGCATTGCCCACAAAGCACTTTTTTGCTCGGATTTGGTTTCTAGATCATGGCTCTCACAATTAGATTCTTCACCTGAGACATTTCCCTTAGAGGAGTTTGCCAATACAACATCCTCAGGAGAGGATTTGATGATAACAGAATACATTTCAGGTGAATGAACAACTGTGGTCTGACAGGTATCTGTTTGGATTTTGCTTGGCTCACCAGAGAAAAATGATGAGGAAGGAACATTTTCATAAGGGCTGATGATTTGAGGATCAGAATTTTCATCAGTCTCAGCTAAATCAGACACTGGAATGTCCACGGCAAACCTCTCTGTTTGAGTTGTAGTAGATGACTCTTGAGTGGGACAGTACTCTGACATGCTCTCCAAAGCCTGGTCAGTTAGTGTGACCTCTACTTTTGCAGGGGAAGATGGAGAGGGTATTTCTTTAGCTGATTCAGTTCCTTCAGGTACTGCACAATGAGATGAAGAAGACAAGGAAGAGCTTTCACTGGGAAGACCTGCTTGTTGGGCAGATTCCACTCTGGAAGGATCAAACTCTCTTTCTTCTAGTTCACTTTCACTAGTATCCTGGAGAGCTAGTGAGTCTTTATCAATGGCCAGAGGCTTATCACCATCATTACACTCTGAACTCTGAATTCCTGGGGAGATGGGAGTGGCTGAGTTGCTAGGACTCATAGCCTCACAACCATGGCCATCACAAGTTTCTGGTTGAGTAGTTTCTCTGTTCAGGTCATCATAAAACCCATTGGCACCATCAGCAGAATGAGTCTGACTGTCTTCAGCTAAATGTGATTTGCAATCTTCTTCTAGGTTACCTGGCTCTTCTTTAATCTCCTCATTCATCTTGAAAGTATATTGCTTAGGAACTATGGGCTGGAATTGTGCTTCTTCGGGGCTGGAATTAGAGTCTATGCTGGATGGGAGGGGAGATGGCGGTTGCACTCGAATAACTGGCTCTGTCAGAAGTCCCGAGTCAGCACCTTTACTCAGCTGTGTCAGCTCAGGTTCACTGTCTGAGGAGGAAGAAGCCTTTCTGCTTTCTGAAGTCACCAAGACAGGGACATCACTCTCCCACTCTGTGCCCTCCATCTGTTTCTGTTCATCCACCTCTGCTGAACAGTCAGCATCAGGATCCGAGGCTGAGGAGGATCCATCTTGCCTGGGTTCCTTTTTGTAGTCCCTTTTCTGCTTTGCTTCTTGTTCAAGTTCATCAAACGTTTTAATTTTGGTTACCATTTTGAACATTTCCTCTTCTGGTGTGAACCTCTTTTTCTCCCCATTTTCAGAGTCATCCTCTTCTGCACATTCATGAATCACAGCCGGTTTGGGTGTACTTGTATCTGAAGGTTTGGGTGTGACCTCATAGCTAACTTCTTCAGAGCTGGGAGTGTCAGGGGACAGGGGGCTTTTCCCTGAGCTCTCCATGAGGGATGTCTGCTCTAGACTGTCATCCTCAGCACTGCCATCAGGGTCTCGGAGCAGCCGAGAACGCATGGAGGCCACTTCGGCAACAAGATCTGTTTTGGCAATAGCTGCAGGGAGAGGAAAGTGACTTGGGAGAATTCCTGCCTTCATTTTAGGCTCAACTGGGCTGCTTTCAAGGGAGTCCCTGCAAGGGGACTCTTTCAGAGGACTAGGTTCCAGAGAATCTGGAGTTTTGTGTGAGGAGTTATCTTCTAGCACAGGGCTGGCTTCCAGAGAGTCTTTGTGGCTGACTGCTAAGGATTCATCAGCCACTGGGCTGAGGACCTCACTATCCCGGTTAGGGAGAGGAAGTTCTAGCCCTTGGGGACTTCTAATGGCTCCCTGGGGCTTTGGTTCTGTCCCCTCAACTGTCTTGACTGAAACTTCAGAAGGTGGGAAGGTCTTTGTCACTTCTGAGGGAGTTAAGGATTCCTGAGTTTCACTTTCTGGTTGTGTCCTATAAGCTGAGCTAACAAGTGGGAGCTGACTTTCACCAAAAGACCCTTTCTCAGTAAATGCCTGATGTGTCTCATTTGCTAATGATACACTGTGGCTGCCAAGGCAGTCATCTTGTTTGGAGCACACATCTTTAGGAGGGTCTTGGGTGACCTCCTTCTGAAAATGTTTTGTAGAGGGCTCTGAATCCTCAGTGACCTCAGCACCTTGTTTTTCAGAACTATCAGTAATGTCTTTAGTTATAGGAAGCTCTTTTTCTGAATGAATGTCTGTGGGTGTTTCTACCTTGATAGTTTCCTTGGCCTCTCCAATCTGTTCCTCATTTTTCTTTGGTGAGAAGGAAAGACTCTCTGGACTTGTCTCAGGAGTTTCCGCTAGGCCCTCATGTTTGTAGCTCTCTTCTGAACTGATCTGAGGTGTGCCTTCCATCAGGCTGCCACAAGGGGAGCCGGCTATCACTTCCTGTTTCAGGCTTTCAGAACTGCCACCCAAAGCACCGCTCTGTAAAGACAGAGCTGGAAGGAACTCATCTTTCATGTGATCTAGTGGGAATGTTGTGTTGAAGGGACTCGTGATTACTTGATCTAAATGAACCTGAGCCTTTTCTGTGTCCTCAGTGAGGCGGAATTGTTGGTATTTGTCATTGTCTTCTAACTCTTGCTTGATGACGTCGGAAAAGTCAGTGGAGGTTTTCCTGTCTGGGCTGATCTGGAGATCCATGTCTCCCTGCTCATCCACGGTCTTCTCTTGAAGGATCTCACTTCCAGGACGGCTTTCTTCTGCCACCACTGGTGGAACTGTCTCAGGTGTTTTAATGATGGGGGTTCTCTCGAACCTTTCTCTAACTGGATCTTCCATCCTGAGCCCAACAGTGATGGTGGTAGAACGGAATCGTCGGGATTCCGTAGCTCCTGTCACCGGGAATCTCTGCCCACGCTTAGCTGTCTGATTTTCTGTTCTCTGGGTTTCTCTCTGGGTTATAGTGTGCCCTTTCTCTTTTTCTACCCGACTTTTACTTTTGTCTTGTGACTGTTTTTGTTTTGCTGATTTGTGCTCAAAGAGTCCTGTTTTGTGTTTAGATGGGTCCTGACCTGACTGGAATGCTTTCATGAGCTCCCGGACAGACATTGTCTCCTCAATTCGTTCTGTTTTGGAGGTGGGCGATATGGATGGCTGCTTTTCTGTCTTCCCAGGAGACACAGGCAGGTGCTTTTCATGTTTCCCAGTGGCAGACCCAGGAGCCTGCTTCTCTGGTGTTCTTAGAGAAGGTGAACCGGGCAAGCGTTTTTCTGTTTTGCCAGGTGACACTGGAGGATGTTTCTCTGTTCTTCCAGATGATGGCACTGGTGGACGTTTGTCTGTTTTGCCTGAAGGTGACACAGGTATGTGCCGTTCTGTTTTTATAGATGACACAGGGGAATGTCTTTCATTTTTGGTTGAGGGGGAACCAGGTGAATGTTTCTCAGGTTTACCTGAAAACACTGGTGAATGTCGTTCAGTTTTTGCCGAGGGCGACACAGGTGAGTGTTTCTCGTTTTTGCTTGATGGTGACACTGGTGTGTGCCTTTCAGTTTTTGCAGAGGAAGAAAGGGAAGAGTGTCTTTCTGTTTTAGAGGAAGGCGATGACTTTGAGGAGGGTGAAACAGCTGGGTGTGTCCTGGGAGTGGTCTTTTTGGGTACATCCTCTTTGCCTTTGACTCTGACTGGCAGCTTGCTTCGACCTTTCTGCTCATCTTCCACTCGCTTCTGAAGAGCCTTCACTTTGTCCTTTATGGAACCAATAGGAGTTTCTTCTATCAGAGGAGAGGTGGCCTTGGCAGTGGGAAGGGGTTCAGGGGCTAGGCCCCGGTCTTCATCTACCGACTCCTCTGAACTTCCTTTCTTAAGTTCAGTCTTTTCTTCGCTGCCTTGCGAGCTTTCCTCTTTCTGTTTCTGCTTTTCTTTTAGTTTCCTCCGCACTGGCTTCTTTATCACCAGGCCTGGTTTGAGCTGCTTCTGAGTGCTCTGTTTCTCCTCTGCTGGGGTAGCCTTCCCTTTATTACT
This sequence comes from Rhynchomys soricoides, assembly GCA_019843965.1. Lineage (NCBI taxonomy): Eukaryota > Metazoa > Chordata > Mammalia > Rodentia > Muridae > Rhynchomys > Rhynchomys soricoides. The sequence continues at coordinate 7,571,660 of JADRCH010000052.1, read as the reverse complement.
CTCAGAGCTCTTGCCAACAACTGAGGCCTGACTTGTCTCCCCTGACTTTTCTGGAACTGTTTGTGGCTTCTTTTCAGGACAAGTGTATGAATTTAGGTCGTCTGTGAGGTAGTTCACTAACCCAGTGGAGTCCTTCTCTACTTTGGCCCTGGTCTCTCTGCCTACTCTGACCTCTATACATGGGTGTTCAGCAATTTCTACTGGGGCATGTTGCTTGGCCTCTTCAATTTCCTCATCACTGACAATAACCCATTCCTCCTCTAACTCCCGCTCGGACTGAGAACTCTGCACTCTGCCTTCTTCTCTCATGCAGGTTCCACTCCTCAGGATCGCATTCACCTTCTCTAAGTCCTCTTTAACTCTTTCTACAATTTCAAAGGGCTCGCCTGGCTCTTCTTCACCGGCCTTTGCCAGCTCCTTCACTTTGATTGAACCTGCCTTATCAGACACATCTGTGGTCAAGATGGCCGTCATTTTGATCAAATCTTGTTTCATCTCAGAAACTTCAGAGAGCAAGTCCGGACTTGCTAAGACAGGAACTTCATTAACCAGGTGGCTTTTCAGGACAGATGTTTCTGTCGACTCTGTCTCATCATCTTTGATGTGAATGAAAAAACATCGAAAGTAAAATGGAAATCAAAAAAGATATTGGCAAATGTAATCAGGACCAAAACAACACAGCGTCTTTTCCTGGTGGTGGGAGGGGCAACAGAATGGGCTGGGAATGGTGGATCCACAAGGTCTCAAGGAACAAGAGCAAAGCAAGGCTAACGGAAAAAAATAACTGAAAAGGAAAATGAGCAGGAAATAACTTGCTTAATTTTCTCACTGTAGCACATTCATACATACAACAAAGCTATCACAAATACTCAAGACATACATAAAAAAAAAAAAACAACAACCACAAATCAAAAAGAAGAGCGCAGTGAAATTGCACAGAGGTATCTCAAGATTGTCCAGATATTACAGATCAATGTCAGAAAACAAAACAAAACAAAAACCATGGGGAAAATATATAAGAAAAAAAAGCATTAGAAATAGCGGAATCTCGATTTCCTCCCTGAGAAAGCCAGTAGGAGCAAATTCAGAATTGCACCCAATTTCTACATTTTTAAATCCCACAGGTCTGGAATTCAGTCAGCACAGTTCTGCTACCGTACAGCAATGGTGGAAAACACACCTGAATCAGCTGCGGACTGGCATTTCATCTAAGGGAAATCCACACCTAACAGTGACACACATCTCGTGCTGGGAGGCATGGCCCTTTCCTTGGAGGAATCTCCTTGTTTAGAGGTGTGCCAGACAGACCAAGGAGGGGGATAAAGGAAAGGAAAGACAAACGACGGAAACACCAGCTGTGACTGAACGCGTATGTGAACCCAGAGTTCAAATGTGATGCATGGCAACCCAAATTAGAGACAGTCACACAGGACACACGCACAGTTGATGTAAGCCAAGTTATTTCCATGCAGAGCAAAGGCGGGGTAAAACCGCTGGGCAGGGGCAGCCTTGCAGAAAAGCGCGGGCAGGAGGGTGCTTAGAAATTAGAACAAAAATGTAAAATGTTACTGTGGTGAAGTGTGTTTACTTCCCTATGAGTCAATACCTACATTTGATTGAAAAGTACACTGACGTCACAGGTCAGGAGGCCTTTTAACCACCAACGGGGAGGAAGAAAATCCTCAGGGTTGGCTTATACAAAGACATGTTAGAACAATATGGAAATTATATAAGGATTGCCTTTAAACTAAAAAGCGCAGGCAAATAAGAATCTACATTTGAAATCTGGAAGATATTCAAAGTACCCAGGTATCATCCAAGAGAATCCATGACATTATAGCAATTTGGGTAATATGACTACTTTTGAAACTGACCCACATCAGTAATTTTTAATTCTTACTAGCTTGTACATAGGAGTAAAGGAAGGAGCCATTTACATCAACACAATAGAGAAGAAAGAGAGAGAGGAAAACTCACTTAAAAAAAATCAATGAAAACAATAATAATATGTTTAATAAACAAAAGAGCCTCCTCTGGACAGAATTTGTATTTGTTTGCAGGGTTGCATGTATTTGTGTGTGTATGTGTGTGTGTGTGTGTGTATGTGTGTGTGTGTGTTTGTGTGTGTAGTTTATATATATAAAGTATATTAAATAAATTTATGTTAATGCTGATTTGTTTAGTCATATAAATTACTGAAGACATCAGCATCTCAGATAGTTTCATCTTGAATTAGGATTGCACATAAGGGTAAGCCTCAGTTAAAGCCATCCCAATAGAACAGCAGTAAGCTACAATATGCTAAGACCTTAAAAGGACAGGTTATCAGCATGATGTTTGAATGAGATCTACCCCCCATAAATCCTGGGTATTTTAATACATGGTCCCTAGTTGGTGGCTGTTTTGTGAGGCTTAGGAGGAGTGGCCTTGCTAGAAGAAGAGTGTCACTAGGGGTAGGCAGACTTTGAAGTTTCCAGATTCCAACAGTCTGCCACCTTCCTACCTCTGCTCTGCCACCATAGATTCTAACCCTGAGCCCCAAAGAAAATCTTCCTTCTGTAAGTTGCTTTGGTCATGGTGTTTTATCACAGCAACAGATCAGTAACTAACACAATCAGGGCAGAATGATGATGACACAGAGTTCTGTGTCCTTCCATTCAGGATGTTACCCTGAGATATGATGAATCAACATAAATCTTAATAATTAATCAAAGTACAGGTTAGAATGTTTTACTCAAAGGATGAAGGTATAATGCAAAGGAAAATCTATAAAATTCAACTTGCATTTCTATACAAGAAGCCAGAGAGTCACAGAGAATAGGCTGAGAAGATAAAAACTTTAGAATTATTTCAGACCTCGGGAGAATTCAGGCCTGATTATTGCACTGTATTTTGTTAGGATTTCGAATTGTTATTTAATCATAGCCCTATAAGGAGACACACTGTGGTCAGTAGCATTATCTAGGATACTTTAACTTTTGCATTCTTGTCTTTTTATTTTCTTTCCTTTGAAATTTTCACGAAATTCTGTTAGGTCTCACCTAAAGGATTCAGGTACACTTCACCACAGTAAGAGTGGAAGGGATGGTAGGGCGTGTCGAGGGGTGAGCTTCAGCTAAGAACTATTAGACAGTATTGCTTTTGTCGGGCACGCCCTTCCAAAGGAAAGGCTCTCTACAGCAGCCACTGTAGATTGATGTAAAAAGTAATACTGTCAGTGCTTAAAAAATAATGCGGTGACAGTATTAAGCTAACAGAAGGACAAAACGGTAGGGTGGCTTTCTAAACAGGCTTGACAGCAATGCCAGGAGTGACAGGGATGTCAAAAGAAAGTGAATGCTTAGATGAATAATCACTGCATTATTGCTCATTAGCTTACAGATCAGGTATATTATGATTTAACTGGCCAAGCTGCTTTTTAAAATTTATATTAATGATTAATAAGAATTATATACAAAAGTAATTATTATAATGGTTAGTAATGGCAACTAGCTTGCATCTTAATTCATGCTTCTCTTCAATATAGCCATCTTTCAAACAAACTCAGTTTTTATTTAAAATCTTACTTTTTTCTGATGTCATACCGATCTGAAAGAAAACATACACAAATTCAGTGGTTACAAAGCAGTTCTCTACTCAGAGTCTCTTATGTGCATAGCAAGAACCTATTTGTAATTATATACCTGAGAGTGATATCAGCTAAGGTTTGTATATATAAATAAACACATTCATATATCGCTTCTAGATACTACATATTATTCCTGAGAAGAGATGACCCCTTCAGGGGTGTCTGATGTGAGAAATGCATAGTGGGACAAAGGTCATGAAGAAGGTGAAGTCAATCTTAAGCTGTAAGTGCCAACTTAATGGAGAAAAAGGATGGCAAAGCCTGCTGGGCAGTGAGTCCTACAGATGTTACTTTGCAGCAATAGTGAGCACTGCTCAAGAGCTCTCACCTATGTCCTATAGAAGACTAGAAACCTCCTGGAGATATTTCACAGGAGAAAAAAAATGTATCTGATGGAACAAGTTCACTTGTGAACACAGCAAAGTTGATTTCCTAGTTTAAGGGCTAGGGTGACAGAATCACTGAGCTCAGGAAGGAAACTGAGTGTGTCACAGTGACGCACACAGGGGAATGAGTGGCCAGTCAAGCATCTTTTGATGGTGTGTGTGAGAGATGGCCACCTCACATCTGTTCTGTAGCTTCCTATGACAGAAAGGGGGATATGGGGCAGTCCTTTGAACTAAGGCCACACATTTGAGGTTGGCGGACAGAGAACTGTTATTATATTTTTTTCTTTGCATTTTTATATTTCAGATGCATTAGCATAACATTTAAAAATGATAGTATATTAAGAACGTATGCACTAATGATGATTAGTTTTAGAAACTTAAGTGACTATAATAATGGGTAAATAAAAAGTGGTTTCCAATGAGTTCTTTAATTTCTGTTATGATATTGGGTGTTTTCAGACCTTAAAAAAAGGAGATAAACACACATTTAGTTTAAAAATTGAAGTGGATATGACCAGATATCTACTTTGTCCAAGGTACTCTCTTTAGAATATGTTTTCTGTGTCTGTATGTCGCTTCACAAGAAGCTAGTGAGTTTGTGTGGGGCACTATGCTTTGCAAATATGTTTTATGAGGAATGTTCATTATTAGTATATATTTATATCATAATCTTGAACTCTAATGATTAGACTGTGTGCTCCTGAAAGTTGGTTGGTTGTAGCGATTCTCAATCTTGGTTTTAGGACCACATTATAGTCCTAAAAGTTACTAACTTTCATTTATATAAGCTACGCATAAACAAATTGGCATGTTTCAAATTGGAGCTAAGAAGACTCAAGAACCCACAAATACCCCAGCACACACCCTAGCCATCTCCAATGTGATGACACCATCATAGGCATACTCCATGATGTACTATGAGGCTATGAGTCCTATAATGCAAACCACTGTGTCTGATCACCATTATCTTCAGATGTCCTCAGACTAGCCTTTGTCTCTCAGATGGCGGCCTTTAGGAGTTGTAGTGAAATACAAACTATTGCATAACAGGCTAAAATAAATAAGGAAACTGTTCACCAGATGAAAGGTCATAGGATAGGAGAGGTTGACTAAAATTCTGCTCATCTACTTGCTAAGAATCGTTGTCTACTTCTCTAAAGTCAGAGGCCACATGCTCTTATTAGTGGCACCAACAATGATACAGCATAAAGAGGTGTTGCTGTTGTAAAATTACCTCTTCCTCTTGCTCTTGATCTGACTCCGATTCCTTGATGCCCCAAGATGTCATGCAAAATGGAAAAGAAGGGAGAAGGAAGAAAACATTTAGAAGAGTAAATACATCCCACCTACAAGCATCAAGCAGGCACAGGGTAAACTTAGACTTGCTTTCTTAAATAGTTTGTAGAAGACAAACAAAGAAGACTAATCAAAGTTTATATATCCAAAGAGAAAAAAGGACCAAATAACAGATATGCAAATTTCTGACCTGAGGTTTCCTGGCAGTCTCAAAGCTTGATATTTAATGTGTCAGGTAGAATTGATCTACAGAAATGATGGTGACACTACCCCAGTTACTATGGATACTGACTGAAAATGTCAACCACCATTAGTAAGATTAGGTTGAAAGCATTTCAATACTCAGGCACCACACAAGTTTTATTATAATAAAAATCCACCAAATTCTTAGGCATATCTTAGATATACAGTGGTAGGCATTTTACTCTCTTCATCATGAGCTACTAAGTAGAAAACCATCCCTGAACACTCCAGCATTAATAGCTCTCTGTGCTATATTTTGCCTCAAAAAATACAAAATACATGTTTTGTTTTGTTTTTTCACAGCATGTGGATAGCTCATTGTGACCAGTCAAAGCACAGTCACAATGATATTGGTGGCCTGTGTATCTCTCCTGTGAGTTGTAGCTGCCACTCTGTCTCTAGAGATGACAACACCAAAGTTCATTTGTGTCATGGGATTGCAAATAGATCACGTGTTTTTGGTTGATCTATCTATTGCTACATTCTAATTGTGGAGTACCATACATATAATACATGAAAATAGATATTCAATTGCTTTTCTAATTATTAAGAACTGTCAAAAGTAAACATATGCTAGGATCCTTTCTCTGTATAACTGATGGCTATTTCCAAAAATGAATATTTAAACCAGTATACACTGCAGCAACTATGACGGAATAAAAGTAAATAGAGAGTCCTTGGTTCTGTAGTCTCTGGATAGAAAGTTTTATGTATTTCCCTACATCCCTTCCAGGTCCCAGCACCACGACCCACTCCTTCCCCTAGTGTAGAACAAACTCAACACTTGTAGCAGCTATGCACTGACTATTGTCTGCAGCTGGCTACATTAAAATGGTATTAGTTTAAAGAAAAATAAAACCTTTCAAAATAAGATTGCCCACATCATTTAACTGACTGAATTGCCTTCTTTGACACAATCATAGTAGGAAAACAATTATGGCATGGGAAAGATTTGGGGAGAATGTAATACTGGGGCAATTGGGTAGGAATTAACAAACCTTTACAATGGTGCGTTAAACATACTCCTTCTATCAAGAGGAAAATTTTATACCAATCATGTTAAATTAACTGGAAAGTTAATTTAAAATTCTTAAATTATTAAATCAGGACAGGTTATGAGAGGAGCAGGTAATTACTTCAGTAAAAGATAAAATACAAGGAGTTTGCTCTGAACCTTTAATTTGACCCCACTCAGAGTAGGTAGTAAGCAGAAGCTAACCCACTAACATCCTAGTAGGAGACAGTGCATCATGTGACCTCAGGAAGGCTCATAGAAACAACAATGGGGACAAAGCCAGTTATTTTTTTCTTTCAAATTTAGTTCAAAAAGCATTAAAACATAGACTTGTATTTTTCTCTGCCACATCTAATATAGCAATAAAACTTCCATCAAAGTACATTGGCAAATGCCAAAATGATTCGCATGTGTGCTTGTGTTCTGTGTCTTTTATAAAAAAGTTGAGATTCCACTTCTATACTGTCTCTAGAACATGACAGTGGACGTCACATTACCTTGGCATAAATTGGCAGGGTGATGTTTAAGTTGCAAATAGCTTGATGCACCAGTCCTCTTGTGGATTTGGGTTCCTTCATAAATGACAGTCGCCCACAAGGTTCCTGGGTTGTGTCACGTACCTTGAATGAGAAGGACATACATGCTTCATCCACATCTGACATCAGGTGTGGTTTATAGGGGAAATAATTCCAACTGGGTAACACTTACAGAGGGAACAAAATCCACAAAGACGCAAAGCTCTCTCCTTTTCTATCCTGCTGACATCATTTATAATAACACTTTGAAAATGTCTTTCTGACATTTTTGCTTTCTGAAGTATAAATGAAACAATTGTACATATTTTAAGGCAGACAACAGGGTGGTCTGATACGCACACAATGTAAAATGAAGCCAACAGTCATGCTAGTTTACATGTGCTGCCTCACATGAAAGTCTCCATTTGTTTGAGGTGAGGACGCTAGATCCCTTCAGCTCTCACAGCACATTTCAAATACAAAATAATCACTAACTGTAGTTCCAGTTCTATACATTAGGTCTCCAGAACCAATTCACCTTTTAAAAAGAAACTGTGGTAAAATATTCCTGCCATAAAACTGTCCATTTCTACTAATTTTAAGTGCTGTGGAGAACTTCCATGAAGTTGTACAATCACCACCATTTTCCAGAGCTTTCTATCCACCCAGACAGAAAGTGTTCACAGTACACATTTCCTTCCCATCCCCCGTCCTTGACAATCTCCACGCTAGTTTGTGTTTCCACGGATTTGTAAAATGGGGTCATAGTGTTTTCCTTGTGTCTTATTAACCTAGCACAACACGTTCAAGTTCATTGCAATATCAGAACTTCATTCCATTTTAACTGTGGTATTTGTAATGGGAAACATCATTTTAATCGTTTTAGGTGTATGATTCTGTGGCACAAATGCATGTGCTTTGATGTATAACTATCACCACGGTCCGTCGGCATGCACCATTGCTTCCCAAACTGAGAGTCTCCACATATTAAGCAATACTTTCTCTCCCTCAACCCCTTTCTCCTGATAGCCACGCTTTTACTTTCTACCTTTTATGCTCCTGGGTATTCTATGCCAAATGGAGCCATTCATATTAACTTTCCTATAAAGATGAATTGATGAAAGTATATCAAGTCTATAGCTCTAATAATAGAAATAATTTCTCATTGTATTATGATATTCTGGGTCTTTGAGAAATTATTATGAATGCTCATTATTCATTGAGAAATTATTATCAATGCTCATTTGGTGTCTACAATAGTTACATTCACATACACTTTATAATCTGAGCATAGAAAGTAGCATAGCAGTAGTGAAGAAACAGGAGGGCTGGAACTTTAAGTCACCAGTAGAAGCATTGCCTATTAGTAACTAGGTCTAAGTTTATTCCCATCAACACTCGCACACACATACACATACACCTATACACACTCATATACACACACACACTCATATACACATACACACTCACACATACATACTCTCCACACACAAAGAGCTGACTTGCTTTCTAACCTGGGAAACAGTAGATAATGTTCGACTTAATACATTGATCCTAGTTTGTCCTCATTCCCATCATAAATGTGTTCTCTCAGTAAAAATTATGATTGAATTTGAACTTCAAAAAATGTATTTTTGTAAACACTTCTCAATATGTTTTAAAATCACTGGAAATGTTTGAAAAGCACATATTCTTACTATGAAAGCAACTGAAAACAACCCTTGTACTTAAATAAATGCCTAACTAATTTGGATTTTTATGTATGCATTACCTTGACAAAGAGAGGAAGTCTGTTTTCTTTGAAGGCAAAAAAACTGAATATATGATGTTGGCCACTCTTGGTTAGTGGTACCAGGTTGCCAAAACAATCAACATAAATAGGTTTTCCTTCTAATACCTAAGAGAAAAGCCAAAATGGATTAAGATAATTAGGATCACCTTTATGTCATTTAAACAAGCAAAGTAGTAGGGGTTCTTGGAACTTTCAGTTCTGAAAATACACATACGTGACAATGTTCACCCTGCTGATTGACAACTGTCAATCATACTTGAAAATGTTCACACAGCTGATTGACATCTGTCACATACATGACAAAACATGCACCACTTTTTCTTTCTGATACCGATCCTCTTCAATTACATGATAACATTCAATTTTCTCATTTTTAATGCTGTATCATGATTCCCACAAAGACCCATATACATCTACATCTAAATATTAACTTTGCATTAGGTAACTTTTGACATCACAGTGAGGCAGAACACAGGATGTCAGTATCTAAGCATCTATAATGATGGAAAATTCTTACAAAAAAATCAATGTAAAAATGCATTTATCTGGACTAACACTTAAACAAAAGGAAGTACTTTAAAAGAAAATCCAGAAAAATAAAACATCTAAGGTGCTATAGTTATGACAAACTCATGGTCACCTACATACTCTGAGTTTATCAATAACTAACAGTTTTATTTCAATAAAATTTCATGTTTATTCACATGTGTGCACAGTACTGAGTTTCCCTCTGAGTCAGCTGCAGTGACTTTTGGTCTCCTTGTAAATAAGCAGTCCTTCAAATAAACTTCTAATGCATGCAAAAAAATATTTTTTAAAATAAAAATACAGTTTTTAGGAATTCATCAGCATACATAGAGACCATCCATTTATGATCTAAATTGTCAGAAAAAAATTCAAATTTTGAAAATTGATCTTCAACTAATAGGAACATAGACTGGTCTTCCTTTTGTTAAGCAAACCTTCTTCCTATGATAACTGGATTACAAATGACCTGATAGGGAAGCCACACAATACAACATTCCTACCTCCACATCCCTGCTCCTGGCCACTTCAGAGAAGTTTTCTTGTTGTTCAAGGGTCTTATCTACTTTGTCATCTGTCATACAGAAACACCGCAACCTGGCTTCGATGGGATCATGTGACTTGGCAAACACTACAAATTTGGCCATATAGGGTACACAGATAATTTCTCTATACACTTGTGATGCAAAGGCAACAGACTCCTGAATCTGTCGACAGTCTATCAGCCAGAACCTACAAAAGGAAAGGAAACCAGTTACCTACAGTTTACAGTACGCCACTTGAGAACAGATCGATTACTTCGATACAATCACTTTTGTCATCAAATGTTTCTTGTAAAGGAAGGACGTGGGAGAGTGAATTGATGAGAGGAGGAGGCTGAGGAAAGGGAAACAGAGGTGAAAATGGCAAGGAAAGCCCCAGTGCAGACAGGAGGTCTGGGGGTGTAAAGAAAGAAAGCTATATGAGATATCTTTTAAGATCAACTATTAATATGCTCCATGTATAATATACACTTACAAGAAGAAGTCCTTATGTAACATACTACCATGCATAATAAACACATCCAATAGAATTTATATGCCTCCCAAAGCAAAGAAAAACAAAACAAAAAGTTTTAATTTAATTTAGTTTAACTTAATTTAATTCTAGTTGTGTTCCTCCTTTTGGAAACTCTTATCACCAGGTTCTTGACACACATATTGATTGCTTTCGAGTTCCTTGGTAATAAAATAAATAGCTAAAATAAAAAATAAACACAAAAATAACCCTTTTGTACTTAAAGGTTCAGTATTAGACACTATGATGTAGATATTTTTGAATGAGTTCCTATTTTCCTTGACTCTTCTCCTACTCATTTAACCTTCTGAAGGTTTCAGCAACATTTCCTCACTGCTTCATTATCCAAGGGATTCACCAGTCACTGAGACTAAATAAATCAATCCAACCAGAAATTTGAAAGCATTTACCTAAAGACCATATGAATGGAAACTAATATTAAATTTCAATTATGGCATATAAAAGAAATAACTAGAAGATCCCTCCAGCCTCTCAAAGATGTGTAACATGTGATGTGTTAGGGTGTATAACACACTAACACTTTAGCCACTAAGCAAGATGCCCTGAACTGTGTGTTTTGGTATTCTATTGAAAAAGCAACTCCTCATGCTGTTTAGTGGATAACAGGAAATTTCTCATTCCTTGGGAACTGGAAACATGAGGTGTGGCTGCCAAAGCTAACATCAGAATCATAGAGCCAAAGCAGACCGACATTTATTTTCCAAAGATTTTAATCTGACTGTCAGGACTTGGCTACTGTACTATTACTTCCCATGTCAAAGTAAATGCAGATCATACTTAAAACTAAATCTAATTAAAATCAAATCCCCTGGAAAGAATTAAGAAACAATATCAAACAACAAAAGGAAGAGATGATTTTGAGAAGGAAGAAAGAAAGACAGTGAATGGGCTTTTCTGTGCTGCACACACCTACCTGGCAGACACGTTGGTTGTAAAGGAAACACACTCATTGACAAATGTTAGTGGCGTAGTTCCTGTGATGTCTTCCCACTGGGCAGGTGTAGTGCCACCTGAAAGAGCGCAATTGTGGAGGAAAATTGGGCAAAATTAGAGACACCTGACTGTAAATAAAGCCTCAGTGCTTCTGACGGTTCACCTGTGTAATCCCTCCGTCTCTCCAAAGGACTTGAGGAAAAGAAAATGAGCTAGGATACAGGATGGAGGTAGAGCATTTGCTTAGTTTGTGCACAGCCCCACGTTCAATCCTCGGTACAAAACCAAACCAAACCTAAACAAAGCAACTTTCGGGGCTGTGGAAATGTAGCTCAAGAGTAAACTACTTGCCTTGCTTAGCAAATAACATGCCCGAGGTTCAATTGCCAGCACCACATATGTTAATTAACTAACTAATTAATGAAATTAAAATGAGAATGCCAAGGAGGGAAGCCAAGAGTGGGTGGGTGAGGGAATACCCCCATAGAGGCAGGGGAAGGGGGGAGAGAATAGGGAGGTTCCAAAGGGGAGATATGGAAAGGGGGAAACATTTGAAATGTAAATAAAGTATCAAATAAATAAATAAATAAATAAATAAAAAGAAAAAGAAAAAAGGAGAGAGTACAAACTGTCATAAATCAACTATCAAAAGTCATAAATCAAAAATGTATTAAGAAATGACACTTCTAAAAAAGTAGACACCACCTCAAGATAAACTAAATTTAAGGGAAATTATTCGAATATCTGTGTAGTAGGCATTCTGTCCTTGGCCTCCTATATAGACTTCTGGGAGAACAAAAAACAATAGTTTTATCCAGTGTTGGACTCTGCAGGCTACAAGGTGTCCCATTAGTGCAACAGCAGCAGGACTATGTATGGGAGTAATCAACTGCTCACTTGGTTAGTCTTGAGGTCTGGTCTACAGGAGGAAATTCAGGTATAATACCCTAAACACAGCCAAAGTCTATGGCTAGAGAAAACTATTGTCGTTTTGCTAAATGGCCATACTGTCCAGCTGCCTTGTAGATATTTATATTTCTATCTGTAGACGTGAGCCTTGGTCAGAGAATAGATGTAGGTAGTGGTTAATGCAAAGATGCTTAAGTGCTAAAGTGCTGAGAATAAGCAATTGTTCTGTTGTTCCCACTGACAGTAGGTGGGACATCTGTCCCCCTGCCCCGCCTTGGGGCTCAGGGAATGTTGTGGAAGAGAGAGGAAACAAAGTAAGAGGCAGAGTATGAGGAGGAGTGCTGTGAGATGCTGCAGCTGCACATGGGCTGTTGGATGGGTCAACTCACAGGCCTGGGTAGCCAGCCGGCACAAGATCACCCCAGAAAAATTCCTGCACAGACAGGGAGGAGCTGGTGGACGGCTTCATACAACTTATATACAGGCAGTACCAATAACTCAGTGGGTTAAAAAGTAAAACTAAAAACATTTACTTTAAAAATGACTCCATATATAAATATGTAATAGTTTGATATAGAAACATTGTTTGGCAAATAACTCAGTTTTTTCACCTTTTGATCACCTTGTTAATTAAAAAATGCTTTTCCTAAACTGATGCATTTAACCCACAGCTTTTTGATATAGGGTCTTTTTATATTGTGCAGACAGTTCTTGAACTCATAATCCTTCTGCCTCAGCCTTCCAAACACAGGATTACAGACATTCACCTATATTCTCAACTTCCACAGCTCTCTATGGTAAAAGTAACCTAGGTTTTTTTACTATTATTAAATATCTTCTAGAATTTTCTACGATATAGTCATATATGAGTTACCTGTTATGCTGCACAGTAATCTTAAGGTTGGTGCATCTCCCCCAAAACCATTTAACATGACATCACTTGAAGCTTTGGGGACAGGAATAGTCATAGTAATCGGCTTGTGGAATTTTCTTCTCCTGGGTTCCAAAGTAACTATTGGGCTGAAGGTTGCTTTGTTGCCTAGGATCTTCTTCACCAACTCACTATGCATAGGTTGAGCCTTTCAAGGTAGGAAAAAAACATTAACTATATATAGTACTCCACTTAAGGTCAAATATCTATCATAACCAGACAAACATTGATTTTTATCTCACAAATATGTTTGGTGGATTTCAAATGTTACAGCTGTAAGTTTAGTACTATTAAACTATTAAACACTATATATAATTTATCTATCTATTGTGTGTTAGATGTGTGTGTGTGGATGCGTGCATGCTACAGTATAAATATGCAGGTCAGAAGACACCCTTAGGAAGTTTTCATATTGCATAATAGGGGTTTCTGGAATCGAACTGAGGTAGTCAAGACTGCACCAGATTAGTTATCTCATCCCTTAGCCTTTGTTCAGGAAAACTTTATTTAGGTGATATTTCAACTCTCATTTGAAAAGCTAATTGTAACAATGGTAATAAACCCCCACGGGATCATCTGCATCCCACACGGACATACCTGTAGGCCTACACGGATACGCTTGGTTAGAGCGCCCTCTGGGAAGACAGCTTGCACCTGTGATACCACAGTGCTGCTCAGCACGCCACCCTCTGGGCCAATCAGATTGCTGTCCTGTTTGATGCGCGACACCACCGCAAAGTACTGTGGGAAATCACGAGTGATGATGCGGCAAATTCGTTTCTTTTCCAGGTCTTCCGGACTGTCCAGCACTGAGACAAGAAATGATCCATCTTCATAGAGCAAGTGACTCCTGAGAACATTCTAGCAGACTCACAGGCACAGTTAATAGTGAACAGGGAAGGTAGCTCTTTAGCTTAAGTTAAAACACAAGACAATCCTGACACCAAATAGATAAATATCTGGGGTATTTTATCAGCTGTCGGCAGTTTGCAGGTACTCTGTGGGAAAACCAGGCTTTTCCAGAACACTGTAAAGGAAGTGCACTTTGGGCCAGAAGCGTCATGCAGTGCTGTCTCTGTGAGGGCTTTTGAGGGCAAACCTGCAGTGGGAATGAACATGTGCTATTCTTGGTTCGTGGGATGGAGAGGAAGCTGCATGTGAACTCCTTTCCTTTACAAATTTCAAAGTTAGCTCAAAGACCAGTTGTTGTGGTTTTAAGAAATTATATGGTCCTTTGGGTTCTGGGGGAGTAGTAGTCTTAATAATAAACTCTGCAGTGCGTGGGTAAGGTTTCTTTTTATGTAGTCTGTCCTATGACATGGTTTGTGCCTGGCCTCAACAACAGGGTTTCAATATTCCTAATGCTAACGACTTACCAAGTACATTGCCCAATGACCTTCCAAATATATTACCTAAGAGCAGAGGGTGGGATAATAGATTTTATAAATTGCTTTATTGCAGGTATTTAGAGCATTACAGAAAATTTGATTTAAGAGAAAATCTGTACTAAATGTATCAGTAAATTTAAAGAACTGTATAAAGTTGTTTAGTCTTAGAAATTGTTTGCAATTCACTGTAAAGTAGTAACTCTTCACTGACTGCTTGGCATGACTAGATATTAAACAGTGGTAGTCCCAGGGTATGATCATAAACAGTGAGAGAGTGACACACTGGCCAATAATATATCAGAAACCTATAAAATAACATATTTGCAAATGTGAATATATCAAACTGACTTCTTGGCTTTAAGGTGAATTTCTTTTATCTGCCAATTATTATAAGAGTGGGTCTTCATCCAAGGGCAAGACGCTGATATGCATGCTGAAGCCAATGATGGGCAACCACTCAGAAGAAAATGTCCAAAACCAGTATAATGCTAGCAAATAAAGGGGCTTCAAGAAGCGGAAGGAGCTGAGTGTTGTCACCTTCACTGACAAGAACTCTGATCTTTTCACCTTGCTTTGAGGAAACTGACCTACACACTAAACAGTGTACTCCTATCATCTGAGCCTGGCCTTTATTCTTACTCAACTTCAACAGGAGCAGAAAAAGATAGCAGGCTGCCTTCATGTGTCTAGCATAGCAGGCTGCCTTCATGTGTCTAGCATAGCAGGCTGCCTTCATGTGTCTAGCCCTGTGCAAACTTGGCATGGCCCCGGCAACGAGGTAAGGGTCTTGTTCTGTTTTTGTAGTTACTTGAAGTGGCATGCATGATGCATTAGGGCTAGGACCTCTCCTCGCTTCAATTTATGGGACCCGATGATTAGGCACATATTTCAATTTGTGCCTAAATGACTTGAAGAGATTTGGGAATTATAAAGGTTAAAGTTCTCATTTAAAAACAAAGTTCCACAAGAAGATATGTATATGATCTCTCTGCATGAAATCCAGTCTTCCATAAGCCTCCATATGAATGACTGAATGAACTGACTGTTCCTGTCTCTTTAATAATAGAAAGCTTAAAAGGAAATGATATCATTGTATAAGATAGTAGTTATAGGTAGAGTTAGTTTCTCGATAGAATACCTTAGTACTTTCAAAAAATTAGTTTCTTAAACATCTAGGTTTTGAAACCTGGTATTTAAAATATCACAACATGGCTCCAGTGAATCACTCAACCAGTAACTCAATTGTACATAATACCAATTATACTGAGAATCTAGAACATGCATTTTATCCAGTACTGATCTGTTCAATTTCTTCAGAGACAAATTGAAATATTTGTTTGGCTGGAGGGAGGGGCTCATTCTCAAGACCCATAAGTTTCACAGAGGAGAAATGCTAGCCCTAATACAAGGTTCATGCCACTTCAAGGAACCACAAAGCTGAACAAGGCTGTCACCTCACTGCTAAGAGCATACCAAGTTTTGTGCCCGTTTGTTATGAAACAACGTCTACTCTCCTGTTAGTTTTAGATTTGACAAAGTTTCCATTAAGAATAAAAGCATGCTGAGTATACTTGCTGAGACATTTAACACCTTCAAAGGCTTTATTTTCCTGAATATAAAATACTGTTAAGAAAATGGATTGATTGTCTATTAAAATTGGCTGCAGTTAGAACACAGCAGACAATGCACTAGAGCAAAACACCTCAAGAGGCACACATGTGCATAAGTACACAGGCAGCTAGATGATCTTAAAGCAGTGCCTACTCATTATGCCTCTATCTTAGATTTCTTTTGGACCCCTTAACCTGAAGGTACCTTCATCCATGCCATTAAGGATTTCATTCAGCTCATCTTCGGTGTATTCACAGAAATGCTCTTTCCAGCTGTCCCCATTTTCACTGCGCAGGACCACCAGCTCCCTCTCTTTTCCTCGAAGAGCGGCGAAGTGAGGGATCTCCACGATCACAGGCCTGACATAGCAATGCAGAACACTCAGTGGAGACAGAATTACCAACCCCAAGACAAGCAACTCAACATGGTCTGTTGCAAAGTGACCTGGAATTCTGTTCATTCTAGGGGCAGGGACACAGTGGGCCATCCTCGAGAGCCCAATGACTAACAGATGGTGGCACAGTGATACTCCACCTCAGGGGCATTGGTCCTCAAGTACATGCTTCTACTTTAAGCCAAATGATATTTCCCTGTGGGTGCATGTGGCATTCTGGAACGTCTCCTTTGATAAATATGGGTGTAGCACATTTAACCAAAAGAAATGTACATGCATGTCTATGATGTATGCCAATCTCCTAAAAACATGTTCTACAGGTGCAAAATGACAACATGAGTTAAGAGAGACAATGGCTCATACATTGCATAATTCAATGTGTTATAAATGAGATGTCAGAAAGGTAGACTACTTGTGCTAATGAGCCATGCACTTGTGGCTTTTGCTCATACTGTCTTCATTCAAGAAAACAATAGGCATATGTACACCCTGTGGCTCTAATGAGCCATTCAGTCAATAGCCCAATAGTGTCCAATGCCTATTACGTTCAGGATCCAGAACATGCACTGTTCTATGATCTTTTAGGTCACATTCAACATAGACAGAGGCCTTCCATTCTTGAGTCCAGGTTGCTTTGAGACAGATTCCAAACTCATCATAATGACATCATAACTAGCACAGAGTACAACTAGGCAAATCTCATGCTTGAACAAAAATGAAGGTCACAGCACTTTAAAGGAGAAGATATAAAAACATCACTCAAAAAATAAAAGTCACATACCACAAGGGTCAGAAATGGTCCACTAAAGATAGGTTATACAGAGTTTAAATCATAGAGAGGGACATGTCATGGGCACAATGACGAAAAGAGAAATAATATCGCAGAAGAAGGAGAAGAATGGGGGCCAGCAGCCATCAATTTGTTTTAAGTCGCTCCTACCCAAGGAATTTGGTTCCAGGAGGCCCCAGCTGAAGGATGCGGCTGACCAAACTTTCTCCCTCATTAAGTGGGGGAGGAGCCGTTGGCAGGTGAAGTTTACTGAGTACATCCAAAGCAGCAATGAAAGAAAGAACAGAAGTGAGCTTCAGGTACCGTGTCCACAGAGCCCCAACATCACAGGGTGAAGTTTGGCTTCACACTGTGTTTGGTTCTGCCCCCTCCATTGGTCACAAAGAGCAAGCAACTGAGACCCAGAGTGTACAATGGAGGTGCTTCTGTGCCAGGGGAGCACATGGCTGTCAAGTCTGCTCCTACTGAGGTTCACTGCCAGGGCACTAGCCAAAAATGGAGCGGAAAAATTGTTCTTTGGGAAAGTCAAAACTGTTGGGAATACAATCAAAACTCTGTACAGCAGCGAGACGTTTTCATGGATATTCCTCAACAGATTTGAAGGCTGTCAGAAAGCCTACAACTTTATCTGAGCAGGAGGGAGTTAGGCTCTCTTAATGTCAAAAGATTTCAACCATCATGACATTTTCTGATGCAACCCAGAACTTCACAGGCTCCTTCCAAAGCTCTGCCTGATAAGAGCTATGAGAGGTGGGTACTATGAGGGGCAACTAGCAGCACATCTGCTTTCAGGTGTGAACGTAATTTGGAACAACCTGTTAATAATTTGCCCCAAATTACAGGCTTTAGAACATTTCCAGAGTTCTAAAGCAGGAAACTCTCCCCACTATGACACTGACAACATTCAGAAGGCATCCTAATTAGTAAGAAAGTTCTCTCAGCCTTAAGCACCAAGACTTCAATACAATTAATTTGTTTCAAGATTATTTGAAACATGTTCCTGTCCAGAGCTTCATTCTTTTGTCACCGTTTGATGGTAACTTTTCACCTCTTGAGACATTGAAATGCCACTTTGTATGACAGCAGCCTTACAGACAGACAGACGAAAGAAGAAATGACAATTTCTGCTCAAAATTGCCAAAATGAGCATGGTAGAGGTTGGTCTTACATTTTCATCTTACATTGTGACTTAATAGCTCAAGGTAGCAATTTTGAGAACAGGAAAAAAAATCATTTAGACTGAATTTTAGATATTCCATGAGGGCAATGCCTATTGCCCTGAGTTGAAGGCTGCTGTCTAAAGAGATGGTGGCAATTGGCTTCATAACCAAGCAATGCATTAAATTTATGCTTCAAACAAAGCACATTTGTTTCTTTATACTTTGCCTCTTAGCTGCAGACAAGAAGCAGAAATACCTACCAATGCCTAAAACACATAGTTATCCCATTGGGAATCTGCCAGCTATTCCCACATCCAAGAAAAAAGCACCAGTGCATGTTTAACTCACTGATGCCTGGTGACCGGAGGCATGGAAGTGAAGTCAAGGACCAAGGCATAGTTTCCAATGTAAAAAATGTCACAGGAGCCAATCTTTTTTCAAAATGTCTTGACATACCTTTGGTGTTCCATTCCATTGACTTCGGGTAGAGGGCACAAGCCCATCGGAGACTAAGTAGAAGGCTTATGGGAAACTCTTACCCAAGGAACTGAGCTCCAGAAGGTCCGACTTCAATCAGGCGGCTGGCCAGGCCTTCTCCTTCCACCATGGGCGGCATTGTTGCCAGTCTATGGCGTTTCACAAGGCGGCACGTGACTCGAGTTGGGGCTGTGCATTTCCGAGGTGGGATAATGATCCTGAGTCCATTGTGTCTGCATCCTCGCATGGCACCTCCACGGGCATCCACCATAAAACTCACTAGGAAACTGAAAATTGAAATAGAATATTAGACGTACTTCAAAGCAATATACTCTGTGAGGTTAATGTTATACTGTTTATTTTATCTGAACAATTTTTTTAAATGTGCCATGTGGAAAAGTATTTTTAGTGTTTACATTAATATCCTAATATCCATATTTCTAGTTTCTATTTTGTTTTAATTTGTGTATGTTACTGAAGGATAATTCCAATTTTTGTTGGTAACTGGAAGGGAATTGCTCAGAACATGGGCAAGTCTTCTGTCTTTTTATCTATCCTAAGTAATGCATGTGTTCAAATAAGAAAGACCAAATTGTTTATGTATTAAGTGATTCAACTTAACATTCCAACATCACATCTGTCTAGCTCATTTTAGTGTAATCCCATGACTGAAAAGAACAACCTTAAAGGCCTTATCACAAATCCATATTGCCACTGTGTCCTGCCAAGCCATCTTTCCCAGGATGCAGATTTTTAACTGGTTGCAAGACGCAAAACACTGTTTTAAACAGAACCAACTAATTTTCTGGTTAAAATTGCATTTGTACCTTTAAGAGGTCTCTGTACTAAACCGTTCTAACTGAAATAGAGGGTGAATGGCTGAAACAAATAGAGCCCCCTTAGCTCTGTATCTACGGGATAAGTCCAGCATGGGCAACCTGCGCTCGTGCTGATAGAGGTGCTTGTGAAACATGCTTTTCCTCAAATACTAATGAACTGGAGTTGAAATTCATTCAAGTTTGCAAAAGCATCTCTGTGACTTCTGCTTCATTTATTGTTCATTGATCATGGCAAAAAAGAATGGTAATCTCAGGTGGCTCAGGCTGTTGAGTGTGCTAAGAGAAAGGATCTACACTCTGAAGTTTCTTTGGGGGAGGTGGTCACAAATCTTGGAGAAGCTTAGCTAGAATGCTTGTTATTTCATTAGTCATGACACTCACCAAGGCCTCTTGGGCAGGCATCTCCTACAGGAGCAAAGATTAAATAGCACAATAATCTAGTTGTCATGTACAGGTACACAAGGACGTGTATGAACACTATGTAGGCTCCACAATCACTTCAGTAGGCTCCCACTTCCAATGCATTTGAGAAGTTTACACAAGAAGAACAAAGTGAAAGCAACATATAGGTGTTTCATAGATTTACTGAGATACTGAGAACTTCACCAAGGCAAATCAACACACCTAGATATTGCTTCCACGACAACACTGAAAACATTTGAAAGGTATTCCATCAAAGTAAGTGGTGGGATAGAAACGCAATACATTGATGTTATTTTTAGGAGAGTGAAATATCATAGCATCCTCTTTGCAGCAGAACACAGAATGCATTAGACACACCACTGAACAGAAACCCTGTTGCTAGTAAGAGAAATGGGTGCGGGGAAGTCCAGAGTACCCTCTGAAGCACGGCATGCAGCATGAAACCACAGGAGCCACAGATCTCCCGCATGCAGGAGCCAGCCTAGGCCTACCATTCTGCCCTGGCTGCTGAGCTTTCGGGAGGCGTGATAGCTGCTAGGCACAAGCAACAGTTCACAGTACATGAACTGTTGTTATTCCGGATATTATCAAAACACAATGAGAAACAGGCTGCAGCTTTTCTTACTATTTGTCTTTAATATGAATTCTTAAGTATTTTCTTTCTGACTTTTAAATATACACATTTGCTCAAAAGAAGAAATGAACTGGAAATATTTCCAGATGAACATGCAAGTTTTCCTTCATTATTTTTGAATACATTTACACTGATTTTCATTTAAAGGGCGAATGCCGCAGTTTCAGCTAGCAGAGTGTCACTGCAATATTTCTGACTCATTGATAACTAACATTAATATTTCTTCTGATTTTTCTCCCT
This sequence comes from Rhynchomys soricoides, assembly GCA_019843965.1. NCBI lineage: Eukaryota > Metazoa > Chordata > Mammalia > Rodentia > Muridae > Rhynchomys > Rhynchomys soricoides. The sequence goes on along the minus strand of JADRCH010000052.1, from coordinate 7,550,451 downwards.
CCTACTTGTTTGTTTGTTTGTTTGTTTGTTTTGTTATAAGGTCTCATGTAGCACAGGCTAGTTTAAACCTTTTTTTTTGTTAGCTTAACATTGTCCTTTTGAGTGCCTGCCTTTTCTTCTAAAGTTCTATGATTATAAATGTATCATCACACCTAGAGAATTTTTCAAATCTTGGTTACTGTGAGCAAGGAATAGAGGTGCTGAAACTACGAAGGGATTCTTATTACATGTCATGAACCCTCATAGAATCTATGTGTTTTGAAAGAAGTTACAAGGTTTGTGCACTCATGTTCCATGCCCTTCTATTTCCATGGTATTATTCCAGGGATGGCCTCTGGCCTGCAAGATATCAATTCTCTACGCAAAAGAACATGTGGGCTACTCTGGTGGTCTCTCCTCAAGACAGCGCGTCAGGAGCCGGGCCCTTGACATAGTCTATTACTTTCCCTGATGTGTTACCACAGAAGCCCTCTTTCTGGTTTACTTCCTCCCTGATTTCTGCTTCCATGATTCTTTTGTGTGGTCTCCCCTAAATGTCAGGAGCTGTGCCAAGAACTTCACTCTCAAAGCCAAGATGTCACTCTCTGATTTCATCCTTGCTTGGACCTTCTTTCTATTTTCCTTGGTCAACAAGATATGACTGGTCAGGTCACCAAGGTGTCATCTAAGGGCTGTACCAACAGGAACCAGTCTCAGTCCCCTAGTACTCAGTACAGGATGGATACAGAACACAGTAGGTAGTCAAGAATAATTTTTAAATAGATGAATTAATTTTTGAATAGATGAATGAGTGTAAGAATGAAGAGGCAGGCTACGACAAATGGTGTGTACCTACATGGAACAGAGAGAGTAAGGCTAAAGTATGAGGTAAGTGAATTCTTCAGTGTCTGGCCGGTATTACAAACAAGATCCACTCAAATCTCTATGTTCAGATGCAGCAAGGCAGCTGGAAAGTACTTTATCTACTTTTAGAAAGTCTAACACATAAATATCTGTTGAACAGAGAGATATGATGTATTCCCTGGGTAGAAGCTAAGTAGAAAATGCAAGACTGTGAGAACTAATAGTTTGAATCTCATAAGATAATTTTTTAAAAATAAAAATATTACAAGATTGTATGAAGAAAGACTGAAAAGGGAGAAACTGAAATAACAGAACTTAAGGACTGATGTAGCACATAGATATGCTCCCCAGGAATCATGCCTGTGTCATTAGTGATCCTGGAATAGTCCTCAGCACTGAATCAAAAGCAAAACAACTGGAAAGAATCAAGGGTGCAATGTCCATAATTCAGGAGAAAACAGCATATGCATAATTCAAGGGAAAAATGCTTCTGAAGAGCATAAGCCTATAGACTTTACCAAGTAAGAGAAAAAAATGGCACAAGCTACCTGACAATCACAATCTCCTTAGAAACTGAGAGGAAAGAGAGAACCAAAAGTAAAAGAGAAAGATGCCAAGAAGCAGAGGGGGCTGGAAGACATAACCACTAACTGTCAAGGAACAGAGGGTACTAAAGGTTAGCCCTGCTGTAAAATGCCAGACTAGACTCTTAATGTAATTATCAAATGACTAATTAAGACAGAACTGAACTGTATACTCCCAGAGCCTCTTCTTTATGTAGGAAGAGTAGGAGAAACAGAGACTGGACTTCATACCCAGATGCCATTGAAGTCTTCTGGTAAAGCCAGCAAGCTAACCCATCAATCCTAACAGTTTCTAGCACAAAACTGGGTAAGCATTTGAAGATTTTCATCAAAAAATGGAAGAATACCAAAAGGTGCCACTACCTGGATGGCTAAGGGAATTAGGAGCCAGTTATTCTGCAGTGTATAAAGTGGGGCCAACACTGCAGAACTGTAAGGACTGTGGGGTAAGGAGGGAGGATGGAAGGGGTGACTCATGAGATAGGTCAGCTCACCTGCTGAAGTGATCCGAATGTATTTGACTCTCACATGTGGGGGACATTAGAAATGAGACAATATGATCCTTGCAAACATTTACTGATGAAAGGAACTGGATGAAGCCTAACAAGGCAGCTATGTGTAAAGGAGGTGGGATGTTGAATGAAAGCTCAGCTCTTCAGTCTGGAGTGTGGCATGGAAGCCTCCTAGTCCCTGAGAGATCACCCTATCACCACCCACAGCTATGAAGTGAAAAGTAAACCATGTGTGGGTAAAGAATACAAATTCAATAATGGCTGGCCCCATCATCTTCATCTTTTCTGCTTTTTTATATTTTAAATGTCATGATCATTAAAATATATGTCATACATCATCTAAAACATTGGGAAAAACTTGCTAAGAACATTCAAGGCACTCACATGTGTGCTAAGGAGTTTAATGTCAATAGAATTTTGGTTACATTATAAAATCCAGAGGATTCTGTTGCAGCAACACAGGCTGCTGTGGTAGAACCTTCCTTCCAGACTTAGCTTTGTTTTGAGCTATTTTTGTAACCACAGTCAAGTAACTTGACAACTTTGTTAACTCTTGTTTCCTTATGCATGAATTAAGGGAGTTAGGCAAATATATCTTTGAACTTACTACCCAGTGCTACAAATTTGATGCAGTTAATGCCTGGCTAGATCAGACAATCTACTTAAATGTTTGATTTTGGATACTCTGGAAGATTTCCTAATTGGAAAGCAAACTGTTATTACCCCCAGTCAATATAGTTTTGACCTATGGTTAAATAGATACTTTGCTGAAAACGTGTAGGCGTAGTTCATTAGACATTGACTTAAGACTACATAGGGGAAAAATAGCAAGAGGACATTGGCTCTGGGGCTTCCGACTCTTCAAATGACAGCAGTCATGCAAAGTAGAAACTCTGAGGTTTTCTAAATTGTGAGATACAATGTTGTCACAATTTAAAAAGGACTAAAAGCAAATGCAGTTCACTTTTATTAGACAGAGGACTTGCTGATAAATATGCAATTTCAGTAGCTAAACCAGTACATGCTTCAGAGGAGGCAGCAGAAAACAAGGATTTGGACTTTTAAGGACTATACTGTCCACCCCCAAAGTTACTGCTCTTTCAAATTTCCATTTAATTCATCTAGTACCATGGGCTGGGAACAGGGAGGAGACTGCAGCATTCGGAGTTAGTCACTGGGTGAAAGACAAGAGAAAAGATTCATCAGGGTGCTTCAGTGATGCCATGTACACAGCAGAGGACCTGGCATCAATTCTGACTCAGTGGTACTATTCAGAACCACACCAGGAGACTCCTCCTCCATCATTTCCTAGTCCTTTCTTAGTTCTCCAAATTCCACCAACTAAAAACTGGATAAAAAAGGACATTGAAAGGGGTTGTTCAAATTTGTTTAAATCACTCAATAATTATTTATGAAATCCCCATGTTGGTGAACAGATATACAACATTAAGGTGTGCTTGAGAAAAGATAAAAAGATTAACTGAACTTTTAGAATGAAAATATAAAATTGTCTTATTTATAGAGGGATAATCCATATTATCATAATGGATGACCACAGAATAAAAATCCTTTAATCAGCAGCCCAAAAAGAACTTTAAAAATAACTAAATAACATAGCATACTTGCTATATTTACAATGTGGAGATGTCATTTCATAGCACAATTTCCAAAAATATCAAAAGGTTGAACTTAAAATAGAGCTAGCAAAAAAATACCATTAATAAATAAGGCTTTGGCTCACATAGAATGTAGCAAGAGAAAGCAAAACAAAGAAGAAAAGGTCTGAGTGCTACTAAAAATCACAACCTTTAATAAAACTTCAAAATAGCTCCACCAATTTGCCTAGTCATGGGAACATAAGCTTTCAGTTGGATGTAACACTTTTCCTCACAAAAGCATCTGCGATGTGGAGGCCATGACCAAGACAGGAATCCATTTTAATGTTGGCCCAGTTAGCCTAATACCTGCTGGCATTAAATATACCCACTTTCCCTTTACCAGGAAAGGAAAAGTGAGCAATGGGCTCAATTTAGAGAACATAAACTGCTGCATATATTTTGCTAGACATCATCAACACTAAAGCATCCTGAGGTGGGGCATATGCAGAAGGAGATGGCAAAGGGGAGGTGACCAGAGGGGCACATGTTCAGAGAAGGAATTACTCAGAGGTTCACCTGCTGTTGTCACGATCAAGACATGGAGAGGCGCGGCTGCAACAGAATAGATACTTTAGCACAGAGAAAGAGGTAATAAGTGAAATATAAAGAATGAAATCAGATGTGACTTTGATTGAAATATTTAACTCATATACCAACGCAGTAGTCACTGGAAAAAAAAAAGATGGGAATGCAAGTAAGATATCACTCTATGCAAATATAACAGAGATGTCACTCTCCACGCACTTAGAGAAGAAAAAGCTTTGGGGCCTTTGTGGCTCATCCCAGTTTAGGAAGCTGGGGAAGTCATGTAATCACTGGATATGGAAGTGAAGCCTTCGCTGGCATTGGCTCATGGGAACACTCAGTAAAGACTAAGTGTTCAAGAAATTAAAAAGCACCAAGTGACATTATAAAGACAAATATAAAGTCTTGGATTCCATGAATGTGGTTTTGATTCAATTGCTCTCCACTGGAAATTCTTTAATACTTTTTAGATGAGGCAATTCCCTGTTGGGCTACAGCAGAAGAAACACAAACAGGAAAGGTACAAGTTAAAGGGTACCTTCTGTGGCAGATACAGCATAAAGTCTACGGCAGAGTAGGTAACATTAATCACCTACTAGTGGGTAGTAAAGATTTATGCAAACATAATATTAGTGCTTCTCCCCAAGACTTCATTGAGTACTTTGAGCATCATGGTCCCTGAACCTAATGTCTAACCCCTAGTCTTCACTACTCTTTTACCCACAAGTCTATGAATCTTTAAACCCACAGAGTTTCATAGTGTTCCAATGTTTGTTGACATATGCAAGTATATTTCTTCAATGAACCAGAAACACAGTCTTCCAGAACAGTTGATTTGCTACTTTATAAAACAATTTTCTCCATCTGAAAGAATTAGCCTTCATGGATCTATAAGAACTCCCAGGATATTTTAAGAAATAGGAACAACTAAATTAAACACTGGAAGTACTTCTATATGCAGTTATGCTATGTTGTCCCATGCAGAAGAGACTTGGCTGCCTTACACTTGAAACATTCTGTGATTTGTGTTTACATGCATCTTTTGTGACTAGTGTGTGTGTGTGTAGTTCAAGGATCACAACAAAAACTGTCTTCAGTGTGTTTTAAAAGATCCCTTTCCTGAGGCTTTATTTTACTTGTGGCATACCCTAACACCTGATGAGTTGGTATTTAATTCACAGCATTTGGCTGTCATTAAAACATTACAGAGACTTTCAGAATAACACTATATAAAGTGTGTTATAAAACTAAATATGGGTAGAAACTGCCTCACATCAGCCAATTCATTATGCATACATGAAATTAAGAATTGTGAAGTTAATTTTTCTTTTTTCTTTTTCTTTCTTTTTTTTAAGAAGGGGTGTTTTGGTTTTGTTTGGTTGGTTAGTTTGGTTTTTTTTACACAGGGTTTCCATGTGTGGCCCTGTCTGTCCTGGAACTCACTCTATAGAGTAGGCTGGCCTCAACTCCCAACGATCTACCTGCCTCTGACTCCCAAATGCTAGGATTAAAAGTGAGCATGACTACCATCTGGCTGAAGTTCACTTTTTTGCACAAACTACTCGTATGACCTTCACGAGGAGCTTCTAAGAATGGCTGTTTCTTGGATCCATTACGAGTCTGTCAGGCAACTAAAAGAAAAAAAAAGACTCTCATTTGTCAGATAGTGAATGTATCTACCGAGAAAGGCCAGTTTAATCATGGACCCAGTCTTTCTCTGCCAGGGGAATCTTTAAAACATGAAGTGGATGGAGAGTGGGCTACCAGTACTGATCAGTGAGAGAAGCTGGAGCTTGAAGGTAAGATAGCTATTGAACTTAATGCAGCATTATCCTCATGGACACATTAGATAATAATCTCAAGTTCTCTACACAACCCCCTTACCAAAATGTCACCTTTCCCTTACATTTTGGGTATCCTAAAACTCAGTTCCTTGAAAAATATCTAATAGCTACTACTTAGGAACCTAGAATAGGATGATAAAAGTCTTTGTTACGAGATATATGATGAATGTTATACACATTGATATGAATATCACTTTCAAACTTCGAAGCCCTTGGAACCATTGAGTTTTCAAGGGTAATTTCCCCTCTCCTTAAAGTCAGCTGTAGTGCCATGTTTGCCTGGCCACTACAGTAGAGACATCAATTGATGATGCTACCTGGTAGAAACAAGCCCATCTTCCACGGTGGACCGAATATATTTATATTTCCATTCGCAGCTCTCAGGGCACCTTTTGTTTAACTAATTTGGAGTTTGTGAGAAGTGTGGAATGTGTCTACGAAGAAAGTAGAAATAGTAGAAGCTATATTCTGTTGAGTACTTACTGTTTCTAGGTAAAATCTAATGATGTTAAAGCATTTACTGTTTAAAAACTCCCCAGTGGAAGAAATTTGTAACTCTCACTTGAGAAATGAGTAAATGGAAGCCAGAATTTTTTTCTACGATGAGCAATACAGTTAGTATCAGTGTCTGAATTCAGATCAGTCTGCTGTCAAGGCACAGTTTTAACCAGTCAACTCCTCTCCATAACATGGTCTTTTGACTTCAAAGAACACTACTTACTTTCCTGAACAGCTGAGTCCAGTGCTTTGCAGAGCTGGCAAATGTGTGAAGAATTAAAGTGGATAAGAACATTCTGGAGAAGGAGATGTGTACTCTGCCTGATTGACTGAGCAAAGGTTCTCTCTTTCAAACATTTTCAGTAACCTGAACTCATAGAGATACCAATGTCAGGCGTCTGAGAACAGAGGTTCTGGTGTAACGGGACTGGGATGTGGCTTGCATATCGACGTCTTTAATGATTTATTTTAATTTGATGTGCATTGGTGTCTTTCCTGCATGAGGGTCTCGGGTACTTTGGAACTGGAGATACAGACAGTTGTGAACTGACATGTGGGTGCTGGGAATTGAACCTAGCTCCTCTGAAAGAGAAGACAGTGCTCTTGATGGCTGAGCTATCTCTTCAGCCCTGAACACTGATGTCTTTAAAGCCCCCACACTGATTTAAGTAACTAAGAGTCAGTATAATGAACATTTGACTTTAAGAAAAGCTGGTTTTCTGTAGACCCATTTTTATAGGTTTCCTTTTTCCTTCTTCTTTTCTCTCTCTCTCTCTCTCTCTCTCTCTCTCTCTCTCTCTCCTTTTTAGATGCTGATCGTTTACTATAAGTAATCAACCACAATGAAGTAACCATTATCTAGTCATTACAGCTCATAAGTATTATTTAGATTAGTAAAACAAATTGGATATTGATGTACATTAAAGTTTAAGAATTTCCTTTTTGCTAGGCAGTGGTGGTGCACGCCTTTAATCCCAGCACTTGGGAGGCAGAGGCAGGTGGATTTCTGAGTTCGAGGCCAGCTTGGTCTACAGAGTGAGTTCCAGGACAGACAGGGCTGCACAGAGAAACCCTGTCTCGAAAAACCAAAAAAAAAAAAAAAAAAAAAAGAATTTCCTTTTTAAGAGTAATAGTTAATTTGGACACCAAACTATTATGGTAATAGTCACTCTTTAAAAAAAATAATCAGCTATTGGTAGTTGGTTACATTGTATCTATAATAATGTCTTTATTTGGTGGCATGGAGTCTTGGTTCTTATCTGTTATCCTCAGTCATTGAGGCCCAGACCTCTTCTTTCTTTTACTTATGGGGGGGGGGGGGGGTTCAGTAGCAGAAGGTAATGCTACGGGGTTTTTTGACCAACCTATAATAGAGATTTTAATTATTTCATTTTGCATTTAAAATTATTAAGTAAATTTGAATGGAGTTTAATCTTTTTAATTCCTCTTAGCAACTCATGGTAGACCAAGAACTAGCTATAGTATTTAACAAGGAAAACAAGATGTTTATTTTCAATATCTGTCTAATTTTATATTCTGTGGTGTTTAGTAGGCTATTACAAGTTCAAAATGTTTGCAATGTCATGGACTACTTCCCTGGAAGGAGGCTACTTTAAAACACTAAGAAGAAGAAAGGGCCACCGCTTGAAACAGTTATGGGCATTACACATAAGGAGTTTGGTATAATAATTTAAACCAAAGTATTCTAAATTTTTGGTAAAATATGGGTAGAAATTTCACTTAAAAGAAAACACATGAAGATTGATAAATAATCATAAAACTACCAAACTATTACTAAAAGACAAGGGCAAAAGACAATTCAGAAAGTATTATATTTTAAATTCTTTAAGAAATGATTACTATACTTTATTAAATTCTTACATCCCAAGGAAGACTTTAGGAATTCTGAAGAGTTCTGTTCAAAGTCTTGTTTTAACTCTTAAGTAGTGATAAGCAGGCAGAGTTGAATACACTCTACAAAGGGAAGCACAGCTGAGAGGGCACTCTAGCTGTGAACTTCTCTTTATTTACATCACTACTTGAGTGTACGGATCCATCTGTGTATGTGTGTGACTCAGACTTCCATAACCATTACTTTAAGTACATCAGTATGTGAGGAAAGGCATTTATTTCAAAGGCCAGTCAGTTAATATTAACAGATTGAAACTTTCAACTGAGCAGCTGGCCTAGACTCTTTTAAAAAGATGGCTCTAAAGACTGTGTACGATCAGTAAGGAAGTGGCCAGCATATTCTAGTCAGTTAGCAAGCTGTTGCCATTTACTATTTTAAAACAGTAGTTTTCTATGCTGAATTCAACCCCATTTTGCTGTCTCTTTGGCATAGCTGGAACCATGTTGGAAAAAGCAATGTTATTCACAAGTTGAAACAAAGGGCACCTCCTCTGTAAGCTAAGCATCCACTAAAGCAACTGGACAAAGCTGTGACTTTTCACATCTCTTTTTACCTCTTGATCTGGATACATAATATTGATTCACTCACCCTGAATGAATAGGGCTGGAAGAAAGAGCCACGTTGTCTAAGTTCTCAGTGCCCCAGCTCAGACGATAAGAATTCCTCTCTGCCTCCTTGGCTAGAGCTGACACCTACACACAAAGAACAGTGGATTTAATGAAAAACAATGCTTCAAAATTCAAATAAAATACAAGGAATTCTGAAAAAGCATAAAACAAAAGGGGCTATGACTTAGAAGATTTTCAATTAAAAAAACATAAGAAATAAATCTGAAATAAACCTCTTCTAGTGCATTTCCCTTTAACTCATGATAGCAGAGACTGTTTTTTAATTTCCCTATATCAAATCCATCAAGAATAATAAAGTACTAAATACCTAAAATTAAAAGGTTCAAGAGGAAACTTTAAGCCCTTTTTCACAGCTACCTTCAATATCGCAATAAAATTATACTTTGCAATACACCACCCACTTTATAAGCATGTCCTGTTCCATTTTTCTCATAATGGAGATATTATTTACAGAACATAAATCTTTACATAAAAGCTCCAGAGAGGAACTCAACATGGCTGAAAAAAGAAATGCTATATTACTTCATGGAGAAAAAAAGCAAAATTTTTCATGGAAAAATTTGGTGAACACTCCTCATGCTATAGGACACCCTTAAATCTCTCATCCTGATTTTGTTGTTGTTGTCATTAAGATTAAATTTAGGTTGTTGTTGTTTTTTCTTCTTGCTTTCTCCTCTCGACCCCCCACCCCCAACCTTCTAGCTGGACATTTGTGGTGTTAGGACATACGAAAAAGCTGTCCAGAAAGCAGACACAAAGGCAGAAAGTCATATACCTGGTGGCTGGGGATCACAACCGTGTCGTCAATCATGGCACTGTCCCTCAGGTACGATGCATGGCTCAGAGTGTGAGACCTGTCGGAACTGAAGGACCGGAGGCTGGTAGGTTGGCAGGAGGTCATGGTCATGTACCAACAGCAGTAGAGGGTTGGGAAGGTGAAATGAGCCGAGCAGGAGAATGAAAAAAGCCTGCTATTAGCTAACAGTGCAACTTCCAGGGGACACGGGTCTCAGAGTGGCCCTACCCAGATCTCTGCCCAGCAGCTAAAACACATCCTCAGACTGTGCTTAACACTGAATGGCAAGGGCACAAGGGAATCCGCAAGTTACATTCGATACTCCTAATCTGATTCGTTTTCTTTCCAGAAGTGCTTGAAACCAGCAACTGTCACTTACTTGCCAGTGCAGAAAAAAATTTACACAGGCAACAGTTCTTAAATCTGTGTTAAATAACGTCCCTGCAGCCACGGGAAAATATTTGGTGGAAAGTAGACTACTCAAAGAGCAAAAGCAAAATGAAAAGGCAGGTTTTTTTTTTTCTCTTTATTTTCTATTCTCTTCTCTTGCCACTTTCTCTTCCTCTCCACATTGTAAATAGATGAATGTCAGTGTCCTCCCCTGGAAGGTACAGAATGAAATGAACTGTGGCCAAATGCATGCTTCCTGTGGAAGTGGAGCTCCTCCTGTTTACCTCGGGTGGCTCAACAGTGCTGTTATCTCAGAGGAGAGCAGTGTCCCCTCTGCATGCCCTGTGTGTCCTATAGGAATCCCTAAAGAGTGTTGGTTGCCATGGGGATGAGAGGCAAGAGCGGGACAGACACACACCAATACAAGGGCAATTCGCCAACAGACGCTGACCAAAAGCGGTGTGGGGCTTCAAAATGCAGTGAGGACCTTGCTATTCAGTGCCTTATATTTTTGATAAATCTGATTTTTGTTATTCCAAAGTATAGATTCAAATGCAATAGACAAAACAATTGTCCTTTGCATAACTTATTCCCTTTAATCAATCTGTACAGTCGAATGATGTTATGTTGGTATAATTAGCTTTGTTTTCCTGAGACAGTCTTAATCTGTCGCCTAGGCTGATCTAGAATTCACTATGTAGCCCAGGCTGGCCTTGAACACTTGATTGTCCTGCCTCTTTCTTCAGGGGTCTTTCTCAACTGGTTTTCATTTAGAGGAGGTAGAGGGAGTTATTGATTTTTATCTTGCCTAAATGACTAACAGGAAGAAAGAAACAAAGTACCATACAGCCACAAAAGAGAAGGGCAGATATTAGAGAATGAAGATAGAGGGAGGAAACGAGACAAGACCACGGTCTCAGCGCTCACTTCTGTATGGATCTTATGAGCTTTCTCTGCTGCCTGCCGTCTGAAATGCTCATTGGCCAGGGAACCAAGCTCATGTGTCCTAACTGCTCTTTTTGCTTCTAATGATGTTACAGAATTGACTTAAATGAAGTAAATACGGCTGGAACATTCTAACAACAGAGACATAATGCTTTCTGATGAAACAATAATAAGAATGAATTTTTGAAAAAGTTTGAATCTCTGCATCATAAATTGCACCCATTTGGTGGGAAACATTACAAACAACTTTAAATACGTTCCAAAAAAGTTTGCCATTTACAAGACATTACTTCAGGGAGGCCTCCTGTTCAGTTAATGCACTGAGAATAACATGCTCAAAGAAATTAAACTGGACTTGTTTACTTGGAGGATCCATAGCTCTAGATGCAAAGAAGGATTCAATCTATACTTTCTTTCTATCACACACTGCCTTGTAGATTCGAATGAGCGTAACAATTACTAGCTTAGGAAACTACAATACTTATTAGACATTCAACTTGTAGAGTTTGAAGCCCCATTGAACAAGTAAATATACAACATTTTCAGTGTGGTTGAAGAAGCGTCTGTGATTCGTCATTACTTGGAGTTTTCCTATTTGAATTTGGACAGTTGTAAGCAATAATAATAAACGGATTCAAATCCAACTGACCGTACTTTGGTTGTGGTTTTACTCCATATGCATTAAAATGCATGTGATTTAACCTTTCTGTATTTATGCTTATTTTAGGCACCTGAATGTTGTTTCCTGTTTATTCCCAGATGATTAGCGCTTAGTTTGTTATGGGAGGGCCACCCTCCTGTGTTGTCAGCCACAAGGTGGTGCTGTAAAAGCAGAGTCAGAGCTGGTTCCTGTGACACTGCTCTCTCTCCTAACTCCAGTGGTTACTAATTTAGCACAAGGGTGGGGTGGGGTGGCTGGAATTTGAGAGAAAATCTATAATTCTAGAATATAAGCAGCATTTGCCAATGCATGTCCACACACACACATACACACACACTGAGCAGTGAGCAGTGAGCAGTGAGCAGTGAGCAGTGAGCAGTGAGCAGGAAGCAGGGAAATGCAATTGTATCCAGGAAGACCATGGTGTCATGCCATGTAATACCTACCTGGGAATGGTACTATGGACAGCATACCAAATAAAGAAATAATGAAAAAGGAGAATGGTTACCCAAAAAAAGTGATGTACCAAACTGCTCAAGTCAAACTGAAAGAGTAATTAATAAAACATGAAAATGAGATGTGGCCTGTAGACCTATTTGGGGGCTTGTGTATACATGTGGTGGTTAAGACATGCACATGGGAATCCAAGAACAGAATGTGTAATGTTTGTTTCATGCCTCTGTCTTTGTGTGCTGATAAGTCTCAAACCATTCACCCCCTCTACTATGTGGAACGTACGTTATAACTCTCAACTTTAGACTGAAAATAGAAAATATGAGTGAGTCAGGCATTTTTTTAAAAAAAAATAATTAGAAACTGATGAAAATGAATTGTTCTTTGGCTGGGCTTAATCAGGCTATTCAGAGATGATTGTGAGTTCACACAAAGCTATAAGTAAATTCTTATGTTGAAACATGGAGTGGGGGCTGTCCCTGAAGCTGTTGCCTGCCTAGAGATCCCATTCCCCTAACTGGGAGGCTTTGTCTGGCCTCAGTGGGAGAGAATGCAGCTAGTCCTGAAGTACCTTGAGGAGCCAGGGTGGGGTGATACCTAGGGGGGCGTCCCTCTTCAGAGGAGAAAGGGAGGAGGTATGGGGGACAGGAGTTGTGTTAGGGGGAAGCAGGGGGCTGTGATCAGGATGTAAAGTGAATAAGTACATTGATCAAGGAAAAAAGAATCTCGGATTACAAATCCAAATCTGTCAGTGGATAAGAACTAAATGTTCTGTCACCTCCTCTCCTCCTTCCTTACCTTGACCCTAAGGGCTACCCTCTATGTAAGTCACCAACACCAAAGAGTCACAACCCCTCTTCTTCAGCTGCCCCATAAAACACACCAGCCAATCTCACTATCCACTTCTCAAAATCGTCAATCTGGAATTCTTTCTACGACTGAGCCAGGGTTAGCGTTAGTACTGTCCTTACCTCCAGCAAACAGTACGCTACAGCTAAGTTGCCTAACTCATTGGCCACTCTCCATCAGAATGCTTATCTGTGTCACAGAAGAGGGATTCTGGTAAAATACAGGTGTGCTTCCCCTCCTTTCCAGGTCCAGCCCACCGCACCACTGTGTGGTCCTACTAACACAAGCTTCTGCTAACCCCGATGTGAAGGCGTCAGTGTCTTCTGCCTTTCCCAGCATCATTGCTCAGCATTCCACCTGGTTTGGGCCACTGCCTGTCAAGAAGCTTGAGTCTCTGTCCTGCAGATGTGCTCTGAGCCCTTTTGCCCTGGCCTTTCAAGGTCTCTATTAGGCTATGAATTTAGCGAACATATTTTAATCATGTTGGTACCTCCTGGACTTACCAGGATTCCCAGTTCAAGAATGAACTTACACAGTAAAAGAGAAAAGTGAGGGAAAGGGGCAAAAGAAGAGGGGGAAAAAACCCCCCAAATGGGATCCAGGATCTCAAGGGGAAAGCCCCCAAGCAAGTTGCCTTCAGAGATTATTTGTGTAGACTTGATGACACTTCCTTAAATGATAAATATGTGCGAAATTCATAAAGTGGCTGATAAGAGTCAGATTTGCACTCTGATCATGGAACTGTTGATGGGAAGACATTACAGTAACATGGACAAGCACACATGTGACCCAGCTTAGCAGCCATACTTCTGAAGAATCACTCAGAATATTCTTAGTCATCGTGCTGCTGAGAGTAGCAAGTACCAGGTGTATTAGCTAGGAACAACCAAGATAACATTGACTCAGTTCAGGATATTAGCAAGGTTCCTCAGATTTGTCTTTAAAGTGGGATCCTCATGGACTCAGGTCACCTTTTAAGATCCTGTCCTCCTCTTCCCCCCCCCCCTTTTTTTTAAATGAAAAAGTTAGTTCCAGAGTGGTTTTTGTTTGCACTTGCTTTCTGTTGTTCTTCATACCCTATTTTTGTGCACATAGAAATCACAGCACCAAAAGTTATGTTAGAATCAGAGGTATCTGGAGATGCTAACCACATTTGACAGGTAAAACTGTCCTTAGAATTTGCCTAAAGAGAAAAGTGGCAGCTAATTAAATACATCACTTTGAAAGGCAGGGACTCTTTTTTTTTATCTTTGCTCATTCTTGCTTTGTAGAAGCTATATGATTATGCTATATTATTTGATATCTCTGAACTAGTTTCCTGTTCTTCAAAACAGGCGCTGCTTAAGGTGTCAGAGAAAGTAATGAGATGACACGCTGACAAGCAAGTGAACTATTGATCAAGGTGCTTACTGACTGGTATCTACATTCTCTATCACCATAAAAATATGTAGTAAGCCAGGCATAGAGGTACGTGCCTACGATGCACACCCAATACTCAGGCGGCTGAGATGGGGGATCAGAAGTTTGAGGCTTATCTGAGAAAGTTCCATGCCATTCTGGGCTACATAGTGGGATCTTATCTCTAAAAACCAAAAGAAAAGGAGAAAAAGGAAAAAAAGGAAATGTTTGAAATATGTGTTGTGCATATTTGTGAAATTTAATGTAAGTTTGGCGAATACCTGTCAGATCTTCCTCCCTCCAGACTATACCGAAGGTAGTTCATGCCATCCAGGAACTGACTGCTGGGCAGTGAGTCATCACCAAGCTCCTTGAGATCTTCTGGCCTGAGGTACTCTCCCCCATCACCTGTCACTGTGTCATCACCTGGAGGCAATCAGATGACAGGGAAGAAAGACACTTGTTGGCTTTAGTACAGCAATAAAATATGCCCATAGTTACAAAGTGCATTCACATGACACCTTGGACAACAGCAAACCACTGCACATCAGGAAGACACAGAATCTACATGTCTACAGATGGCTAAAGCCTATAGAGAGAATATTTGGTTAATTTCCCAAAAAGGCATCAAGAAAAAATAATTCATTAAATTATAATTTTTTTAATATCTTTCAGCTGGCTTTATTCATTGTTTGTGATCATGATGATTAGTCGCTTAAAGATTAGTCCAATGTGTAGATTATTAGAATTTTCTCAGAAGCGTATATAATAATTCTGTGCATGATCCAGTATTAATAGTCTCTTCATGCCATTGACTATGTGCTAAGATATATGAGACAGTTCTATAATGAGAAATTACTTATTGATTGATCGTGTATGTGTGTGTATATATATCTGCATTTTGTGTGTCTCTGTGTTGGTGTGTATGTCTATGTCCATGTGTGTGTCTATGTCTGTGTGTATCTGTGTTTGTTTCTGTGTCCCTCTCTATGTGTCTCTCTGTGTGTATGTCTCATGTTTCAGTATTTGTATACATGTGAAGGTCAGAAGAACATGGTCTCTCGTTCCACTGGGTAAGACCTGGGGGTAGATTCACTTTGTCAGGCTTGGCATTAAGAACTCACCTGCTAAAAACTACATTGCTGCTCATAAATTTGATAATAATATTTTACAAGATTTATAAGATTTTATAAGATTAAAGACATAAAAGAGCACTAAAGTAGAAAGAATGAAGATTTAAGAACCAGACTACTAAAATCTACACATGGTCTGACTTGGGAATAAGCTTAGTCATTTTCAGAGTTTTATTCACATTTGGAAAGACATTCTGTGACCCTTCTTCATGTGTGAAAAGGTGATGGGAATGGTGAAATACAAGATCTGTCACGTGCAAAAGGCTGTGCATTACGTATTCCTTAAGCAAGAACCCAAACACTAACACTCAAAAGTTGCCTTGCATGCTTCCTGTTTCCCCTCCTCCTTAACCCTACCCCAAGGAGCCAATCAGTCGAACTTGCTTAAGTCCCTAATATTACTCACGTTAGGGCATCCTGCACATCCTCTGAGTTAGTTTCTGGATGCCAACCTGATTCTCCTGAGTTTCGAGTTCTGACCCCAGTCTCTCAGTAGCCAAGGTGGTCACAGGGAACAAAATTAACTCAAAATAAGTTTCTATTCCTTGTGTGTTAGAATGTCTCAACACTCCTTAAAAACACAAGACCACCTTTTAGATTTTCTTATTCAACCTCTTTCTTGGCATGTCTTGGTGGGGAAAAAAGGTTCAGAAAGGTAGATATAGCTGGATCTAGCACAACCTGGGAGTAAACACAGTCCCAGACTTCCTCCCTTGTGTTTATGTATTTGTGTTATAAATAAAGAGTGAGCCATCTGAACATTATATTTAAAATAAAATACATCCTGTGAAAAAGGCTGGCAAGCCAATGCAGCATTTAAAACCCTCCAATCTCACCGAGTTCAGGAGGCCATGGCTGTACTTAATATTCGCCCCCATTCTCTGCCTCTTTTGATGTTTTGTTTGTTTGTTTGTTTGCTTGTTTTGTTTTGTTTTTCCTTTCTGAGAACAGCTGCCATATTCGGCTTATTAAAAGTGAGGCTTCAGAGTTTTGGAGACACCCATGGTGTAATAGATCATGATGTCATGATTATGACCCAAAAATTTCAAGTCTCCAAGGCTGGTCACAGTGTCCAGAACCTAATCTGATATTAATAGGAGTGACACTTGTCTCTGGCCAAATCTTCTTGATACTGTTTATAATTTCTCTTTAAGTTATCTGCACATTAAAAAATCTCATCATTCAGGACTGAGTATCAACATTGAGTGATGGAAAGTACTATGAGAAGAGTTGGAGAAGATTTGTGCTTATCTGCTTCTATTTCTAGAAACGTATGTCTCCCATCCTCCTGAAAACATGGTCCCAAGTCTTGTCTCTAGTCAGCCTCCTCTACTACCAGCTCCATGAATGACTCTTCCTCCCTACAGTAAAGTGCTAACCTTCCTTTAGCCAGTCTTCAGTCTTTCTACATGCAATACTCGGGCTTTTCTTCCTTTTATAATCACACTTCCTGTCATAATCAGACCCTCGCTATTGTTAATTGATTTTAGTAATTACTCAATGACCAAGAGGTGACTTCATTGACAAACAGCCCTCCTTGACATCTCAGACAGAATCTCTTAGTCTTTTGCTTTCCCAATTACTTTGAGTCTTTTTTCCCAGGTTCCTTTGTCTGAAATGGTATTCCTATATGACCCCTGCTATGTCCCATTTACCACGTGTTATTTAAACTTCAAGGGCCTCTTATATAATATACTGTGTTCAAAACTGGGTTCATCCCAGACCTTTGTCAAATTCCAAATACATATCTCAGTCTCCTCCAAGAATTCTGCATCTGGGACTTCTGTAAGTACCTCACGTTTAGTATGAGAAAACAAAATATTTCTTATTTGTCCACTTCATCCTTCACTGACATGTTTCTTGACAAACTTTCTATAGGAGCCACTTGTATAGAAAGCTGTCTTCATGCTTTTAGAGACGGAGATGGGAGAGATAAGGGGTTTCTTTTTCTATCTATCTATCTATCTATCTATCTATCTATCATATATCTATCTATGGATATGAATATTTTGCTTGCATGCATGTATACCTGTTGCATCCATGTGTATGACTGCTAGATCCCCTGGAACTAGGTTTATAATTGTTGTGTGCCACCATGTGGGTTCTGGGAATCAAACCCAGGTCCTCTGCTAGTGGTTAGGTGCTCTTAATTGCTGAGCACTCTATTTTAAAATAACATTCTGTATTAAGAATATCAGCTCTTATTCACATGTATAGAATTCTGTTCAACTTGGGAAGAACTTTGTGTTACATAATAATTGTTCACTGACATATACTCCATTAACTTATCTGGTATAAAACAGTCAGATACAACTATTTTCCCATATTATAAAACAAACAATGTGAGTTGCCTTGTTGTTTCCTCTACTTGGAATAATATCTTCCTAAATTACAGATGTATCCATTTAATAGATGACTTTCAGATTAATGAGTTCATTTTTTTGTTGAATTTTCCAGTCTTTCTAGACATTTCTGGGCGGCTCCTTCCTAAGGATTGTAAGGACCTGTGTACTATAGTTTTGTTTGTTGTTTGTTTGTTTGTTTGTTTTTAAATAAAATGATTTCAGTAATCTAACACTACAAGATTCTACATGACTGGTGACTGGTATATTAGCCATGCCAGGAGTCACGGATATCAAAAATATGGGGATAAATTAAGATCAGATAGTGTGGTCAAAGGGTTACCCATATTAATAATCTCTATGATGCTTGGATAGAGACTCTATGAAATGTCACGGAGCTCCTGCCCTTGCCCTTGCTATTGAAATATGGGGAGACCTGATGCCCTCTTCTGCCCTCTGTAGGTACTGCATGTAAATGGTGACCATACACTCATCAGATACATATAGTAAACCATTTAAAAGTGTGTGTTATTACACACCTGGCCATCTCCTCACACCCAATCCTTTCCTCCATGAATAATCTTTTTAAAGATATTAGTGGTTGACCTAACTCTATTTTTGACTATCTTTTACAAAGCAATCACATTACTACCTCCAATTATATATTTGCTAAGGCTGACATTATTTGTTTTTTTGTTTGTTTTTTTGTTTTTGGTTTTTTTGTTTGTTTGTTTTTTTCCCTCTTTTGAGACAGATTCTCTATACATAGCATAAATCTGGCTGTCCTGGAACAAACTACATAGACCAGGCTGGCTTCAAACTTGCAAAGATAAACCTGCCTCTGTCTCCTGAGTACTGGGAGTAAAGGCATGTACCTTCACGCCCTGCCCAGGGGGACCTTCATTGTCTGCTCCGAGTTATCCTCCTGCCTCTGCCTCCTAAGTAATTGTGACTACAGATACATGCTACCATACCTGGCTTCTAATTTAATAATATATTCTTCTCATCTAAGAAGGGTAATGTAAGCATTCACTGCAAGTAATCTTAGCTGAAAGTATAGCTAGTAACTAATATATTAGTTACCAATATGTCATGTTTACTTCGGCATTAAAGAATCACTTTCCCTCAGCGTGTCTATTCAAAATGACAACAACAACAACAAAAAAAACAAAAAACAAAACAACCCAAAAAACAAAAAACAATATTCCTCTGGGGAAGCATTCTTACAATGTTCCTCAAAGAAAATAATTTTGTTTAGTAGGTCTCCATAATAGCTGCTAAATTATTACCAGAATAAGCAAGTCATCGCTTTAAACTTACAAGTTAATAAAATGTACATATCAAATGCACACATGCACAATTCCACGCACATTACACAAGCTATTTCCAAAAAAAATGTTAGTATCAAGCAAAAAGATTTAAGACTTCAACAAGCAGCTTCTATGAAGCTAAGAAAAATTAAAAGCAAAGAAAAGCGATCACTCTGACTCCTTATGGTACCTGAATCACTAAGTGCTTCCCCATCAATAAAGTGGTCACCAAACTGCTTAAGAGCTGTATAACATAGGAATGAGAATCAGAAGGACAATCCCACCAAACCATGGTGTGCGTACATGGATGTTGGAACTCAGTTAGCAAATACTAGAACACAACACACACTCACAATAAATACTCAGGACTTCAGCCTTTGACAGGATTTTTTAAAAATTACTCATCCTAATGCATCAATCCAACATTCATTTACTCTTGTTGTAATTCTTATGCACACTGACACAGCTCAGTGCAGATTGCCAATAAAAAGACAGATTGGTTCCAAGTGATTCCAAGTAAGACTACGAACATAAAATCTTGCCTTGAGATTCCATGTGGAAGAACCTAAAGATGCATTTAATACATTCTATAGAGTCCCCACCTTCATGGCACTGATTTTGCAAAGATACACATGCATTCTCCATGTCTTAGGTTTTTCAATCCCTACACACTGGCTTTGCTACTGGAGCTTGCATACTCTGTGTGGGGCTTCTGTAATGTTAAGGTAATAGTTTTTTTGCTGGTTCTGGTGTTCCCTTTTGTTTTTTATCCAAGAGAAAATAATACAGGGAAATTCAAAATATAGAACAAAGAAAAGTCACTGAAGAGGTAGAAAGGAACCATTTTGGGCCAAGCATGGACGCTTATACCATCCCCGGGTGTCCCCTGAACACGTTTTAGAAAAGCAGTCCTTTTCAGGGCTTTGAAATCAACTGTCTAGATTAGCAGTTCATGAGGCACAACTCTTTTGGTGGTCTCATTTTAGATATCCTGCATATAAAATATTTAAATATTAAATATAAGATATTATGATTCATGGCAGTATTTATAAAATTATAAAATAATTTTATAGTGAGGGGTCTGCTTGGGTAATTTTTATCAACTCTAAAATCATCATGAAAGTGCGGATCTTTCCTGGCACAGAGGATGGCTTAGTCATGTTGGGACTGTACTATTTGGTGCAGACATCCTTTTAAGTTTTTTTAAGGCTCTTTTCTTCTGGGTTTAATATATATTCTGACATTTGTACTAATCAGAGACTTCTTAATATACCATTGATGAAGAATGTTTTAAATTTTTTCAAGGCATGTGAATATGAAATGTTTTGGTATAATTAGTATATGTATTAATAATGATGATAATATCAGCCAGTTCCTTTTAGCACATGGCTGATTTCAAGTTTCTTTCTTATTTCCCAGTCTTTTCCAGTCTTACTAGTTATTAGAGATTAAGATAATAATGGCAGACATACATATAGCTTACTTGCCTATTTTTTCAATGGCAAGAGTAAATTTAGTGGACTAAAGATTGCAATTGGATTTTAAATGTTAAGATGCGACCATCCATACTACCACCTTTGTCCATAAAATGGTTTTAGTTCCCTTGTGTAACAACATGCCAGCTGTCACAAAAGACCAGAGGAAAGACTCACCCTCTTCATCAGAAACATCAAGAACCTCCGTCATCGTCTCAGGAACATTTAGCTTATGTTTTTCCGTGATAGTCTAGAAAGACAGAAATCATTCATTGCAAAGTTAAAAACAAAACCAGACAAAAGATGCACAGAGCCACAGAGGCAAACCCTGCCTACAGCAGCAACAAGTCATCAGACTTCAGCCATCCCATCTCATCCACATGGACATTTAGAAACTTACTGTCTTCTATGAAAACTCTTTTGTTCTCTCTGAAGATAAATGACCAATGATTCCAGGAACATTGTACAAGAGAAGATTCATTACTGTTAGTTCCTATTTGAAAAATTGAGTCTTTAGTAATGGCTCTAGTAATTAGTCATAATGGAAAACCAAACTAATGACTTCAAGGCATCTCTAAAATGAACTAAGTGAAGTTTGCAGAAAAACTTTACAATGAAGCAATAAACATGTAATGTATTAAAAGCAAAGCCCATCAGAAAGATGCTGTAAACAAGATAGGCTATGTAAATTATATGTGACCCATGTCTGCAGGAGTTAAGAGGACCAGCGGTACAGAATAAGTCATCTTTAGAGTGGTCACAGTCTACAGTTACAGTTTATTGCTTATTGGCTTTCTATAGTGTTTTCCTGAGTGGTTAACTAAAAGGCATTTCATCCTGACATGGGATAAGAAGCTGAGAGATCAGGCTCCTCTGGCGGCATGGCTTCCAGTTGTAGACTCATCTCATGAGTTGCAAGGCCTCAGCGAGTCCTTTAACTTGGTTATGCCTCAGTTTCCTTGTTGAAAACCACAGAATAATGTTCCATAAAATTGTTATGAATGCTAATACAGGAACATTGAGAGCAGTTCTCAGAATAGGCTAGAAGTCAATAAACATCATCTGGAATAACTGGTCATTGTAATTGAAAATTACATTCATCTTATGAATGCTGGACCTCTGAAGTTGTTAGTCACTTGTGCAGCAAGGAACTCTCTGATCATTATATCCCAAATACACCACAAGGATTTCAAAATGAAGAAAGCCTGGCCCAGAGATGAATGTCATATGACTTCATTAATTGGAGAAATTGTTTAAAAGTCCAAATCATAGAAACAGATAGTAGAATCATGGTTACCAGGAGTTAAGTGCAGGCAAGAGAAATGTGGGCTGGTGCTCAACAGATACAAAATGTCAGTCAATGGAGAAGAAGTGTAAGATATGCATGATACACCATGCTGATCATACAATACCACGGTGTATTGTACACTTGAAAAGGTCTTTTCTCCATTATTTTTCTGAGAGGGCTATGTATCTCAGACTGGCCTCAAATCCATAAACTTGCTATGTGCAAGGACAACCCTGTAACTTCTATCTCCACCTCCCAAGGGCCTGGATTCCACATGTGCACCAGGATAGCTTGTATAAGAGGTATTGGTGATCGAGCCCAGGGCTTTAATATATATATATAATTTGAAGTGATAAGATTATGTTAAAATCCACCAAGTGACAAAACAGGTTTTCTTTTGAGTGGAGTCTTTGTTTAAAGACAATGCAGAAAGTAAAAGGCTACCAGGGAACCTCATGGTATGTAGGTAAAGGCACAATTGAAGCTCATGTTAATAAGTCCAGCCTGCCTATATGACTCTTGGGATGTTTATGTAAGACCACCGGTATTGATTTAATGAAAACCAACTAAATAAATGCTGCAAGAAGAAGAAAGCCAAGGTCCAATGAGCTCACCAAGATTAAATAACAGATAAGCATCTACAAAGTGAACAAATTTAAAGGGCTTTTATAATAGAGTATTTTATTACTAGCTAAGCATTTCAAATTTGAGCTATAACTGTAGCTCAGTTAAATATAAACTATATGTTATAGATCTCATGTCTAGCTGTACATTAGAATTGTGAAAAGCATTTTTAGAATATTACTGCTTTGAGCAGAAAACATGGCTCATATGGTAAAATGTCTGCTACAGAACCACAAGGATCTAAGTTCAGATCTCTGGCACCCATGTAAAATCTAGGGGCAAGGGCATATACATGTAATGCCAGAGCTGGGGACACAGGGAGGTCCCAAGAGCTTACTGGCCAGCAAGAAGAGCTAAATAATGGACCAGGTTCAGGGAGATCCTGCCTGAAAACCCAAGACAGATAGTGATTGATAGTGACAGATAGTGAAAACCCAAGACACTGCATGTATGGACCTCTGACCTTCAGTTACACACACACACACACACACACACACACACACACACACACTTATAAAATTCTGCTGCTAGAGTCTCAACACACAATAATAATAAGTCTGCATTCTGGGTCTAGGATCCAGCTAAGAGTATTCTTATTAAAAAAAAAAAAAAAATCCCATTTAGTTCAAGACTAGCCTGGTCTAGAAAATGTGTTCTAGGACAGTCAGGGCTACATAGTTAGACCTAGTTTCTGGGGAATAATCTCATTGAGTTACATTATGCAACTCAATTGGAGGCTTCCATTTTTAGCATCAAGGAGACTGCCTCACTATAACATATCCTACTACACTTTCCTGAAGCATTCTAAATAATTATCTAAATGTAAATAAAAAGATTTAATAATGTGACTATATATACAGATTGTATTTGAGTAACCAGGAAGTCTGTTGATATGTGAAAATGTTCTAGAATAATTAACTGCCTTTCAAGACAACTATTTCCACAAGCAGATGTGGCTCCATTTGAGAGTAAATGGCGGTGTGACAGCCTATTGTCCCATTTCAGATGCTGGTAAGGTTTGAGCATACTTCTTTTGTTCTTGCAAGAATGAACAACCAGGCTGCTTTCTTTGGAATTAAATTCTATTTGTTACATTTAAAAAATGTATGTGGTAAGATCGAAAGCGGCACACAGTAATCATTTTGCTCACAGATATTTTTCTGAATACTCACAGTGCCCTTAATGTAAAATGCAATTTGTGGCATGTATTTGAAGTTGAGGTGCTCCCAACCTTCACAGGGCATCAGCAAATGTTTGTTGAATGCATACATCAATCTTCCTACTCATGAATAATGTAATTACATGCAATATACAAATTTCTTTTACATTAAAATAGCCTCAAGATATTTGTTTACTGAAATACACATTTATTTTAAACAACTGCATTTGAACAGTATATGGAGAACAAAGCTATAATTCAAAGATCATGTACTTCTCCTTCTGCTGCAGAATCCAAGATGTTATGGTCAAGATAGGGAGCCACTTTAAAAGTTATAATAAGGAGAATGCTACGCACAAGATTAATGAGATATAATTAAGTCAGACAATGAGTTAATCATCATGATATGGGAAAGCATAGAAAATAAAATATAAACTGTTATCATGGTATTTTATAAATACAGGATAATATCTGTTTTTCCCTGTGTGGGGGAAAACTGTATGCTTAACTAACCGGACTTAGTAAGCTGATTAATTTATTAAATAATTTATGTTCTACTTAGCAATGATTATTTGCCACATAATACATTATTTTAAAATCATACAAACAATATAAAACAGTTGATGATAGTGGATTACGTGGAGGTATGAGTCATTTTTCATAGTTTCTCTCATCTTAGTGGACCGTGGCTGTTGGCTACTACTGCTGGGAATATGCCCCTATTCTGGCAAACTTACAAGGACTTCATCCTTAGACAGTGCTGAACTGCTTCGCCTCCCCTGCTGTCTCTCAGTGTTAATTTAGAAAAGCCAAGGTTAAGGAAACAAGCCAGGAATCCACAGAGTCTGGCCAATCTGGGCTGCACCAGCACTCTCTTTCAATCCACTGCCTCTCTCTGCTCTCACACAATGCCTGCATTCATACTCGGGTAAAGAACATGGGAGAGAAGTTTCCTTTCTTCAAGGAAACTCACATGGCTATACAAGTGGCACACCCTCTAAATGCAAGCGACAAGAGATGTGTCCATCACTAGTGCAGCTACAATTCAATGACTGTGTTTAATGGTAACCTCACCACGAACCATTTCATTCACTAGACCTGATTATGAAATACCTTGCCTTGCTTGCCATCCTCAGAGCGTTGTTTTTTATTTGTTTGCTTGTTTGTTTCTTTCTTTCTTTGTTGTAAATCGTGAACTTTAGAAAATGACATTAAATATGACATACCATCTAAAACCATTAAAGTATACTTTTTGGGTAGTATTTTTGGTCGAAAACTAGGTAGGAATTGTTCTTTCACAAAATTTTGACTAAGCTGCTTTTCGGCAAAATCAAGATTAATTGTATTGGCATGGTTAGCCTCTGTGATCCAGCAGCCTAAATTGAATTCCAGATGTGTCTCTGCATCTAGCACATTACTAATCTTGCATACTAATTATCTGAGGTATCATAGATAGCACCCTATGGAGAGAAGAAAATATGAAGAATGAGTGTATATCTCCTCCCATAGGGAAGTGCACTGCACAAAGCAAACCCATTCACACTTTTCAGCTTTTAAATTCCATTTCTCAAACCAAACCCACAATTCTATCAGGAGCCAATTAAGGGAACCAAAAAAATAAAGATAAAACAGGATCAAAACAGGTAGCCATTGAGATGGAGAGATGGTCCAGTATTTAGGAGGATTGGCTGCTCTTCTCGAGGACCTGGGTTTAATTCCCAGCACCCACATGATGGCTAACAACCATCTGTCATTCCAATTCCAGAGGATTTTATGCCCTCTGTGGGTGCCTGGCATGCACATGTTGCATAGACAGATATGCAAGCAAAATAACCAAACATATGAAACTACAGTGACAAGCCACGACACCACTAACAACCCCTTCAGATAAAGCAGAGTGTAGGGAAGATGGTTTATTTAATGTGAGTGATATACCTTAGCTGAAATCTGATATTCTATGTGTTGTTTACAGTTTATTGGCTTTTTCACCTAGAAATTGAATTCTAAGTATAGTATTTTTATTTTTTCAAATAATGCTCAGGGTTAAAATGAACATAAATAATAATATAGCAATGTATAAAACATAATGAAATTGGAATAATTAAAAAGCAAGAACTCTTCAAATATTCTAAAAGCAGTTACCTTGGATTTGAGCTAATGGTTAGAGATAGGACCTTCCATGCATGTCCTGTACATTTGATGATTTCTGAAAAGCCATCAGATAGCTTGCTTAGAGATAGTAAGTAGCACTTTTTAAGAATCAGCAATGTGTGTTAGGGGATACATTTTATGTGTGTAACTGCAGAACACACACAGGTGTCCAGAGGGTAGTCTAGGGTTGTCAGTCTTAACTGTCCACCCTGTTTGAGATAGGACCTCATTGTTTGCTGCTATGAACGCCCTGTTAGCTGGCCTTCCAGCCTCCGGAAGTTCTCCTGCCTTCGCCTCCAACGTTATCAGAGGAGAACCAGATCTACAGATGTGCATTAGCATTGTATGAGATCTGAGGGACCAAATTAATTCCCCCACTTGTAAGGCAAGTGCACTAGCCACTGAGCCATTTCCCAGCCTTGTAATTAGAACGTTTATATTAAGTGCTGGTTGCTTCTGTTTGATAATAGCTATCTTTATGTTTAAGATCATTTGTTCTGAATCATATTTATGTACCTCAAATCTTGGAAATAAGATGTGAAGTTTCACAATATTGTTGATGTAAAAAGAAGGATATATTTTTACTCTGTGCCACGCCTCTTCACCCATCCTCTTTCGCTTGGGCAGAGGAGCTGGGTTAGAACCACGGATGCTTTCAACGTGTTGCACAGAGGCCTCTCACATCTTTCCTCCAGTGAAGAAGAAATGTTACTTAGCAAAATTAATGAGAGGGGAGTAGGGCCAAGAGAGGGAAAGAGCCACAGGCCGCCATCTAGCGGCAATTCAGTAAAAACAAGATCCATGATTCCCAGTGTAGCAAATTAACAAAGTAGACAAACAAACCAACAAACAAAAAACTCCAAGACTTTGGACTGTACATACGCCCAGCAATCTTGCTATACTAAGTCTTTGTTTCTTTCTGATGTGCAGGCTATTCTGAGGTAACATAGCCAAGTAGGCCTTCATATGAAGACATTCCTCTTACCCAAAAAAACCCCATATTTTTAAAGCAATTAAGATTCAGCCATACAAAAAGACTTTAAATACTCTTACCACAAGAAAATGAAGGTTTAAGGAGATAGACACATTTATCTATATTTAAGCAACACGTAATGGAAATGTATGCCATCTCATTGTATGACATTGGAGAAACCTGGGCTTTTTTCTTGAATTAATTTAAAATGTTTAAATAGAATATAATTTTAATATTTTTAAAAAAAAAAAAAAGCCCTGGTCATATATAATGATCAAAAAATAGGGTGATGAACACTGACAAGACTTTTCTTGTATATAATTTACCAAGTCTATACTTTAGATCTTTTCCACTACTGTGTGTGCTGGCTAAAGGTGATGGGTCCACTTGAAAAATGAGCAGTCAGCTGCCTCCCCCCCTAGAAGTTCAGCCGATATTGTGCAGCTCATTAATTATTCATACTCCACTCTATTTAAAACTGCATGTCACATCAACTGTATTCCGTCTACTTCAATGGCTGTCAACGCGGACTTTCCGTTAGCCCATGAAACAAAATTCCTTTCTTTTCCCCACCATCCATTAAAAGAATCAAGTGTTCCCAAACAGTACATGCAGCAGTCCTAGCTGGGACCATTTACAAGAACCTTATTCTGAATACTTTGTTGCCAATTTGTGGTTTTATTGTTTCCACAGAATTCCATAGAACAATATTGTTTCTCATGTTTTGTTGTTTCTCTACAAAGATAAATGTAAAAGCCATTTCATCATAGATTCTGTGCTTAAGTTAAAGTTTTAAAAAAAAAAAATCTCCCTGGAGCTTATGCAGAAATCAGGTCGCCTCCTTGTCAGGTTTGCTCTTGGGACTTTTTCTGGCAAAGGCCAATGATCATGACTTCTGCCTCCTCAAAGATCAATAGGCATTTTAAAGCCATGGAAATAAAGGACTTTAGGCAGACACTAGACATCTGTAATTCTCTTTTTTTACTCTAAAAAAATTATCAGGCGTAAGAAGGAAAAGAAGAAATGAAAGAATGTCTTGTTGTGTGCTGAAGTGCATTTGACTAGTCGGGGGTCTTTTCAGATGCCACCTGATTTCTGGGCCAAGTTGAAGTTGGCTGCAGAGTGTGGTACCTCCCTGCCAGCAGTAGGTGTCACACACAACTAGAGGAAAGAGACAGAGGAGACAGGACAAAAAAAAAAGCCACAGGGGAAGGGGTTCTTTTCTATAGTTATAAAGCTACATCCGTATATTTTATTTGAAATTATATTGAGTAAAAAGACAGAACCCTTGTATCCGTTAGTGAACACATTTGTAGCTGCATATCCCTGAGTCTATTCCACATTGCATTCAACAAAAGAAGTTTGACAGGGAAGCTGCAAATACTGACTGAAAAGTATGTGGCGGGAAAACCAAGAGGACAGGGGCAGATCAGTTGTCTGGGTACTCACCGTGGTAGTGGTGGTGACCTCTTCAGTCACAACCTTCAGGGTGTCAACCACAGAGATGTAGCCCAGCCGCTTAGCAATCGCCAGGGCAGTGTTACCATTCTGAAGAGAGAGGAAGAGGGCAAGAGTGAGAAAGGCTAGGGAAGACTGCCTTGTGAGCCAATGAGCTCACCCGTGGTGCGGCATGAGCCAGCACTTCCTTCCAAAACAAGGCAAGGCTCAGGAAAATCACTAGTTTTTACCATTACATCTAAATCTGTCTTTGTAACTTCTTTAGACTATAGCCCAGGTCACCATGGTAACACAACAAGCTTGCATCTGCCTGCTTTTTTTTTTTTTTAATAAGAAGCACTTGATGCTTTAACCCTGAGATTGTTGAACAATTCCAAATGCTACACTGGCCTTCCGAAGCCACCTTTCAAGAGGGAGGCATCGGCCAGAACTACTAGGGAGAGCCTGGTACACTCATTGCTCACCAAGAGTCAGGCCATCTGCTGCAGGTAAGATGTTACCATAGGGACCCAGTGACAGATTTAGCCTCTGCACTGCAGGAGCTCAGTGCTGCAAAAACTATACAAGCTAGCAATTCCGGCTGCATCCAGCCCTGGCCACTGGGGAGCCGGTTTGTTTAATTACACCGCTTAGTTTACATTTCAATGGCTCCACGTCCCAAAGAGGCAGTTCGGAGCCAGCAGCTCAGAAACTGGGCTCCCTTAAGAAGACAAGGAGGGAGGGGTGGAAATGCTCTCACATCTGAGAGCCAGCTGTAAGCAAAACCCTTCCAGCAGCCCAAGTGGAGGGCCCCACTCCCGAGGGAGACAACTGACTTCCTTCCCAGCAAGCACTCCCCCAGAAAGGATTTTTTTCTCCCAAAATCTGGGGCTTTCCACAGTCCAGGAGTTTGTTCAAGGGGGATGTGCCACATTTAATCTCTGCCCATAAGATACCAGGACAAGAGAGGAGGAGGAAGAGGAGGGGGAGGAGAAGGAGGAGGGGGAGGAAGAAAAGAAGGGGGAGGACGACAGGGAGAAGGGAAGCAGAAGGGAGGGTCATGAGAGCTCCTTACCGCAGTGGTGGCATTAGGTTTGGCCCCATGCTGGAGCAGGACATTAATGATGTGTGTGTGGCCCTGCTGGGCAGCTTGGTGCAAAGGTGTGTAGCCATTCTGTGGATCACGTTGGCGCAGATTTGCAGAGGGAGAAGAAAATTAGGTTAACCTTCAGTTTTAGTTCTCTTGTCTTATTTACAGCAAACCCATCAAGGGCCTTGTTGTTTATTTAGAGCACAATTCCCCCAGCAACCCATTCCTCTGCAGCAAATACTCCCTCACACCATATGTCAGACTATGAAACACAAGAGAAACAGACTCTAAATTATAACCGTTATTACATTTTAACTGACTGGCATTTAAAATGCTCATGCTGAGAGAAGATTAAAAGTGAGGAAGACTGATACAGCCATGATATACAGTTCCTTAGAAAAGGTGAAGACTGAGGTGCTGTTTAGCTGAAGGCTGCTGAGGTTCACACAGGCTGCTGCTAGTTATAACAGTCCAAATACGCTTGAAGCTGTAGAAGGCCTATGACAGTGAAAGAGACTCGAATCTCACGTTCAACTCAACTCGGGAGAGGACTTTGGTTACAGAAGCCTGCATGTGTAAACTTTAGGATACAAAACCTCATTGGAGTCCCCAATGCCTGGCCCCAATAAAATGTGTCTTTAAAAACTAGACTATTGCCAGGCAATGGTGGCACACACCTTCAATCCCAGCACTCGGGAGGCAGAGGCAGGCGGATTTCTGAGTTCGAGGCCAGCCTGGTCTACAGAGTGAGTTCCAGGACAGCCAGGGCTACACAGAGAAACCCTGTCTCGAAAACCAAACCAAAAAACAAACAAAAAAATAAAATGACAAAACAAACAAACAAAAAGCTAGACTATTGAGCTGGGTGTGGTCATGCTGCACAACTTTAATCCCAGCACTCAGGAGGCAGAGACAGGCAGATCTCCTGTCAGATCCAGGTCAGCCTAGTTTACAGAGAAACCACGTCTCCAAAACAAAAACGAAACCAAAAAAAAAAAAAAAAAAAAAAAACAAAAAT
Organism: Rhynchomys soricoides; assembly: GCA_019843965.1. Classification (NCBI taxonomy): domain Eukaryota; kingdom Metazoa; phylum Chordata; class Mammalia; order Rodentia; family Muridae; genus Rhynchomys; species Rhynchomys soricoides. Next base: position 7,519,954 of record JADRCH010000052.1, on the reverse strand, counting down.
GATTTTTGACGGTGTGATCTAAACTTTCGTGGGGACGAGAGACCCTGACTTAGAAGGAATTGCTGTTAGGGTTAGTATGAATCAGTATGAACCAGTCTTGTATGGATGTGTAATGGTTAACAGAGGCACAAGTTAGTTATGTATTCATATTAACTCAGAATTTCCACTAGCATCCTTGATGTGGGATAGAGCCATTTCCTGGGCATTCAATCTGTGCCAGATACTGATCTGACTTCTGAAAGACATTCAACACTCTGAAATGACTTGCAGGACTTGGTATGTAAAAGGTATTTTGTAAATAGCAGTTGACTAAATGAATGGTGAACAAATGATTCAGAAATAAATATTTTCCTCCCCATCTCAGAGATGGTGAAACTAAAAGTAACAGAGTTACCAATTTCTCCACAATCACTGAAGGTTCAGATTCTATATAGAGGATCATGGAAACCAGTGGCTACTTAGCAATTCCCGGAAAAAAAAATTAGTAACAGAACCCATTGTGTTAAGCTATTACTCCTAAGTAGTCCATTTGTATACAGTATGTTTAAAAGAATATGCACATATGTGTGCATATTTCATCCAGTGTCAGAGCGAACTCATGGCCAACATGCATATTTGGTCATTTTGACAATATGAAGTATCTGGTTATATTCATGAGTGTCGTAAGATCCCATTTACACAGTCACGGTGGCTTTTCTGTGTGTGGGAACATAATCGTGTGTGAGTGTATTTCTATCCAGGTGTTGGAAACTCTGTCACATTAGGAGTCTGACTCCGGCTATAGATGATTATAATAAAGTAACCCCAAATCCCTGAGAATACACTTCATTTACAGAGCCTCATAGTACCCAACAGTCATTACAGAGACCCTGCTCTGAGATCAAACATCCCATGGACATTTGAGAAGGATAAAGTAAGTGATATGTATTTCCTAAGAATTATTCTTTCTATTTTATGTATAATATTCTATAAAATAAATTTAGCATACTTCTTCATTACTACCCAAGTTAGTTCAGTTACCAAGCATTTACTAACCATGTACTACATGCTAAATACTTTAGCATATAAAGAGAATTCTATATGCTAAACCAATATATATTAGTATACTGAAAAGATAGATTACATACAGCTACATAAATAATGCTAAATATAATTAGTCATGGCAAAATAACAATCTGACCCCACAGTAGACCTTCCTATATGGAGTCCTCAGTGTCCACTGTGATCTGGAAAATGATCCCTGGGTGTGATTTAAACTAACTTTTACCTGAAGCTGTGGTGAGTGAGAGTATTTACGGAAGTTTGAACAGGGCTATAATTTCACATGAACATTGGTTTGACATTTGTGTGCCTTTCCAACTCATCAGAACACTGTCTCAGAGCCAGTTCTTCCACTAAGGATGAGCAAAGCTTCAATACCTTACACTTAGGTTCTCTCACTTGTAACACAGAAGTGGCTGAAGTTCCCTCTTTTAAGAAGGACCAGATAAATTTTCTGTGAAGATACGGGCAGCTCATAAGAACTGTATGACAATGCTAGCAAACTGTGCTGTTTCCTCGTTTCCAGTCTTTGTATCTTTGCAGTATGTCTGTCTGATAAAGGAACTTGCCATTTTGTACTACAGTTTAACCCCCTTTCACAAGTTAATTCCCTGGAAGTCCAGTTTGTTTCAATCTAATATGACAGGGTTTCATTATAATTCTAAGCAAATAATTATTTCATTCTTAAAGGTTTACATTTCTCGATCTTCATGCCAAGTTTTACAAGCAGTTGAGGATGAGAGGCAGTACATAAAGTTTGCATTTGAAAAGCAATTAAACAATTCTCTTGTAACTATGGTTACACAGACATCAGGAAGAAAATATAATCCCTTCTCCAAAGGTATCATTCCATGAGGAAAAATTCTGAAAATTTTATTAACAGATTTCCTAGTAAAGTATTCACCAATCTACTCCACTAAAATATATGGCCCCAATGGTCACAGTAAAAATTATATAGTTCACCTAAAAAAAAAAATGCCTAAAATGTTCAAATGAGGTTTTTTTCCCTCTTCATCAAATGTTTGTTTGACACACATCTAATTCTACAGAGGCACAGACAATACAATATAGTGTTTGATACCTAAATATTAAAATTATCTCAGTGGACAAATGCTCACGGAAACCACAGAAACCTTTGGTAGGACCACCAATGTCTCATTGCATAGTACATTTGTACAATTTAGCCTGCTGTGGCTATGTGTCTGAGCTGGCTCAACAAAAATGGTGTTAAGAACTAAAGTCTGAGGAGCCATATGTAAGCACCCACGGTAGAGTAAGTTTGATTGTCAAGAAGGAAACTGAATATATATATTTTACCTTGGTTTTCGCATTGACATTTGCTCCCTGTTTCAGAAGAAAGTTGACCATTTTTACATTTCCGTAGTGACAGGCCACGATTAAAGGAGTGTAACCAAGCTGCGAATGACAAATCCCAAAGTGTAAGTATTATACTTCTAGTAGTTAATAACTAAACCACGGGGTAAGGTTTCAGTTATCGTGCCATGGTATCCTTTGAGTGCAGATATAGAGTGAGCAGTCTCTAACCACACAGAACTTTACATCATTGATGGAGATCAGACACCTGGGTGACTTAACATAGCTAGAAGAACTGAATGGTAGGCTGTGTCAGAGGGGGGTTGGAGACTCCTGTGTTACAAGAACGCACAGATGGCAAAGGGTGGTGGGAAGCTGTAAGAAGTTAAGATAGAAAGATGTACAACAAAGAATGTCTTCTGGACATGACATAACCATGGCACTCATAAATTCACTCAGATGCTGTTATCTGCATAAGACCTGCGCAAGATTAGGGCCACCAATATTTCATCCTAAATGAGGGAGGTGACCCATGAGGCCCCCATCTCTTCCAGAGGGACTATCAGCAATTAACACTTGTTTGGGGAACAGGGTCACTGTCTTCAGTAGTGTAGCTATAGATAAAGTTCCCTCACTCCATGAAATAACTGCCCACCTATGTTCATACAAGTAAGTCTAATTAAACTCAGTGGTTCAAGCACAAAGAAGACAGGAAAGGAAGAGGGGGCAGGCTGAGAAGAAGGGAGGGAGAGGGAGGGAGAGGAGTGAAGATGGTTACAAATCACTATATTACATATACAAATAAATATAATATATTGTGTATATAAGTATAAATATGCATATCTAAATACATATATATATATATATTGTATATACAAATAAGTAACACCAAAACAATTACAAAAAGAATGGGGAAGTAAACAACACAGAGAGGGACAATCTACCTCAAGACCAAGGGCACGGAGCAGAGCAAGGACAAGCCAAACCAGTGAGGTGTATGTACAAATTAAAGCCAAAGTGAGAGGGTAGGCAGCACCCTGCAGAACTGGAATCTTAAGATGAGCCCTGAAGCTGCTCCCATCTGACTCATAGCAGACCCAGGAAAGTCTTTAGAGTGAACTTTTAAGAAGAAGGACCTTGGGCCTGAGCTGACCTGGATGAGACTGACCAAGAATCAGTCAAACCAGAACGGGTGGCAACATCGCCAAGAGATCTGCTGTACCTTCGTGTAGGCATCCCGATCAGCCCCGTGTTTGGTGAGAATGTCGGCAACGTTCACTTTATCTTCTTGGGCTGCAAGGTGTAAGGATGTGAGTCCACTCTGTAGCAGGAATGGAAGCGAAGGAACACATCAGAGCGGGAAACACGTGGTCACCTACAGCGTCATGTCGTGAAAGGAGCTGGAAAGCATATGGCCCCTCCAGACATCTCATCTCACATTTAAGGCAAATAGGTAGAGTAAATATGAGTTTTCAGGCAAGACTTACTCTCTACAGAAAATTACATTTTCTGTACTTGGTGTTTATGATTTGCGTCTTTAAAATAATTCAACTAATGGGCTTCCAAACTATTCATTTCAAGCCGACTTATACTTTACCGCCTCATGAATCTTCTTGTTTACTTAAGTAACAGACCAAAAATAATGCTGAAACTTTATAACCTCGGCAGCAATCAATATTTTCATCAATAAAGTGGCATAGTGATGTCAAAATTATGTTGAGTTACTGGAAGTAAGCTCAAAACATTTTTTTTTTTCAGTTTACTCTGGGGGGAAGAAGCTATCTTCGAGATGGTAATTTTTTTTTGTAAAGTAACCCTATCATTTATAGAACAACCTAAAACGTGGCAATTTTTATATAAACAAGTTTATTCTTTGAGTATTCATTTATCAACGTGTTGATATGCATGCATAGATAAAGTTCAGTTATGACTTAATTGAAAAGCATCAAAGACTAAAGAGGGATGAACAGCTTATCCAGCTGATGCCACACCCAGGCAGTCTCACTACATACAAATAGCTTATCTGAAAGAAAACTGAGATTTTGGGCATCAGATATAATTGTAGCAGGTAAATTTTGAGTCCTTTTTTACACTAGGAAGAACTCACAGGATTTGGACATAGCTATGAGCCAAGGTCCTGCCTCTAGTCCGTGGCCTAGCTTAGAGTATACCCAAGCTATGAGCCCCACTCTCCAGCTAGCACACCAATATCCTTTGTATTTACCCAGTTTTAGTATTTTCAGTGGGTACTGGTGATTGACAGTAGGACCTCAGGCATACCCCACAAATGCTTCACCAGCAGGTCATAACCTCAGCTCCCTTTCTACCTTGTATTATAAAACAAGGTCTCACTAAGGGACCTAGGCTAGTCGTGGACTTAACAGCTCAGGCAGGTTTTGCGTGTATGAGCCTCCTGCTTCAGCCTCTTAGTCGCTGGGAATATAAGGCTGTGCCATCAAACATTGCTAACAATGTTGGACCTGTAAACTAAGGTAGGTACCTTGCCCAAGGTCAGTTGGCATCCTGGTTAATTGGCCTGCCCCATTGACCACTGCTGGAAGGCTCATTCTTCCCTCTAGCATTGAGGCTGAGAGAGCTGAGCATGGCCTTCAAACCTAATGGCTGCCAGCATGGTGCTGTTCTGGGAAATTAACAGACACTCTAACCATTGAAAACATGAGGTCACCTGCCGCTAGAGGCTTTGCAGGTGTAGCTGCTGTGTCACATGTGACAGCGAGGAGAGAGGCTATGTCTATGCTCAGTATTTTGACCTTTGAACATCTGGATTAGGATCCTAACATTGCCTGAAAAAAAAAAAAAAGACAGCCTGAGAGGACCACCAGTCTGGCACCCTAGTGACTGAACAAGGAACTATCCTGAGACAACCACTCAACTGGCCACAGGAAGGCCCAGAAGGATTCCCAGGACAGGGAGCAATCTAAAGACTAGAAAAACCCCACCTGGGACCAGTCCTCATAAGGGGTTACTTGGGCAAGCCAGGGGAGGAGCAAGCCCAAGACAACCACCAGACCAGTGTTATGAAATCTGGAAAGCGAGCTAGCCTGAAATGGTCACCAGTCTGGTACTGTGCAGACCTAAGGGAGTTGGCATGCCTAAGATGACCCTTGCCCACTGCCATAATGCACAAACAGGGAATAGCACTCCTGAGTTCAATCCCAGACCTACAGAGACTCAGGGCACCACTAAGAGGAACGAGGAAGTGATGGAGAAATGGAATAGAGAGAGTCAGAAGGATGTGGGCACAATAGGCAGAACAGGAGACTGGAGAATAGTGAGGAGCAGCCTGACGTGTGTAGCCAGTGATTCCACCTGTGACCCGGGTGGGGCCCTAGCCTGTGCTACTATCAGAGTCCATGGCTCTGGAGCAACAGAGGTCTATGACCACTGTCTTAGGACTATGCAAACTGGTTCCACCTCTCACCTGGGAAGAGCTGGCCCTGGGGACATGACAACAGGAGAGTTGACCCTGCCCTTAGCCAGCTGCTGTACTCAAGAGCGTAGCCCTCCCACATTGCTGGAGTTGCAGATGAGCAGTCCCAAGAATACCAGCATGGGAGAGCTGGCCCTATCACTTGTCTCCCATGTGGATGAGGGAGAGATACCTTAGTACCCTCTCAGCCATAACTTCCTACAGCAGGCAGTAGACCTGGCCCTGGGGTCATGAGAACAGGAGAGCTGTCCCTGCCTCTCCCTATCTGCAGCACTCAGGAGAGCAAGTCCTGTACTTCACCTGGGCAGCATAGTAGATCTGGCCCTAGATATTAGGGTTGCAGGTGAGCCAGCCCCAAGGGTGAAAGAGTGAGTCAGCAGGCTGACCAGCTCAGATACTTCTCAGGCCCAGATACAGGGCTTTGAATTAGCCCAGCCCAACATCCACCCCACCCACGAACTGCTTAAGGGCACAAAGAGGCCAGTCCTACAGATCCAAAACTACAGGATCTCTATTACACAGGGCAACAACAGAATATCCAAGAGGAGTCCCATTGAGGTTCCAGTATAGATAGTGTAGCAGAAGCCAGAGGCCTTGTACCAGATGAACGAGTCATTTCAATGAACATTTGCAAGCAAACATATGTGGACTAAAGGATGTACTCTGGACATGCTGTGTCTGCTATGGCTTCCACAGTGAAATTTTCTTTTTCTGTTGGGGAGGGTGGTAGGTCACAAGGTGGAAGGTAGGTATGAAGAGAGGGGGAGATGAGTGGGATTGAGATACATAATGTGAAATTCACAAAGAACCAAAAAGTACTTAAATTTAAAAAGAAAAAAAGGAAAAGATAGGTAAGCCTGTGCAGACAGAATATTCTACAACTTCACAGGGGTTTCATTTTAGGGGTTGGCACTTGTTAATCCTTGAGCAACTTAGCTCAACTTCGAGTTTCATAAAACATCAGCCTGGAAAAGAAATCTTGTTTGCATCAAAATTCTGCCGCTTACAAATAAATATTATTTAATTAATCCTACAGCATAAAAATCTTAATATTAAGACAAAGCAGAAGATATTTAAGAATCTGAATATGAGCATAAAACAAATTTTTTTCTCTTCAAGTTAATTTCTTTTTTCTGGTGATTTCTTGAGGAAGAGGGTCACGATGTAGCCCAAGCTGACCTCAAAGTCAGGAACCTCCAAAACAAACTAATTTTCTTCATTGCTGAGTGAATAAGAATAATAAGCTCCTTAAATATTTGCTCTCTGGTGGCTTGAACTCTTTGAAAGCAAGTAATATATTAAAAAGAACACCTTCAAGGAAAGCAAAGTGGATTCACTATCGTTTGAACGTTAAAAATTATACCATCAGAAGCATCTTTTGATCTGTTTCTTCTGTTTGAGGTGTTAAACAGAGTTGATCAGGAGACGCCCTAAACAATACAAGCTATTTATCTTGATTGGCCATCAGAACTTGATGATAAGACCTTATCACAGAAGACACTACCCACTTTGGTCACAGGACGGAGAAAAATCAAGTTTCTCCTGGCCAGGAAGCCTCCTTCCTGCTAACGTGTTTTCATAGTACTGAAAGGTGCTATGCTGGCTGCTGGGGGGGGAGGGGTCATCAGCAATCTCACCTGTCAATCATCAGTGATGACTGGCCAGCCTAGATATGTCCACGGGTGTAAGAGTGGCACAGGTGTTATGAAGGTCACCACCTGCTTTAGGAATGGATTTAAAACTCATTCCACAGGATAAAACATGCATGCTTGGTCCTGAAAATCTGGCTTAAATAAAACCTGTGGCTTGGTGGAGTTAGCTCACCAGCTCCAGGAGTGAATCTACTACTATTTTCTGCTAAACGGACACAATATCAAATGTCTACTTATATTATTAGTGCAGCTTTCAGACCTCATCAGAGAAGTTTCTTCATGCAGTGGATAGTAGTTAACACAGAAACTTATAACTGATGAAAGTGCAGAAAATAGGTTTCTGTGGATTGCTCAGCCACAAACATGGCGGTGGTATCACCCCCATCTTCTTCCATGAGGGACCGTCATGGAAGAAGGCACATAAAGACTGTTAAGAGCCAGAGGTTGGACAGGACCAGAGCAAGACAGTGTCTTCTGGAGATTACAGGTGGCTGCACTCATGAACTCAAAGCTGTTACGGTTGTCAGCATAAGTCCCACACAAGATGTAGCTAAGTCAATATGCTGACACAGAATGAGGAGAGGGGCTCATGGTCCCCTAACTGAGGAGATATGGACAACTGACAGGTTCTATGCAAGGGTGAGTAAGTTCCCTTCTTTGGGTCTGACCACTGGTCACTCAACTGCTACAGTGGCTGGCTCCATTCTCATGAGTAAGGGGGCAGCACAAACTGGACTCTATGGTTTTTTGTTTGTTTGGTTTGTTTTTTTTTAAAGACCCAAGATTAAGAGGGGTAGGAATAAAGGGCACTAGATGGAGGAGGGGTGAGGAACAAATATGGCCAAAATGCATTGTCTGATATTCTCAAAGAATTAATAAGAGTTTATATATCAAAGTGGTTCTTAATGTCTAAATAAGTTTCTCCTGATTAGGTTTTGGCAGATAATAAACAGTTTCATGCCTTCTCTTTGTAAACAGATATTAAATCAAAATATTTTGTATCTCAGTGTCAGGATTTTCTTATCTGGGCAAATGATCACCTCAATAGCAGTATTTAAATGTAGTTCAGGCTTTCCTTACTGTCTGGGTGATACTGGCTTTTATTGTTAGATTTTATGTTTATTCTCATTAAAATGCAAGTCTGGGAAGACTGTACCAGCTCCAGTGTTGTGATTTAAACGTGTCTGCCAAAATTTCAAGGCAAAACTCGATCTCCAAATTCATATACTGAGGCTAATTTAGGTTGGGGTCTTTGGGTGGACTTAGAATTCTGAGCATCAACGAGCGTGAAACTTCCATCCTCCATTTGTGATGTTCTCCTCTGTGTCATTATGTAATGAGAAAACCCTCACTGGACATTGAAGAGGCGTTGATGTCATCCTGTTGGACTTAGCCTCCAGATCCATAAACCCATTCAAACTCTTATTCTCTAAAATGTTTCCAATCTCAAGTATTTTGTCATAGCAACAGACTAAAACATTACACTTCAAGGATCTAGGAAGACTTTTGGTATAAAGGATTTTGGAGACAAAGATGAAGGATGCATTGAGATACTTCTGAGTAATAAAGACAGGGACCAGAGCTCTAGGCACACTGGGGACAATGTACCTGTGTCTCAGCTCTTCTAAAGAGTGCATGTTACATAACCCCTGTAAACGTGGGCAAGCCGATCTGTACTTGGTATTCCATAAGTACTGGTTAATTCATCAATCACACTTCAGGATATGGGAAGCAAACCCTCTGCACATTCACACCAAAGAGAATTCAACCAAACACACACGTGTGTACATGCACACACATATACACCATTTTTGTTTGAAATAACCTTTGTTCAGTTTGGAATTTGTGTAGTGGACCTGATTGAAGCCAGAATCTAGAACAAAATACCTTGGTTGACATGTGGATATTGGCTCCTTTTTCCAGAAGCAAGGTGACCATGTCTGTGTGCCCCTCTTGTGAAGCAAGATGTAGTGGAGTGACCCCTTGCTTCGTCACAGTGTTAGTCTCGGCTCCGTAGTTCAGTAGTGTGGAAGCTATCTGCATCTGATTCTTCTTGGCAGCAATGTGTAAAGGAGTGTAGCCATTCTACAACAGAAACAAAAAAGATGGTGACACACACACACACACACACACACACACACGATACACACATCACATCACACATAAACACATGTGTATACGCACATTACACATGGAGAACATTTAGTAAGTGCTCAAATATTTACCTCCAATGGAAGTAATGAAGTATAATCAGCCAGAAAAGCTAAATGTAAGCTGACAGCTAATTCAGATGCTTAGCTATACCATGTTTCTATCTAACCATATCCAAATCGTTGCAAGCAAGGACAAAGGATGACCACCTGTTATACCCTAGAACAGAAACAGATGTAAAAGCACCAAATCTGAAAGCCTCTTCATAATCGGATTCTGTCCCAAACACAAAAGAAAGTACAGCAGGCACCTCTTCTACATGATAGTCCTTCAGTACCCGGGCGTGGGTGGCTTCTCTGATGCTTCTCTCATCCAGGCTAAGTATCCTATGCCTTCAAGTGTTCTGACCCTTAGGTCATTTCCAGTCCTCTCTCCTCGAAAGATGACCTGTTCTGTGCTGACTATAATCTACCCATAATACTACTGGACTGTACAGTTTCCCACCACTGAATTTCATGTCAGATGTTATTTTAACCACACAGAATCAAATTGAGAAGCTTCTATGGTACTGTTAGGATACTTTTCCCTAAATGGTTCTAACTGGAGTGTTCTTTCCACTTCTCAGAAAATGGCTATTTAAGTCCTAGAATAAGCCAGGCTCTGGGACGGGTGAAGGAACACAATGTGGATGAGATTTTCATTGTTAGGAGTCTACTGTAATATGCCTATTTTCCAATCATGCTAAAAACTCTAACGTGTGATTTTTAAAATATGTTTTCAAACAAATGACTGAAAGATATGACAGTTGTGTATGTTAAAAATGTATGTGCAAACAGCATAAACTGAGAGGAGAGAAGATCATCTGTTGCTGGGTAACCAGGCTTGGGAGAAGCTTTGCTTAGGTATGGATGACAGATACACAACACGAAGGTATCAGTAGTCTACAGACCCACTTAAAACTCTCCACAATGAAGCTGACAGAGATCAACATTTAAAAGACAAAGAAACAAGAGACTCCTTATAAGAGCAAAGCAAAACATTTGATGTTAGACAGAATAAAGTTATGAAAGGTTATGTTTTAAAGGCAAGAAGGAAAAACCTGTAATGCCTTTGTCAGGTTATGTGTCTCACTGGCAGCTAGTAATAAGATTAATCTCTACAAGCTAATATGCACTCCTGTTGAAAACTGCTGGCTCTAAAAATTGCAAAAATAAATAAGTAAAATAAAAGGTTTTAGACAGAGCAATAGGTAGAAACAGTTTTTTCTTTTTTAAGTTACCAATAGCGAAAGTTATTATCACTGTTTCATGGCAGTTATTTAAAAGCAAGGCCCATGTATACTCGGATTATAGATACATGGCACCTGGAAATCCTAGGCTCTGGTCCTCACCTTGGCAGTGGCGTGAGGGGAAGCACCCTTCTCCAGCAGCAGCAGCGCCACCTTCTGGTTGTCATAATGAGCAGCAACATGGAGCGGGGTAAGGCCATTCTGTAAAGGTGGTATTTGAATCTCAGCATTAATACATTAGCGTTAGCTGCTCTGAAGCTACCAGGATGCATAGACGGTGCTATCGATTGATTACATGTTAACTAATTAATATGGTCAATGGAAAGATAATTTTCGTATTAGAAACATAACTAAAATTGAGAATGTTTGCGCTGAAAAATTAGGAAAGGGCAGCTTTCTGGTCACAACAAGCAAAAGTCCAAATTTCTATGTACACCACAAGGATTCTTAATATAGAGAAGCTGTGGGCCTTTCAGTATAAGGCACAGCAAAAGAAAAAATGCTTCTAAACTGCAGTGTACAACAAAGGTTAGGGGCATATATTTCCAACTTGTGCAGTTGGTGTAATTTTGCCTGGTGCATTAATCTTGATTTCTGATGAGTGGTTAAAAAAAAAAAAATGAGTCAACAGAGTCTGATGACAAAAATCACGCTACGGAAACCACTTACCTTCCCTGCTGAGTCTGCGGCTGCGCGGCGTTGCAAGAGAAGTTTTGCCACATCCAGGCTTCCATACTTGGCTGCTACATGCAGGGGAGTGAAGCCCTTCTATAGTACAACAAAGAAATGTAAAAATTAGGGGTTTTCCCTCCTCAATTCCTTACAAAATTTTTGTTAACCCATTAAGCAAACTCTGTTGAGTCTCTATTTGTAAAAAATTACCGCATAAAATCTGCCAGTCCTGGATAAGTCTAAGGGTTAGGAATGAAGTTTACCCAGTCATGGTAGGAGCTTTGGTAGGCTTGATGGAGTCAAAAACAACAATAACACCAAATGTGTCTGAAATCTCGGTGACTGAATCTTGACATTAATAGATTTGAAGTTCATAATCTCCTCTGGTGTCAGTAAACCGCTTTGATTTACCAGTGGAAAGCAGAGCACCAGATGTACCTCTTTGGTCTTGCCCTATCTAAGATGAATGCAACCAAATAATCGGCTGTCTTCGATTTCTTATGGTCCGTTTTATATTTTTTATTTCAAATTTGTTTAAGTTTTAGTATATGTTATGAAGCTTTGTTTGAAAAGAAAACAGTTATTTGGTTCAGCTGACATATTTTCTGCAAAACTGGCCAGATAAATGAACCAGAGAATAAAATAAAAAGGTATTCTACTAAAAACATTTTTTAACATATTGATATTCATCCTCTTTCCCAGAAGACCATGCTGTCCAAAGATCAATTCCTCTAGCCAAATCCATTGTCGGGGTATGCCATTGGCTGATTAACGCTAAATAGTTAACCACAAACTGAAGCTTTATGTGCCTTTAAAAAGATGCTTGCCCTCCACATTTATGTGCATACCCTCAACGTCCTGTGAGCCTAACCAACAGCAGTACTTCAATAAGCAGCACACTATAAATAGTGTGAGTCCCAGCTCCGAAACCTCCAGGTGGCACAGCTCCTGCCCTGTGATGTCACCCACCCTCCTGGACAGATGCCTCAGCTACATGCTTTTCTGGAACAATAGTAGGAGTCAGAGAACTATAACACTCCCCAGGGTCCAAAAATAAGCCCAGCAAATACTTCTGTACTGGGTGCTATTAAGTCCCCATCGAAAGCACTGAATATCTCCCAAGAACCAATACTACCCTTTCGAAGTGTCACCAGATCAATTATTTTTAATTAAAATGACATTTTAATTTCTTTCTTTCTTTTTAAATAAGCATTTGGTCTTAATAAGTTCTTGGACGAGAGTGAATCCTTTGGCTTTTTTCCCTGTGTGGGACAAATGGAGGAACAGCTGAAGGATGGTTTCCTTTAGCGGCTTTCCACAGAAGTTCACCTGCTATTGAGGTTCTGCTCCCAGCACTCCATGCACACAGGGTTGGATTGTGCTAGCTTGGGCAAAGTAGATTGCTCTGGTACAACATTAAGGGAGGAAGAAGATAACCCCCTTCTCCTTACAATCCAGTTGAAGTTGTGCTGACCCCTTTGTACTTTTGGAATCCCTTGTCAAACCAAACTGCTTAGCTTTTGCAGAAGGACAGGAGCCTGGCTAGAAGGTGGCTCTTGAGTCACAGGCCACTTCTTTCCATGTGAATCTTATCAGGGCTTCGTCTCCCTCTGGTATTTATAAACACTTAAGAGGCTTCAATGATAGTGAGTTACCCAGGATTCAGCTCGCCTCAGTCCTAAACTGCTCTGTGTGACAATTGAGTCTAGTTTAGTACCCTATTGCTATGGCATTGGATATTTTTTCAATCCTAAAAATCTTTGAAAGACAGGAGACTATTTCCTATTCCTTTACTTTTATCTCTATTAATTCTATTTCTTTGGATCCTCATCAATTAAGATGGTCGCCAAGTCTCTTGAGCTACCATAATCATTGTACATTGGTTGCTTTGTGTCTAAGTTCTGAGTTTTTTGTTTTGAAGAATTTTTAAAATGCATTTACCTTTTCAGATGGAATAATTTGAAAAGTTATCAATTTCATATGTCAGAACATTTGAAAATACGTTTATTTTTATTTTATGTATTAGAATGTACATAATGCCTGACTGTATGACTGTGGACCACATGTTGCTTCAGAAGCCACTACGGGGTGTCACATTCTCTGGAACCAGAGTTAAAGATGGCTGAAAATTGCTTTGTGAGTGCCAGGTCCTCTGTAAGAGCAGTAAGTGCTCTTAACGACTGAGCTATGGCTCCAGCTCACATCAGAATGTTTTTCTGGTTAGCTTTGTGCTGACAGTAACTAGTAGACTGCTCTCCTTCTGAGGGTTCGGGGCCACAGCGGTCCTTCTGCCATACTTGATAACTTCCCTGGCCTCAGGCATAATATTTACTCCAATTTACTGAAAGACAGTTAAAATGGCACTTTAATTCATCTGAACTGCTACTGAATGTGCGGAAGTACTTTGACCTGTGATAAGCTCACGTATTCTAGGATTCTATTTGCATATTTTTTTGTGTTCTTCTGCACTAGCTCAATCTAATTTGCTCCAGTGATTTGGGCATGCTCATGCTTTATCCTAACTCACCCCTATGCAGTGACTCTCTAGTGGAGAAGGAAAAGCTCTCCTGGACCACCAGAGAATCTTGAACACAAGCTTGGGATACTATAGTCTTTGTTTGGTGTTAGTACAACTCATGAACTGATCTGCAAACCTGCTCTGTTGCTTAGACACTGTAAAGAACTACAGAGAAAGTGAATCTGGTAAATGGTGAGGTGGTGGTTTGAATAAGGGTCCCCCATTGACTCAGGTATCGGAACATCTGATCTCCAGTTGTCAGCACTCTTTGGGGGAGATGTAGAACCTTTAGTAGGTACAGTCTTGCCTTACTTACCATTCTTTCTCTGCCTTTTGGTGTGCTGATGAAATGTGATCACTCAGGTTCCTTCTCCGGCCACCAGTTGTCATGCCATCCCTGACATTATGAACATCTACTTTCTGGACTCAAAAGCCACAATAATCTCGCTCTTATATGAGCTGCTTTTGGTCATGATATTTTATCATAACACCAAAAAAGACTCGACACAGTTGGACAAAGGAAATGAGATACCAAATGAGAGGTAATGGGGTTAGCACTGGGAAGGGCAGGATGGAGGCAAGTGAGCTGTTACTCGGCTCTGTCACCCAGCAAACAGCACTATTGCTTTAATGTAGGAATCTCTACCTCACTAATGATGACTTCAACGTATTTGGGAATCTCTCCCTCCCCCCTTTTTTCTCTAGAGAATGTATATTATAGTAAAAAGGGTAAAAAGTAAACTTTGCTTTGTGGTAATTAAATAGTAATTACATTTCTGGGTACCTATACCAGGAGAAACTAGCACATTAAATAGAAGACAGGAATGAAGGAATTTTCTCTGAAGACACTCCATAAAATTTTGCAACCTCCTCTCATCATTTAGATTGTAATATAAAATACTCAGAGATGGAAACAAGTCAAAGACTTGACAAAGATTTTTCCCTTCCTGAAACTCTTCTGCAGCTGAATGAAGCCTTGGTTCTTCTTTGTCACCCCCTTACCTTGGTTGCTAAGGAGTGTGCTGCTCCAGCTTCCAGCAGGACAGAGGCCACGTCTACCTGTCCTTCCCGAGCAGAGATGTGTAGTGGTGTGTACCCATTTGTAGTAGCTGCATCTGGATGAGCCATATGTTGTAGAAGCAGCTGGACAATTTCTGTCTTACCCAGTCTGGAGGCAATATGTAAAGGCGTCTGTTCCTCCTACAACTCAAGGCAAGCCGTCAGTTAGGTCCTAGCAAACCCAACCTTATTAGCAATGCATGCTTCTTCTCAAACACTTCATGGTGTCTTCTCTAGGAAGAGTCACTAGGAATCTCTACTCAAAACTAATTGTTATTACCCTGCCATGGCCTCATTTGTATATGTTATAGACGTGATCTGATTTTTGACCACAAAATAATCTCTCTTAAAATTTTAAAAAGATTTTATGTGTTTGGTTGTATGTATGGAAATGCAGCATGAATGTAGTCAGAAGAGGTATCAGGTCTCCTGGAACTAGAGTTATAGACAGTCTGTCAGCCATTATAAAGATGTGGAAATCAAACCCCAGTCTTCTGCAAAAGCAGAAGGTGCTCTTAACCACTAAGCCCCTCTCATAGATTTTTAAAACGTATGCATGAATGCATAAACTTGGTAATTGTTTGATGAATACCCCAAAACCATCGCTTAACTCTTTCTGTCTTCAACTTTCTCTATGCTTACTTACAGGCAAACTCATGGTTTTGAAGGAGAAAAAAAATCAAGTCCAGAAATCCTAAGACCTAGATTCTCCTCCAAGAGCTTTCAACAAGAGGCAGGATTTATTCTGGGAACTGAATCAAGAGAAAAGACCCCAGCAAGCTGGAGATGCTATTTCTACTTCACTCCTGAGCCAAGGACACAAATGACGGCCATTTTGTTCTAGGAGAACAGTGGATAAAGACTACATTGTAAAATGATTTAAAGAGCTGCAGTTCCAGGAAGCATTGCAGATGCGCTTACAATGCACAGCTAGGACTTCAAAGATGAAATGGGACTCTGGCAAAAAAAAAAAAAAAAATGGAGTAAACTCTTTGCCAAGTGTTTTTGCTCTAAAAACAGAGAGGATAGATCTGAGGAGAATAGGCAGGAAGGACATATTCGGCAAGGCTAGTGAGATCACCTGACTCTAACGTGTACTCGGAGTTAAAAAGAACTGAAAATAAAAAATAAAGAAACTACTGTTGCTTATAAAAATAAAATCGAGTGTGCCCCTAGGAACGCAAAGGGGTGTGTCTTTCTAATATTCTCCAGGGTGAGTCACCATAAAAGAGGAATAAAAAGCTGAGGAAGCTGCCAGGGATAAGGACAAATGAAGTAAAAGAGATAATAGATCTGTCCAAATAAATACAATACTTGATTATTCCTTTTTTAGAAAATCTATAGGAAGGGGTGAAATAGCATCATATGAATTTCAAAGGAAGAGGGAATTAATAAGTAACAGCAGCACAATTATTTTACCAACAGAATCGGAATTTTTTACAAATCTACAACTTACAAATTTCTCTCATGCATGATGCATATATGACTTGTCCTATGATAGCCACCAAAAGAAAGCATAAAATGTATTACTGAACGATTTTTCCAGATCAAGGACTAAGAGTGCAGTGAGGTCCCAAAGATGGCCCAAGGTCATTCAAGATACTCAGACACTAAAGATTGACGCAGTAAGAGGGCCATGAAGAAAATGATCAGGACGAGATGAATTTTGGCAGGAAAGATCAGAACAAGAGTAAATGCTGAGCAAAGCAATTGGTGTGAACTCAGGAGCTGAAGAAGAGCTTCTGTAACTGCTGCTAGGTTCTCCTCTTAACTTCTACCAGCAGAGCCCAGTGGAGAGGGTACAGAAATCAATAAACTCAAATGGAGATTAAAAACTTTTTTAGATTATTAATTTTATTTTATGTGTGGGGGTCAGTTATAGATTTTACAGTAGGAAGGAGATTGCAGAGATAGTGATCGTTGGATTTCTAGTCAACTGACAATCTGTAACTGGTAGTGGTTACTGGGAACTGGTTAAGTGACTAACTATCGTTCCTTGGTTCTCAGACCCCAGGGCAGTAAGGTACCTGTTTACTTGTTTGTTTGTTTAAATAGGAGCTAGTAAATGTCTTACATACTTTTAAAATATTTTGGAATATTTTCATCTGAAAATGAAAAAAGAAATAACATAAATTTTGCAAAGAAAACCCTTCAACCTTTAAACAGGTATGTAAGGTCTTTTCAGTTTGAGCAATTATTTCTTTGCTGAACTGCAAAACCTGTACCTGTTGTCCCAGGCTAAAGTTAACTGAAACCAAGGCAAAACAAAACAAAACAAAACAAAAGCATGGGAAATGGCAGAAGACTCAAAAGCATGGGCAAAGTGATGGAGGAGTCCTGGTCCTCTGACCCTTTCCAACACAAGACCTTCTTTCTCACAGAGTGCAAGTGGCTGGGCCACAGCCTAGACAGGAAGCAGGTGCTCTCTACTTCACTACAGAAGCCTACTGTTTCTTTTGCTCCTAGGCAACCAAAATTAAGAAAACTTGCTGAGCCCAAACTTTTTACAAAAAAGACAGAAAGACTAGTAGCTGGTCCAGACTTTAAAAGTTTGATGTGACTCCTATTACTAATGTTCCCAAAACCCATGTCTGCTGGCAGCCGAGCAAAATTTTAGCAGCTAAGTTTCAAGTTAGCTTAAGCCCAGGGATCCTGCCATTGCTCAAACCTACACGCAAAGGCCAGGCCCCCAACTGTGCCAACAGAATAAGCCTCTAAACAAAAGGGATCCCAAAGGGAAGACCTTAGTGGACTTCTGACTTAAATCCACTGAGGACAACAGACAAATAGGGACTTCCGGAGGGAAGGACCAAAGCCAACTCATTGGCTCACCAAGGGACAAATGCAGAGTGACTCCATATCCCTGCTTTCCAATCTGTGTGGGAAATCATGCCTTATGCCCTGGACTGACTGGAGTGTGATACCTGTACTCTTGTTCTTTTGGGGTGGTTGGTGCTGTGTACTCACTTGCTAGTCTACATGGGTGCTCTGCATGGGTGCTCTAGCAGTGAGCTTCAACTTCAGCACCAGTTTGCACTTTTAAAATTAATAATATTATTTGATCATATGCATTTCTTCCTCTTTTATATATGAGAAGTAGAGAAACATTAATTTAAAAATGTATGAGGTAAACTACAGACTATCAGAGTTCTTGAGCATGAGCCCAGTATAACAAGTGAACAGAATTTTAAGCTATTTCCTCTTTGGGAGGGGATAAGTACCAGAATAGTGATTAATTAGATTAAGAAAAGAAATTTTCATAAGTGTATCTGTGTCTAGGAAGTAGAAAGGTGATGCTTGCTTACTTTCCTGCCTGATGCTTGCTCATTCTCTTCTGAAGTTGTCTTTCATCCTTTGGAGGAAGTAAACATCTCATAGTCCTTGTCGCTCTATGTGAGATGTCATTCATTGCATTCCAGCCCCTAAATAGGCAGTATCATGAGCAGGGCCCAGGGTTGAACCCAGGCTCTGGAGGAGAATACAACTAGAAACCACTCATTTTCTTGGTGTGGGGGTAGAAGGAGAACTTGAAAACAGGGATGACTTTACACTTAAAAATAAGAGCCTAACATAATGACAGTTTGCTGACTTCCTTCTACAAGCCACATCCTACTCAGAGAGTCTTTACTGGGGAGGAATTATTGTCGTCTGGCAGAGCTAGTTAAAAGAAAACAAATCTCAGGGCCATGGGAGAAATCCTTTTTACCCAAATCTGTGACCATAGTTCATCAGTGAAATATTGAAGACCCTAAGCCATCCATCCATGCAAGACTGCACTGCCCTTAAAATAACTTGTGTGAAAATGTTTTATGAATTATGTAGCATCCAATTAATGTTGATGAAAACACAAAGTTCTAGGAAAACATTAAAAGATTCAGTTAAACAAAAGCCAAAACTTCATAGCCCGAATGTACCTGAAAACACAGCATAAAAGGGAAATCCTGGATCCAAATTGCTATCAATATCACAGGAGCCTATTCTGGGGTGGGGGTTATTGACACCGCCTGGACATTTGTTAGAAATGCAGGAAATGTCCCAGCCTGCAGTGAAGTGGGTACCTGGGTGGCCGATACTCAAATTGGCATTTGGAGAGCACTGCTTGGCAATATATGGACCTTGTTCATAACAGAGGGATGCTAGGCTAAGGGATTTTAAGTGCACCTGGGAAGATAAATGGTAAACTGAGAGGAAAAAGACATAGTAGCACTTGAAACTTAAAGCGAAAGGCAGAAAGAAGCAGTTGTTCCTTTATGAAGAAGAGTAAGGGTGATCGCAAAAGAGAAAAAAAACAGACTCTCCATGCTACATACATAAACAATGAGTGGACACCACAGTAATCCAAAGGAAAGAGGCTCCCGAGAGTTAGGAAAGGATGGAGCTCCAGACAATGTCCCAAGAAAGATGTTCATCTCTTAACTAGTTAGCTTTGGGTGTCAACTTGACCCAGCCCAGAGTTATCTGAGGGAGTCTCAGCTGGAAGAAGGCCTGGATCAGATTGACCTGTGGGTATGTCTGTGGGATATTTTCTTGATTGTTGATTGATATGGGAGGGCCCAGACCACTGTGGGCAGTGTCATTCCTAGGCAGTGGCCCTGGGTGTGTAAGAAAGCAGGCTGAGCACAAGTCAGAGGAATTGTGCCAAAAACCAGGTTTTCTCTATGGTCAGTATCAATTCTTGCCTCTAGGTTTGTGCCATGAGCTCCTACCTGACTTCTTCTCTCAATGAATGATGAAGAATGACCTAAAATTATAAGATGAAATTAACTCTTTTCTCCCCCAGTTTTCAGTCATAGTGTTTATCACAGCAATAGAAAACAAGCTATATAGAGCAGAGTTACTAGAATAATGGATGGAATCAACATACAAAAACTGCTCGAGATACAGAGAAATGAGTGAATATCTTTTCAAATCATGATTAATTTTAATTTGATGCAATTTAGTTAAGAATTTTAATAAGACTTATTTGAAAATAAATGGGAAAAGTTTATTATTAAATGCATATTATAAAATGTTTACCAGGAACATTACCACAATTTCTAATATAATTAGACAAGTTTGTGTCATTCAGCATGAATTGGTTAACCATGGAACTGTTTCTTTGAATGCTTGAGTTTGAACCCAGGGCTTTGAGCATGCTGGGAAAAGGACTCTGCCTCGTGGCTACATTCTCACTGACCTCAATAGAGCTGCTTCTTAAATAGTGAAATATAGGCACACTTAAATGAAAACAAGAAAATCATAAAAAAATAAAGTTGAATAACAAAATCTCTAAACAAAGAAAAACATGATATATGTATGACAATTTGTTTTTAAGATTTGTTTATTTTACATGGATACATACTCTGTCTGCACGTATATATGGGTAGTTTGTATGTGTACATGTCTGTGGAAGTTAAAAGGAGAAATGGAGTTACAGGTGGTTGTGAGTCAACATGTGGGTGCCGGGAATTGAACTCAGGTCCTCTGTAAGGGCAACAAGTGCTCTCAGTAACTGAGCTACCTCCACTCCCTCAATGGTGATTTTTAAAGACATAAATTGCATGGCTTCTGAGAAGGATAGAAAAGCAGATGAGAGCTAAAACAAAAGTCATACCAAGGCTGTCTGTATACTGTATACAGATTCCCCCATGACTGTGAAGACCATCATTAAAAAGTGTCTGGTAACTGCAGAGTCAGAGAATACTATGAACATCTGTAGAAGTCTTTGGGAGTTTCTGAATCCAAATCTCATCTTCAAGGGTAAAGATACGAAGGTGGAGTAACCTGTATTAGGTCACTTGCAATCTTAACAAGTAAGATGTTTTCACTCCAAAAGAGCTATTTTCCTTATGAAGTCATAATGGTATGTCTCAAGATGAACTGAGTTCTAACAGGCTTATAGGAATGGAGGAAGAGAGAACATGTCTAAGTAGTCTATGAGAATCTCAGTGCTGTGCCTGCAAATGTCAACAGAACAATGTGCAAAAAGAAAGAGAAGTAGAGCAAAGGAGCTTGGCTGCATTTAGGAAAGAAAGAATACAATACAAAGAGAAAAACATTTTAAAAGAAAAATAAAAAAATCCAACCTGTGAGGGAGTTAGAACTGACTGGGAATAGACAATTATGACCAGGTACCCTCTCATGCCTATTATTCTGGCATAACAAATATGCAGAATAATCAAATCTATAAACACCGGGGTAGAGAGAAAAAGAGAAAATAAAACCAGTAAAAGGAAAGCATCAGAACTTTGAAGACAATTTGTTTTCGGGTAACTTGGAAAGAATAGCTACGCAAATACATGTTTAGTATGTATAGAGTCATATAGTAGAGGCAAGACTTAAATTTACAGAACACATCACTGTGAACGGGCTTTTTCAAGATTTAAGACTGATAAAGTGGAAGCCAATGCTATATTTATTATATGCCAAATTTCCTAAATGTAACTACACTCCATTCAAATGCCCCTGTAGCTTGAGTGGGTTTTCATTGCACACATCTATATAGTCTTCCTTTATTATAATGTGTTATTGATTAGATGCTCTCCCTTTACAGCCTATGGTAACTCTTGCTGTCAGCTAGGGGATTGGAAGAGCACACTGCTGAGTATGCTTGTGAGGGCACTCCCTGAGATAACTGAGGGGGTGGGAAGTACAGCTTCCCTAATTGTGAGCATCACCATCCAAGAGACTTGGGTTCCTGGATGAAGAACATTAACAAAGGTTTGCACCCTCTTTGCTTCCCAACCTCCATGAAGTGTATACCCTTGAACCGTTGTGCTCTTTGGGCCTCATACCATGCCCAGAAATACAGATCTATGCAATCATGACCTGAAATCCTGGACCAGAGAGCCCGGATAATTCTTTCCTTCCTCTAAGTTATTTTCTCAGATATTTATCGCAGTAATGAAAAGATGACTGATATGCACACTGTGGAATTTAAAAATCCAGAAACTACAGAAGACACCCCAACTTAAAGAGGGGGTCCATGTACTGCAGAAGAACATTGGGTGAGCAGCACCTACCCTGGCTCTGGCATCCACAAGAGCACCGTTCCTCAGGAGACATCGGACCACTTCCACCTGCCCAGCCCGGGCCGCCATGTGAAGTGCTGTCTCACCACGCTGCCAGAAAACAAAGATTGTGCATTCGTAAATAACCCACTGCCCTGGACAGCAAAGAGTAAAGATGTCTCTTTGGTGAAATTCAGCAAGTTATCCAAGTGTATAAGTGATCTATAAGGAGGCATAATTGTCCAGTTTAGAAAAACATAGTTTTGCATCTTCTCTATCTTTAAAAGGACAAATGTTTAGAAATGTTTTCCATCAATGACAATCTAGGGAACTTACCCAAATGTCCAGGATCCCCTGTGGTTTAGCTTCACAATCAATCCTAGGTAACTTACATGAGTTTGGGTGAAGATGTAATCTCTCATCCTATACACCTAAAACCTGTCATACGTTCCGTTTAATGAGAAACTCCAGATGTCAAAGATCAACTCATTGCAAAAAAAATCATCACATCACTTATACCATAATAAATAATTTCAAATTTCAAACCATACCGCCGAACACAATCTTTTGTCTGATTTGTTTTTCTGTTGTGAAATTAAATAATGACTACTCATATAAGAAATCTAAATTTTCCAGGAAGAAAATTTTCCCTGCTTATTTTAATGATCATCGTATTTGATTACAGATGGTGACTCAGAAGGCTACTGAGAGGTGAGTGATGTCACCGTTTACATTTTCACTTGCTGCATGGGCTTCACGTTAGACCTCAGGTGTCTATGCAATACCCAGGTCTAACATACTCCTCAGGAGATGATGAAGAAGGGGTTAGAGACAAGAGATTATTCTTAGAGGGAAACCTGTTCTCACTTTAGGGGACAGGGATTTGGTCATTCAATAATCTCATAGTTAGAGCATAATATTAGAATGAAACAAACTGACTCAGCACAGCTGTTCTAGAAGGTAAGCTGACAATAATGAAGCAGAGGAACGCATTGCATGGGAAATAGAATGGCTTTAAACTTGCCTAGATTGGGATGGCATGTTTCTGAAAAACTTCTGTGAATAAGAATAATATCTTGATTCTTTGCATGAAATACTCTAAAATCTAAAAAGCTTTAGGTTTTAGTGAAATGAGTGTGTGTGTGGGTCACTGCTCATGGCTCACTTGTCTCACCATGATGACATCCACCACTTTTGCAGTTACAAGGAATGTGTGTCAAGTGATATGATTAGAAAGCATTAACCTAGATATTGATGTGAGTATTGTCTTCTCCGCTAATAGCTTATGTGTTTTCTACTGGCCTTGTTTTCTGATGACAAATTTTGACTTTGTAAACTAAATGTATATGAAGTATCCTGTTTTCTAAAATAACATGAGTCAAGCTTGTCTGTAACTCTCTGAATGCATGGTGAGAGTTTTTCTCCCTGGGCATGATTTTATCCTTTTTCCTGCTGTTATTCACATGTGTCTAAATAAATGAGACTGGTGTCTTATAATTATGGGAAGAGAAACACTCAACATCTAGTTTTTAGGTCTGATAAGGTTAGCTATTTCACTAATTTTTGTAGAAGTAAAGACAAGAATAATTTCAGAAATTAAGTCAAATGTGCCCCCAAGGAATGTCTATATAATGTTGAATTTACATGCTTATGCTTAAGCCTCATTCTATTAATAAGTTTTCAGAATATAAGAATATTTCAAATATTTTAAAAACCCTTATTTTATACCTATATTAAGTTATCTTCTGGTTTATGCACATTTGAAGGTGATGATATATATACATGCTTCATATAAAATGCTGACCTTCCTATTCCAAGAGCACACCTGGTCACCCTGCTTTATAAGGATTGTCTTGTTTAAGCCTCATTTACTGCTTTTAGGATAACAGGTGTTTACTGTAAACCGTGTTTATCTTGTACTGTTTATATTTCACCTTGTTTATGGAGAAGAATAAAGAGAGAAAGTCAGAAAACATTGCCTTACTCAGAACCTTCCATTTCCTGGTGTTAGGCATAGCCTGATCTCATTTTAAACTAAACTTTAGAGATTGGTAAAACAAATTTTTAAATATAATGTAAAGTGGGAACTTAACCATAGATCCTCTAATTGGTTACAAGAAGACAGACATTCTTAATGCCCTGCATTGCACTCTCAAGAGCTCTTGAATGCTTGCTCTTTTACTCTTGCAGTTGCCAATGAATATTCTAGGATGTATTATTTAATACAAGTCGCCAGTTAAAGTTTACGTATAAGTTTTTTGGGAATGGAAGTTGTCAGGAAAAAAAAATGTATCTGCAAATGTCTGAGTTCTTGGTGCATCTTCCTCTTGGTGTGAATTTTCAGACAAAACAAAACTGGCAGGAGAATGCATATGTTCATGTCCAAAGCAAATACCAAGAGTCATGCCTCTCTTTCACAGCTTTAAAACTGGCTCAGCAGACAGCTACATTGACTCCTACTTTGGCTGCATCTAGTTGGAAAGCATCAAAGCACAAGAGACAAAATTGCATTCAGAATGCAACAGGACATCAGCCACACACAGAGGTGCCAAGGGTGGGTGCACTGGGGTCAGGACATGACTGACACTGTCACAGCAAGCAGGCAGTCCATGTCCACGCAACTTTGTCACCAACTTGCAGAGTTCTGGATCCAGTAGCCATGTCCCAATATCTTGAGAACACACAAGTTCACAGGCACCACACTGCTAGAGAGAGTTACGTTCCTCTAAATGTACAGTCGCCAGATTTAGCAAATAAAAAGTCAAGTGTCCATTATAATTCCAGAAAATCTAGTAATTACTTTATCATGGTTCCACAGCTGTATAGCATTTACTTACACTTGAAGGAATTCAGTGTTATCTCGAATTAAAACTAGAGAGTCTTATATCTTAACCAGTAGCTTTATACTATCTCCTATCTTAAGGACATAGCCTTTAAAAAATAAAAAGAACACAAAAAATCAACCAGGAACCCTGTTGAAAGGGTCGGCAGGTAGATTTCCCAGGTATTTGTTTGGAGGGGAAGAAGGTAAACAATGTAAGGATAAACAGACCAAGCCAATGAAGGAATTTGGGGTGACTGTCAGCTAAGAACTAAAGTTAACAAAGACACTGCCAAATTTCAGATTCTTTCAAAGCCTGAAAGGCTGGGAACACTAGTAATGTATGTGCAGTCTAATTCTCTCTATGCCCTGAGGAGATGAGACAACAGTTAAGTAACCAAGAAACTATTTGGAATTCATCACTTAAGTGTCTGTGGACTTTTTTTAAAAAAAAAAATTTTCAAAAATCTCTTCTAAAAGAAATTTCACCCAGTGTGGTAGAGCATTCCTATAATCCCAGCACTCAGGAGACAGAGGAAGAAGGATTTCTGAGTTTAAGGCTAGTTTGGTCTAGTCTGTCCAGGACAGCCAGGGCTATGTAGAGAGACCCTGTCTCAAAAAGCCAAAAAAGAAAGAAAGAAATTTCATCCATGTTCCTTATTTAATACAATTACACATGTTATAGTGGTAATAGGACAATATATTTTAACATAACGTCACCATTGCTTCTGCAACTCTGTATATATTGGAAAGCAAATAAGAAACATGGGAAAACAGGAATAAAAAGAATAAAAACAAAATGGCAAAAGGAGGTGAGCACACAGTAGTGCCTTTCCTGAAAGTTATTGGTTTGTGTGCACGACAGGTTCAATTTCTGAAAATTGAAATAAAAAAATTAAAAATGTAGGAGGTTACAATATTTAATAATGTAATATTTAAAAGGGGAGCATTTGATACTGAGTAAAATAACAAAAGGCAGAAAAGATGAATCTTTCTCTTTCGATTCAGATTTCCAACGACCTCAACTGCTCTCCACTTTATTTTCATGGGTAGGATCTCTCACTAAACCTGGAGCTCACCCGTGTGGCTAGACTAGCTGGTCATGAGCTGTGGGGTAAGGGGGTCCTCTTATCGGTCTCCAAGGCCAGCACTGGGATTGCAGAAACACACAAGAATTTTAATGTTGAGTGACAGGGATGGAACTTGGGTCTTCGAACTTACAAGATAAGTACATTAATGACTGAGCCAAAATCTCCAGCCCCATGAGTTCTTTAAACATTCAAAAAAGGAGTTCAATGTAAGTTGGTGCATTAGGAAATGGCTCCTGTTTGTTGATTAATAATTGCCACGTAACATTACATTGGGGCCAATATTTTATGACTAAGGAAACAAATACAGAACTGAAATTCTTTCATAGTTTTATGCTCTTGCTTTTGAATAATATAAAGGATATATCAAATAAACTGTGTTCTCCAATGGACTCTGTCTGAACACCAGAGCCTTCAAAAACTATATAAAATACAGAGAAATGAGAACGTGGGAGAAAGTGCAGGTAAAAGAGAGCCTGGGCATTCTGTCTCATAACGTCTTTGGGGAAAGCTATCTCCAAATTAGCACGTGCTTCAGTCAACAGCTACAAGTATACTCGCTTTAATAATGACCGTTGACATTCATGTAAGGAGGATATTCTGGAGTATGTGCTTTTAAAAAGCTTAACCCTCTGTGGTCATGGCACTGTCTATTATCTGAATGAACATGTACAGTGGGTTCTCTCCCTCCCTGGAGAAAATTTGTTCCAGATGATTTGCCATAAGACAATGAACAGAGAGATTTTAAAGGGTGGTTCAAGACAGCAAGAGAAATACATATATCAAGTGGAATCCTAAATTAGACCAGAGAGAATTCTGGAACACCCTGTACTTACTGGCTGAGAGCAGTATTCATAACAGAATATTGTTGATAACTATTTCAGGGGTGAGAAATCTCCACTGCACATAGCAATGAGGTCAAAGTTAAAATTCAGTAGGAGACAGCAAATGCAAGCAGACTAAGGGATGCTTTGATATCCTTTATCTTCATAGCTGACTTGGATCTGGTAAGTCTTTGCTAAGGTTGAGTATGGAGCTTTATTTAATTAAAATTATCTGGAATACAACGCATTCAAGCAAACTAGGGTGAGCTTTAATGACTTTTGCAAACTATCATTCATTCATATTCAAAGGTGTGTGTGTGTGTGTGTGTGTGTGCATGTGTGTGTGTGCATGTGTGTGTATGTGTGTATGTGTGTGTGTATGTATGTGTGTGTGTGTGTGTATGTTTGTATGTGTGTGTGTATGTGTGTGTGTATGTGTGTGTATGCGTGTGTGTATATGTGTGTGTATGTGTGTATGTGTATGTGTGTGTATGTGT
>JADRCH010000052.1:7458176-7492489 GCA_019843965.1 Rhynchomys soricoides | reverse complement strand
TATGTGTGTGTATGTTTGTGTGTGTATGTGTGTGTGTTTGTGTGTGTGTGTATGTGTGTATGCGTGTGTGTATGTGTGTGTGTATGTGTGTGTGTGTTTGTATGTGTGTGTATGTGTGTGTGTGTGTGTGTGTATACGTGTTTGTTGGAGGAATGCTTCAAGGCTGGCTCAGACTCACAAACAACCTGCCTCAGCTTCAAAACGGCTTAGAGAGCTGCAGATGTTTATGACCACACTCGGCCTTAAAGAAGCTTTAAAAGCCATATTTTGCTTTACTAAATACATAAAGGAATATTTAAGCCATCCACACCGGGAAGCCTAAGCTGTGTCATTGCCCTGCTTCCATTTTGTTTCCTGACATGTGGCCTCTGCATTCGGTAAAGCTCCGAACGTTTCAGAGACTGCCTCTGAGCTCCGATGACACACACACACACACACACACACACACACACACGCACACACTGAGCCTCTCGCTCCTTCTCCCTGTGGTTATTCTGACCCAAGCCATACTCACAATGTTAGTGACATCTGGAGAGGCTCCGTTCTGCAGCAGAAGGAGGACAATGTTCAAGTGGCCCATGAAGGCAGCCACATGTATTGGTGTGAGGCCAGACTGCGAAACAAAGCGACAGTAGCTTTACTCCTCTGCACCGTGGGCTTTGGGGCTTCTTCAGATAAATAAAACGAGTGAAGAGGACAGAAGATGGGTGAGAGGAAGAGGAAGGCATAAGAGAGGAAATGTTTGGTGAGAAGCTGAAACACTTTTCTACCTCTGTTATAGCTTGGATTGAAGCCCCATATTTCACCAGCAGTTCCATGACTTTGATGCGGTTTTTCTTGCAGGCAATGTGCAGTGGAGTAAAACCATTCTGTGCAAAAGACAATCGAGTTAGTTGAAAACATGCAGAAACAATTCTCACACAACTCCATGCTGGCACATCGCAGGCGATAATGTAACGTAATGTCACATAAAGTCACCGTCTCTTCAAACCCTAAACAGGTGGTGGGATTTGGGGAGAGGAAGGACGGTGTGTTCGTATGAGGATTGAAGTTTGTTTCTGTCATTCTGAGTGCATATGGAGGAAACAAAAAGCAGAGGAGTGTGCGAGCCTACTTTTCAGAAGAGGAAAAACCAAGAGCAATTGTGTTCTTGATGGCCTATGGTGCTGTAGGCTGCCTTGACTGGTCAGGTGATGGAGAAAAGATTGGACTGAGTAGAAGTAATTTTGGTGATGAAGGGCCAGTTTCTCAGAGCATCAGAATTGTTCATCTAAGCTGGCAATATGACGGCTTTATAAAAAGTGTTTCAGCTTGGCTATTACTTTCTTGGGGAGAGTTTCAAATTAGCAGACATCATTATGCTGACAATATTTATATGAGAAGTTAAAATTTATATTATAACATGTATACTAATCAGATATATTTGATTTTATAAAGAAAAGATTAAGTTCCCAGATATATTTTATTTTAAGGGGAAGTGATTACATTCCTGAATATTCTTAAGAAGGAGATTGAATTTCTGAGGTAACTACCAGATGACACCTCTGAGAGCTAAAGTTAAGTGCAAACAAAAGTTAAAGTTCTGCAAGGCACTTCAGCTTTGTAAACTAGGTTACTACTCAGGAACTGGAGAAATCACATAAGAATTTATCTAGCCCCATGCTAAGTTGTTACGTGTTGTATCTGTTGTCTTTTTGTTTGAACAGTGATCTTTTACAGAATGATACATATCTTGCCAATTAACAGATTTAAATGTCCCAGTGGGGACTGAGTATCATTTGATATTTTTCTCTGTTACCAGTTCTCAGGAAAACATATGGTCTCACTCAAGCTGGTGACTTTGTATTGTTTACAGTGGAGTAATAAATATAAGTTATTGAGTCGTGTCTCTTGTTTAAAACTATGTCATAAGCTCTAGATAAGTTGCAACATGTACATGTGGTATTAAAATATGCATAACTAATCACATGTGATAATCTATAAGCCTATTCATCACTTAAAAAGTATTAGTCACATAATAAAAGGTATTCATCACATAAAAAGTATTTTCAACTTATGAGAAAAGCAATGTCTTCACATATTCAAACATGACTCTGGAAGTACAATCACTTTCTAAGTAATTAGTAGTAAGTGGATTTTACTGAAATTTTTCAAATAAATCAATATGTTCAATTGATGATTTAATTGATTTATTAGTTTACTTATTGATCAAATGTTTTACCGACTCTTGAGTCTGGGTGATTTGATTTATCCCAGCCTGGCCTCAAATTTGCTATGTAGTCAAGAATGATTTTGAACTTCTGATCTCCTGCTTCTAGTTCCTGAATGGTAAGACCATAAGCATGTGCCATCATGGTTTACGTGGTGCTTGAGATGAAACCTAGGGTTTTGTACTTGCTAGGCAAATGTCCCCTATATTCATCTACTACCCAAGCCCAATATTTAGTCTTTTTAACAAGAGTCTCTCCAAACTGTTTGAGGGGAATTTTAATTGACATAAGCCATGTTAGCATAGAGGAAAACAAAACGAAGTGCTCTGAGAGTGAAATTAGAAAACAACTGGCGTAAATTAGTATCTGCCTAACGTAATAATTGGTTAGGTTATAAGTGAAGCAAGAAAGATGTATTCCATCTTAGACTGTGGGAAACATAAAGCTGCTCTGGGGTGGCCTCTTACTCTTTCTCTTGATCAGGTTCTGGGATGCTTTAAAATGCTTTGTGAAGCAGTAATACACCAAGCACAATCCAGAACACGGCTGGGCAGTCAGTGCACAAAGAAAATGTCCAAGTGAACTCTCCACCAACTTATATCACGGGCTTTCTCATAGAGTCAAATACATTCACCATTTTACAATCTTTTTTTCCTTAAAAGATGAAAAAAAAAGATAAATTTTTCATACCTGTATCCTAACTCTACCTAAAATTCAGAGGTACCTAGAACTAATTTTGTTGTATTTGGTTTTTGTTTTTTGCATTTTTGTTTGTTTGTTTGTTTTGTGCCCAAGACAGGTTTTTTTTTTTTTTTCTGTCTACTGTTGGTTATCCTTGCATTCACTCTGTAGACCAGGCTAGCCCTGAGCTCAGAGATCCTCCTGCCTCTGCCTCCTGAGTACTGGATTAAAGGCGTGCGCCACCACACCCAGCTATTTCTTACCTTTTATCATCTAGCTCCTTTAAAACACTCATGATCCCAGAGTCTCATACTGTTTTCAACTCACGGTTTCAGGAATAATAATCTGGTGTTCTCCTAAATCTGTCCATGCTCACTACCACTTAGGAGCCTATGAAGGCATAACGTAGGCTAGTGGTTTAAAAGAGGTGTAAGCTTGGCAGTTATTAACTGTGAATCTATACTCTGCATTGGTGTAGGTGTCAAACAATGCAGAATTGCAGTAGTTGATGAATGTGGATTGGGCCAGGTTTACCAGGGCTCTTGCATTCGGGTTGGCTCTCTTGTCCAGCAGGAGTTTGGTTACACGGTAGTGTCCACAATGTGCAGCAACATGAAGAGCCGTCAGGTAATCCAGGGTAACATCATCAACGGGCGCCTTGTGCTGTAGCAGGTGCTTCACACACTCCACGTGGTCCCCCTGTGCAGCCATGTGAAGCGGAGACAGCCCATTCTGCACATTGAAACAAAGAATAACCGTGTTTTATTTCATGTTCCGTGTTTTGTTTTTATGACATTCATGTTGGGAGACCTGACCCAGTCAATCTTGATCTGTAATACAGCTGGAGGCAGGAGAAATAACTCTCCCTGAATATCTGAATGTAGACCAGATTATCTTAGATAAAGGTGAGAGGAAAGCATGTGTTTAATTTTATGATCATAATAATCTTTAGCATTTTCATAATATTCAGCCTGATTTTACAAATTATGAGAACAGTATTAGATATATAGAGTGACTGCTCACACATAAACCATTTATATCTAATACTATGTATAGCAGCGTACATCCAATTATCTTTCTGCCTGCATTTCTTTACATATAAACAGAGGAGTAGGGTTGTAAAGAAGAGAAAAAATGTGTGTGTGTGTGTGCATCACAATAGTAGGAAAAATTTTACCATATCTTAGGTTTAGGCTTCAGGAAAATTCTGAGATCCAATAATAGTCCGAGACTTACTTTAAAGTAGGAAGGAAAAGACAGGTACATTCTAGAAGGTCATGAAGTCAAGGTAAATATTATATCCATGACCCCATGGCTCTCATTTGGGGATAGTCTAGATTTGTGATAATTACTAGAGCCTCAAACAGCTTTGGCCTTAGTTATAAAGGCAGTCAATAGTAAAACTTAAGAGA
The DNA here is from genome assembly GCA_019843965.1 of Rhynchomys soricoides. Taxonomy (NCBI): domain Eukaryota; kingdom Metazoa; phylum Chordata; class Mammalia; order Rodentia; family Muridae; genus Rhynchomys; species Rhynchomys soricoides. The sequence continues at coordinate 7,488,186 of JADRCH010000052.1, read as the reverse complement.
CCAGGGTAAGCCATTCTTCAGGATCAGTCTAAATCAAAACAACTCCTTATTTTGTGGTTGTCTGTCGGTGGATGATTTCAAGGGAATTAAAAATGGTATTTGTTTCTGAAATGAATTGCATTAGGAATCATTGCTTGGTTATTTAGAAATTCATTAAACAGAACTTGAAACGAAGAGCAGGTAGCTCATATTAGAGGAAAAGATAATGTCGAAGTTCAGATAAAACAAATGTGGCAAGTGACAAGGTTTGGAGAATGTGTAGAGTACTCAACGGAAAGTCCCATCATTTGCCGATGTTGTTTAATCCACTTGAAGGCTATGTGTCAAACTGATCACCACATCCTTCATATTCTTCCTGTCCTCCATTGCAGGTTTCTTCAGCATTATTCTTAGTACTGCAGCAGCCTGCCTGCAGAAGACCCTCCTCCCACCTATAATCCCAGAGACGGGGTTTCTTGGTGCAGACCCACATCACCTAACATTTTCCTGCTGTTCCTCCGGCCTTTCCTTCTACCCCATCTCCAATCCTTTGTGCCACTCACAGACCCGCACAAACAGTCTTTACCAAGGACCCCACAGCCACCACATTTGCAGAGGATCCAGAGTTTACAACAGAAAACACTGAACAGAACTTCCAGCCAACAAATAAAAGACCATATATCTACACCCTGAAATCCTTCCTACATCACCACACCAGATGCCTAGGTCCCAATGCAAAGCCGAACATGAACAGCCAAGACAATATACATCCTCCAGAAGCCAGAAACCCTATATAGCAATAGCCCCCAAGAAATGTGATTTAGGTGAAACACAAGACAAGGCCTTCAAAATAACAATTATGAATATATTCAGAGATCTTAGAATATGAATGCCTTAATGAAGACCATGAAAACATGAACACTTAAATGAAATACTGAAAACATTTCAAGACATAAAAGTAGAAATATAATCACTAAAGAAAACCCAAATTTGAATAAAACTGTAAATAAAAACCTTAGGCTATCAAATAAAAACCTCAGAGGTAAGCCCTGCCAGGAATGATAATAAGACATAGGAGAGAGAATTTCATATCTTGAAGACAAAGAAGAAGAAATGAATAGCTCAGTCCAAGAAGATGTTAAATCTTAAAAGAAAAAAAAACATCCAGGAAATCTGGGACACTATGAAAAAACCAAACCTATAAATAATAGGCATAGAAGAATAAGAAGAAACCCAGGTCAAAGGCACATAAAATATTTTTAATAAGACCATAGGAAATTTTTCTCCAGTCTATGGAAAGATATGCCTACCAAGGTACAAGAATCATATAGAACAGATAGGACAAGAAAAGAAACTCTCCATGATACATAATAACCATGGCACCAAATGTTCAGAACAAAGAAAGAATATTAAAAGCCTTGTGAGAAAAGACCAAGTCACATAGAGGAAGACTCTTTAGAATAACACCTGACTTCTCAATGGAGACCATGCAAGCCAGAATGGCATGGAGATTTGTTATACCATCTCTAAGAGACAACAAATGCCATCCCATCATCTTTTGACATGATGATTTGTCAAAAAGAGTATATCAGAAAGAAGATAAACAAAGATAAGCCCTCCGTGTTGGAGCCACACATGAAAGACTTCAACAGACAGTAAGAAGATGGATGCGTCTTAAGGTAGTGAATTAGGAGGGTGAATAAGGAGAGGCGTTCAGAGGAATAAGAGACTTCATGAGAGAGATCAGGGATTCTTAGAAGGGCTGGGGTAACACGATTGCGTTGAGTGTGTGTGATGTGTTCAGAACAGCTGGGTTGCAGAAGGAACAGAAGGCAGTGGGGAACCTCCGGCAACGATTCAAGGGGGATGTGTGGTGGCAATGAGGCTCTGGGTTTAAAGATACATATGGAAATAAGAGGTGACGGAATGCAGAGTGAGAGAAGAACCCAGCCTGATGTGAGGGTATTCTGTATGAGAAAATGAAAGAATGAGATGCCCATGAATGGAGATACAAGATTCAAAGAGGTTACATTTAGGAGTGGGCAAAATATCATGAGCTTGCTTTTTAGCTTCACTGGAGCAGCCCAGTAAATATCCAAGCAGTCACAGGGAGCTGCCATAAACATAGAATCTTAGGACTATGCACGCGTGTGCTAGCAGCACACAGGCACAGCAGGAAACATCAGAGCAAGCAAGTGGGGAGAGACAGAGCAAAGACAGAGCGCGGCCTCCAGAATTGCTAACAGACATAGAACTATGAATAAAGACAAAATAGTCATGGAGAAAAGGAAGCAGATGCTAATGATGCAGGAGGAATCCAAAGAACTATCAGGTCCTAGAAGGCAAACAAGGAAAGTGTTTAGAACATGGAGACGTGGGAAGCTGGGCCAGGTGACGAGGAAGTGGGAGTTTGTGGACATCGCCTCCTGCTTGCCTCAGTTTTTCTCACTGTTGTGTGAAGGGGAAAAAAGATGTCTAAGCTATCTAAAGAAAAAAATGTCTTAGGTAGCAGGGAGCAAGACGAATCACCACACAATTGCAGTGTGATTTGTCAGACAACACCTTGAGCTCACTTAAGTTTAGTGATCATGAGTCTGAAGGCAATCCTATCATAGCTGCCACACTCAGATGCAGGAATGTGATGCGGACTTAGTCAGCAGAGGCCATAGGGAGTGAGAATGGATGTTGAAGGGAGTGGCAGAAAGGGAACTTGGGCTGGGAAGAGGTAAGGGCCCAGGGTGTGGATGGAAGCTGAATCTGACTGGGATTAGGGATTTAGAGAGAGGACACCGAGTCATAGAAAAGGGGGGTTGGAGAATGTGAATTTAGGCATGGGGATTACAGAGGCATTAGTCAGCACATGGAGAATTCCTCATGGATAAGGAAGATTCATTTTGCTGAGAACTGAAACTTTCAAAGGATGAGTGGAAGTTGCTTCAAGGAGGGAGACAAGGTAACTCAAAACTGAGAGCCTCAATAGAGAGAGGGAGAACACTGTGTCACATTCACACACACACACACACACACACATACACTCCAACCCAATCCGTTCATCTGCCCCATGCCCTTTAAACCTCAGAGAACTCTGCTTCTTCCTGATCTTCTCCTGTCTCTCCTGCCCTGAAGAATCTAAGTGTCTTAAAGATACCCTTTGCTTAGCATTCATCTTGCTAGTTCCTTGGTAGGCAGAACAGTGTCTGGCACACTGTATCTTCTCCATTCATGATGGGTAGATGTGAGAATGAATGGTCTCTATCCACAATGGCTAGATGAAGGGGTATAGCCATGGGGTCAACAATACACTGTGCTGGACCCTTAGACTTGGATGACTATTGATTAGCTAGGAAGGTCACTTTAAAAATCACACTAAGGTAATCCATACTGCTGCTGATTATGTGTCAATTACAAGTAAACTGTAAAGAGGGCTATTTGGAAATTCCTTGGAAAATCATACATGCTTCAGTTTTACATGTATTTTAAAAATTTGAGTGTAACATGATAGGATTGAGATTTTGTTTTGATTTAAATAGCAGTTTATTTCTTCAACAAACTTGGAACAATTATCTCTGCATAGCCCAGTCTAAAATGTTGCATATTATAAAATATATTTTACAACATTCAAAGTATAGAATAATAATAAAAGCAATGCAGATAACTTATTTCACTTTATGTATTTTTGTATGTAGTCAGTTTTTGTTGTTTGTTTGTTTAAAGGGTTGGTAGAACACATCTTCTAGAGAATGACTATATCCTCTATATATGTTAAGTGTATACTCTGGTTTGCTTCAAATGACAGCAATGAAATTGTTACTTAAAATATAAATTGAGCTGTGTGTGGTGGCACATGCCTTTAATTCTAGCACTTAGGAGGCAGAGGCAGGCTGAGTTCGAGGCCAGCCTGGTCTACAGAATGAGTTCCAGGACTACACAGAAAAACACTGTCTCAAAAAACTAATTCTCTCTCTCTCTTTCTCTCTCTCTCTAATATTTATATATAAAATAATGTGTATATAATATGTATTAAGCATATATATCATATACATGTATGGAATTATCTATCAGGGTAATATCATTAACACTAGAAGATAAAGCTTTGAGCTTGTTTAATTTTTTCTTTTGGGTAAGACTAATTCGAATAATTACTTAATAGTAGAGTTAGTTGGCTACATTGGTTATCTGCATTATTTCATTATCATTGTGTACTGTGACTGTTGCATGCATATATCGTGTGTGTGTGTGTGTGTGTGTGTGTGTGTGTGTGTGTGTAGTGGAGATGATTCTTGTGTGGCCACTGTCTTGCTTTCTTCACCTTGCCCTATCAGTGGATATTAGAATTATTAAGTGGTGGGGAAAAGGAGGAACCCAGGAGAAAATGTAAGAGGTCTACATTGTCTTTTTTTATTGTATTTAAGGAACTAAAAATTATTTCCCATTAAATTACTCTGGGTGGTTCTTTTTCATGGTACTTTCTGATAGACATTGGAGAAGACATGTAACAATAGAAAGTAATTTACAAATATTGATAATAAAAACTTCCAAATAATTTATTTACTGTGTGACTTGTATTCACTTGAAAATGGGTTTTCTTTATTGAGCACATTAAGAAAATGAGGCAAAAAAGATGCTTACCATCTTGTGCTATAAAGAACAGAATATTTGCTTTATGGTTCTTTATAGGTAGCTAATCTAAAGGTATGCTCTTCCTATTACTTTTATTAATCTCTCATGTAGCCAACTAACTCCATTATTAAGCATTTATTAATTAGTATTACCCAAAAGAAAAAGGCTAAAGAAGCTCAAAGCTTTATCTTCTGATATTAATGGTATTACCTTCACAGATAATGTGTTATCCTAGAACATCATAAAAATAATCTTAGCTCATGCAATGTAAGAGTCTCATATACATTGTTATATTTAATATTCTTATTTATGTATATGGCTTGTCAAATTTTCATCTATAGTAACAATATGTTAAAAAACAGGAGGAACATAGTGGTATGCATTTGGCACATCTTGATGTTGTATTTGCTCATTTTAATAAGTTGGCAAGTTTGGTATGTATTTCTTATTACTACTACATTGAATAAGAAAAAAATTGACTAGTGCTTTAGTTTTAAGGAGAGACTACCCACAGCGCCTCAGAGTGTTCTCAGATGCCATCTCACTCACAATGACTCACCTTGGTCCTCGCCAGCAGCGGAGCACCCCGTTCCAGCAGCAGCTCCACCACTTGGTCATGCCCACTTCGTGCAGCACAGTGAAGTGGTGTCAGCCCGTCCTGACAAGACAGGTAAGTAATTAAACCTGAGTTCACACTTCTTCAAAAACAAACACGCAAACAAAAAAACCCAAGATTGTGTCTATTACTACTGACAAGAGACAGGCTCTGAAATTTGATCCTAATGACCTGATAAAAGCTCAATAAAATGGTGGTTACTTACCTAACAGAGACAGAGATAAAGAGACACAGAGAAAAAAGACAGCAAAAGATCACGACATACAGAATTAGTAAGTAAAACCAAAGTGCCAATCCCATATAAGTGTGCTGCATTGGAATAGGCTGACTTCTGGACGGGGTTTGCATACCCTGGGAGATGAATGGCACAGAGCACAACATTTATGGGACTCTAGTGTCCTACGCACATGGAGCCACAGCTGGGGATTGCACTATCACACCATTTGATTTTGCTTTTCTGTGTGTCACTTTTATTTAAAAATTCTTCTTGATCTAATTTGTCCATCAACATTCTCCTTTAAACTGAAACTACTTTGTTAAATTTTCCAAAAGTGTTTTGTGGTGCCCTGATATTTTTTTTCATAATCTTCTAAAATTTACAACTTTTAACCAGAAAACGAGTTATATACTGTTTCAAAGATGAAATCTATTATTATTAACAAATAAAATTAAAACAGTGTCAACTAATATATCGCAAACTGGATCATGTGCTGTTTATATACCCTCTTAGCTAAATACGTTCAGGGGTAACTTCTGGCTCTTGATAACCCTCTGGATGCCCTCTGTATTTCTTTTCTTACCTAGAGGGATCCAGGGTAGCAGGGGTGAAAGAAAGAGCAGGTGGAAAAGGAAAACTATCAGGCAAAATCAATTTAGAGACAACCAGGAAATAGTGAAAGAGAGAGGAACCCAGGGTGAATCGACCAGCCTGCTGATGTGACACTTCAGGAAAGCGATCACGATTATCCAAGGACAGAAACATAGAAGAGGATACTAAACAGGCACATTGAAATAGAGAATGGTTGAGAAGGTTTCAGCTTTGACTTATCCAGATTGCTGGTGGCCAGTCTTTCATGTTTCTATTTCCAAAGTCATCTTGCCAATCTCTATTTCCTTATAAAAACAACAGTTCCCGAGAGTGGCCACATTCTGCATTCCCATGCTAGATCTTTGCAGTCTGATCTCCAGACTCAGAGTCCCAGGTTATCTCTCTACAGGACCTATCATACCCTCTGGCTCCTGGTTGGGTTTGACCAAGGGGATAGGCAAGGGGACAGGGAAGGGAAGCTAAAGAGTCTTCCAGTCCTGACTGAAGGCTTTTGCTGAGTATTCCTGCAAATGCCATATCTAGATAATATTTCTTAAAGATGCAGAAGTTGGTTTTTACTCCCACCTGTCAGGGTTCCACCTGCAATGTTCTTGGCCCCCAGAACACTGCACTGGTCATTGAGCCTGCCTAACAGGCTGCCCACGATACCATAAACCTCATTTTGGTTTTGTGTGTGAGCATACATGTGTGTTTATGTGCATGTGGCCATGCATACATGTTCGTATGAAGACTAAAGGTGAGTCTCAAGTGTCCTTCATCAGGAGCCATCCAACTTGGTTTTGAGACTAGGTTTCATGCTTGACCTAAAGCTCATGAACTAAGCTAGGCCTGCTGGCTGGAATCCCAGAAACTCAACCTGTCCCTACCTCCCCAGAACTGGGATTATGAATTTCTACCAACATACCTGACTCTGTCATATGGCTTCTGGAAATCAAACTTAGGTCTTTGGGTTTTGTGGCAAGCACTTTACTGAAGGAGCACTTTACCCAGCCCCCATAAGTAGATTCTAAATACCTTCTTAAATTTGAATGTTCCCCCCACAAGGGGCCCTACGTCATGTGCAGGTTCTTCCTCAGTAAAATCAGACACACAGACAGACATTCTGGCCTCTCTGCTGTGAATGATTTGGCAAAGGCTGCTCAGTTAACATTAGAGGAGGATTGCCAGTCTAGCTGGTAGCTCAGAATTGCTTTGTATAATCTTTTCTTAGCTTTCCTTGTCCTCACCCTCTGACTGTGCTATTTTTCTAGTAATGGGCACTGAAATAAAATCATTATTATAAAAATGCTGTGTGTCTTAGCTCATGTTACATAATTCTGCCAAAATCTGTTTTGTTCTTTTAGCAATCTCATTTCTCAAATTTCGGCCTTCATATTTCTCAAGAAAATAATATATGCTTTGTAAGTTGTTGGGAAGGGGAAATAAGATTATATTTCTCATACATATTTAGGAAAGTACATAGAGCATCACACACACACACACACATACACACACACACGGGACGATTATAGCCATTACCTCTCCTCTGATCATCATCTCTCCTAATAAGAAACTGTAACCATTACCTCTCTTCTGATCATCTCTCCTAATAAGAAACTGTAACCATTACCTCTCCTCTGATCATCTCTCCTAATAAGAAGAGAGGTCCCAGTTTTCTGATGTGTTTTGTTCATTATCCTTTAGTGTTTTTATGTACTTTTATTGCTGGCATTGAAATATATTTTAAATAGAATCCTACCATGGGGTAGCTCTATATTTAAATAATGAATAAGTTTTAAAACAGAAAAGAATAATGACCTTAATAAAACCCAAATGAATAGTCTCATTTTAACTAGCTATAAAATCTATAGTTTAACATTAAAGTATGGAGTTTTAGACATTAACAAAGGACTCTGCTTTAAATGTCCCAGAATTTCACACTAAAGTCTGCCAATAATGAGTCTTCCAAGATTCCAAATGCCTCAGTGGCTGTCAAAACAGTAGTGACAGTGTGTGTGTGGGGGGGGACCCAGGGGAATGGTTTATTTTTTATTCAAACAAAATCTTTATAAATTTTGATTCTCTCCCCATAATGGAAAACCCAAGCATGTGAAATGAAATAAGCAGATGAGAGAAAATTCTAGATGGAATATACTATATTCTGATTATTTGTGGATAATTTGATTGCTAGAAATAACTAAAAATTATGATAATATTTTTAAATTAGGTATACAGAAACCCTTTTATAATAAGAGTCAAAAAATTAATCATTTTCTATTTCAAATATACTTTAAGAGACCAGAGAGCAAACTCAATTCCATTATCTTCCATTAACTTAGTAATCAAGTTTTGTAGTTCCAGAATGGGCCTCTCAATCCCAAGTCACCATTCTTGGGTTCAGGCTTCACTTCAGACTTGGAAAGAGGGGCATGGCCCTTTTAGCTGTGACCTGGGTATAACACTCTAACAACGCTGTAATCACTGTTTCTTACACACGAGGAATGCTTAGCTTGTGGGTTGAAAGCTTACCACCATTCAACATTGTACACCATCCTACGTGTGCTGAATGAAGCTAGCTCACAGAAAATATAAAAATATCATTTTTATATCCCATGCTAATTCTGCTTCTGGGGATACCATGTTAGCAGCCCTCAGTGGATAATGGACAGAATAATTATTCCATAGAAGTCAGCAAGGGAAAAGCCTACATTTTACCCTGTTGGGTTTTTTTTTAAGAACTTATTATTAATTATTCACCAGCATACAGAATGCCTTGAAAGCAGTGGTCAGTCCCTGTCTCTGTCTTGTCTCCGTCTCTGTGTCTCTGTGTCTCTGTGTCTCTGTCTCTATCTCTGTCTCTCTCTTTGTGTATCTGTGATATATATGTCTTTGTGTGTGTGCACGCATGTGTGTACGTGCATGTGTGATGTGTGTGCGTGTGCACGCGCGCGCGCACTTGCACGCATGCGTGTTCATGTCTTTCTTCCTATCTGTCTGTCTATATCTATTTTCCACGCTTACTCTTTCCTCCCCCCTCCCCACAGTACTTGGCATCAAGTGTGGTCTCACATATACTAGGGAAGGCAAGCACTCTCTTACTGAGCAATGCCACCAGCCCATTTCTTGAACTGGGAATATAGAAACCTAATCTGGCTTGTTCCGTATTGGGTCTCCGGAGCTCATGGCACAAGTAGGAACTTAGAAACTGCTGAGAGAGCAGTTGGACCACACTCCAGGCAGAACTTAAGTCTTCTTAACTCTTGACTAAATTCTAAATTCTATGTATTTGCTCTATCCAAAGGCTACAGAGTACAAAATGTGGTCCCAAATTCCCTTCCCTGTGATTGCACTTGATAACTTTCCTAAGAACAATCAGTCATAGGCAAGACAAGCATAAGAGTTCATCTCTCTTTATTTCTGCATAAGCTATGATTTTTGGAAATACCATGCTATTGGTGTTAGACTTTTAAATTGTATATTCAGTGCATGTGAAGCATGAAAACAAGAATGTCTCTGAAGAGCTAAGGAAGTACTATAATGGCAAACAAAACCAAAATTAGCTGTACCCTGGTGAGTACCTGCTGCAGAATAAATAGCATTAACCAAAACAGTGAATCTCCATAAGATACCAGCCAAGATTTTAAAAAAATGCACTAAAGTCTAAAATTGAGGGATGACCTAAGCTAAGAATAATAACAGCGATGTCAGAAGTAGGAAGCAGATGAAGCCCGAGCAGCCTCACAGACTGCACCCAAGCTGCCATCCACCACGTCTCAACAGAAGGGCCATGGTGACAAGGCAAAGGTTGGAACCAGGCAAACTCCCAAGCAAGGACAGGGCACCACATTCTCGATAGAGAAAACAACTCCCAAACTCCCAGAGAGCATAACACTGCAACCCTGGAACAAAGGTCTTAAGAGAAATGAAGGGTTGTTTGCTTGTTCATTTGTTTGTTTGATTGATTGTTTGATTAATTGATTGATTGATTTTTTTTGACCCCCTGGGGACCTTTTGTGAAATAATGCAAAAACAGAATTTGTTGTCTAGGTATAGTTTGTAGAATCTAAACAATTGCTAGCTTCAAGATCAATGAATAAGTTGACTTTGGCCCCTATTGTTTGGGGCTGTAAGGAAGTCCTAGAATGTAAAAATGTCTAGAGACAAATGCATGCTCTAGCTATCATAGTCTTCAATAGACTTTGCATATCACATAATTTAGGAGGGTTTTATGCAAAGTAGGCATGCATTGTACTACTTGAAAAACATCTCCACTTTATTAAGGAAAATAACACAGCTATGAATTAATCCTCACACAGCCTTCTGATGTACTCTTGTAGTCCTTCTGATGGAGTAGTATCAGCTACATTTCAAGGTCAGAAAAATGTCAAGACTATCTAGCTTCATGAATGGCACAGGTAGGATTTGAAATCAGGCAGCTTGCCTTCAGAATTTGTCTTTAACATATTAATTTATTCACTATGTGTCCATTTAAGGTGTTAGGATGTCATTTTACTTCAGAGGTCAGAAATGAATAAAGGATTCCACTTATACTGAGATTAAGGTACACCTTGCTGATTGTCTGCTGTCCTTCTGTCAGCACGACAGCAAATCTCTTGCTCTAATGACTGAGGCACAACTACTGAAGAAAATGATGGATGGGTTCAACAGTTAGACGCACAAAAGCTGCCAATATACATGAAAGCACTTTACGGAAAAGTCAATCTCCCAGCTTGAGTGTTCCAGTCAATTTGCCTTCTTGATGACTACCCAAAGGAGAGGCGACTAAGTGCCATCTTTGATCTTTGTTCCCAGAAACTGAGCAAGAAAAACTATCCCACTAAGGAACTAGTGGTCTGCTTCTCTAGGCATCGATGAGCAAACATTAATTTCATCTTACTAGTTGGAATCTTTAAATGTTTTATGAAATTGAAATCAAACCCAAGACCAATTCTCTTGAAAACACACTGCTTATGTTTGCTGAGAAGTGTTCCAAGTGGGGAATGGGAGGCTGCAGGGTTTAAGAGTGGTGGGAAAATCAAGGCACAGAGACACTCACCCTAGTTTTGGCATCGATCTGACCACCTCGATCCAGTAGGAGCTTCACCATGTTGGTATTTCCCCGTTTGGAAGCCACGTGCAGGGGAGTGATTCCATTCTATTCCATGGAAAGACCAAACAGAGCAATTGAACATGACAGGGCAGGGCTCTCTAGCAATGAGTATAAGGGGTTGTGACCTGCATGGTAATTTGACCCATAATATCTGAAGTTCAATAGGCTTGATCATAGGAAACAAATAACTCGATAAACCATGAATGCTAAGTGTTAGAAAACAAAACAAAAATTAAACAAAATTGTCTGTTAGTCAAGAACTACCATACACACCTTGACTGTAAAGCTACAGTTAAGACACAAAAGGAGAACATCTTTGTAGTAGAAGCAGAGCCCAGAAAATGTCTCTCATGCACTGTAGAGATTGAAATCTCAAAGTTTTATACACTTAAAAATAGAATAAAATATTAATAGTCACTAGTAATTATTCTTTAAAACCTTTTCAGAATAATTTGTAGAGAGAAACAGCTGGAATATAGCACAACATAGATTCAGAAAAAATTTTTTCCAAACAGGATTTCACTATGTAACTTAGGCTAGCCTAAAACTCGCTGTATAACCTGGGGTGGCCATAGGCTAGAAATTCTCCTGCCTGACCTTACATATTCCTGGGATTAAAGATATATGCCACCATTCATGGCTTGTGCAGAAGACTTCCAAGGACTACAATAGTATACACAAAACTTATATTTGTCTTATGAGACATCAGATGTCATCATATGGTAAGGATATGTGTCTGCTTTATGTCATAAGTTTCCAAATATTTAAATACCTTATCAACTGAATTAAAATAAATAGCATCCAATATATGAATTTTAGACTGTCATGTAAATGAATTTTCTAACAGAAGTAGACCTTTAAATGCTTAATTCCATGTGCTATCTTCCTGTGTATTTTAGGAAGACACAAGAGTAAAATTTCAATTCATAAACCAACAGAAAAAAAAGTCTCATCCAATTGTGTATCCACTTGTACCTATATACGTTGTGCTTAATATTCTATCATTGTCATCTATTGACTGGAAGCTGATAATTCATGGTTTGGTTGTTTGCATTATTTTGTAATATAACAGTTGAAAGTCATTTCAAAATTAGCCTCCTTGACTACTGACAAATTTGTATTTTATTTTCATTTTCTATGTGTTTGAGGGTTCTGCCCTCAGCAGCCCAAAGTGGGCTTTGGGTCCCGTGGAACTGGAATTAAAGATGTGAGCAGCTTAACATGGGTGGGAATCGAACTCTTGGTCTCTGGGAAAGCAGTAAGTGCATGCCTCAACCATCTCTGCATCTCCCAAGTTCTCATTTTTAATTTATTGGGTTATGGTATCATCCTGTAGTTAACACAGTGAAAACTTCAGAATCTTTAGAATGGAAGAAGGGGTTAAATATAAATCCTTATTAGAGGTCATTTTATTTATTTCCTAAAATACACATGTACTGATACCACGTACCCTGGCAGTAAAGTCCACAGCAGCTCCCCGGTTTAGAAGAAGAGTTGCCACGTTTACATTCCCATAGTGTGCAGCTATGTGCAAAGGGGTGAAGCCACTCTAGGGAAAGAGAAAAAGGGTGGGTAGGGGTATGCCTCACTCTGCAGAAAGCAACAACTGATTAACCCAAAAGCTTACAGGGTAACTGCCTGCCAAGCACGTGAGCAACAAAATCCATGTAATAAACATTTTAATACAACTCTAGAATTTAGTGTTATAAGAAAGAAATACTCTATACTTACCAGCAAATTAATTTTTAATTTATGAGGCTAGTTGTCTATACAAAACTGTGTTTCTTGAGTTTGTTTAGCTTATTAGGGAAAAGAAGACTATGATGAAGCCAAATAAACTTTCAAACACAGGATTAAGAGTTATTAATAAATGTTTTAATCAAAGATTAAAAAACAGCGGTTTTTGTTGTGATTTTGTTTTACATTTTCATGTGTGGGGTGGGTGGGATGGGGATTATAAACACTTGTGTGTGTGAGGAGGTGAGCCAGGTCTTCTGTTCTAAGGTGTTCCACCTGTTTCTCTTGAGACAGGGTCTTTCACAAAACCTGGAGTTAGCTGGCAACCAGTAAGCATGAGCAATCCTCCATTTCGACCCTCTTTGCACTAGGTTACACGATTGCATATCGACACATCCAGCATTTTTAGATGGGTTCAGGAAACTGGAACTGAGAGTCTTCATGTTTGTACGGCGGATGCTTTTACCCACTAAGGCATATTCCAAACCCGTTGATCTTATTATTATTTTTTTTTTAAAGGATTGGTTGGCATTTTCTTTTCCGGGGTCTGAAAATTTCTCAGGAAAAAAAATGTCCAGTTCATTCTATGGCATCCACACTGATTTTCTATCCCTTTCATTACTGCTTAGGCAAATTGTGATTTATAGTGAAAAACAGTTTAAAAACCCATATAAACAACTTTTCCTCCTATTGGCTTGCCTTGTCCAGCCTTGGTATAAGGGATTTTGCATCTTGTTTTATCATGTTTATTTGTTGTCTCTTGGAGACCTGATCTTTTCTGTAGAGAAACAGAGGGGAACTAGATCTGGGAGGGATGGGGCTGGGAGGAGTGGAGAAATGGGAAACTGTGGTTGGGATGTATTATATGAGAGATGAATCTATTTTCAATTTTTAAAAAATGCTTGCAGTCAATATGAAAATGAAATAAATAAAATGGTTCAGTTCAATACAATTTTGGATATAAATTAAATATAATTTTCACTAAGTTATAATTAAAATAATCACATTGAAGGAACAACATGAGTAGAGATGTATTTTTTTCCCAAATGCTTCATAAACAAATTCTGAAAATCAAATAAAGAAATCATTTCTTTTTCTGATGATGATGTAGTTAGACATCTATTGCCGCTGTTCGTCACAATAGATATATATATGTCAGATCTTTTCTTATTGAAACGCTCAAAGAACTGATAATTTTCCTTACTCTACACTTTTCACTAATTAAAAAAATGAAGAAACAAACAATATTCACTTGCTAATATTCCACAGTCTATAGGCCACTTCCTACTCTTTTCTACTCTGAAATGGATTTTAATATGCACTTTATTGCCTCTAAGAATATTCTACAAGCCATACCAGCTTTTATAAACTTTGTGTACAGAATTTGGTAATATTGTTTTCAAACGTTAAGCTAAACATTCAAATAGCTTATATAACAGAATACTGCCTATGCATTCAGTAACATTAGTTACAAGTAAGTTTTAACTGTAAAGAAGTAAGCTGTATAAATAAGAATAGTAACTGTGAATTCTGTCCCCACAAACATGATCCAGATTATTTTACTCAGCATGTAGGTGATGTATTCATGACAAAACTGATGGGAAAATCATTATACAACCCATAATTACTTTACAAAATGTCAAATCTTTTTTTTCTATTTTTATCTTGATATTTCCTGTCACCTAAACATATTCTAAATATATGTCTATTATTGTAACAGTTTCCTCAGAGATTGAAACATTTCAACCTGCAGGGGAGCTCCTTAAGAGTAGGAAGATAAGCAACACAAAATAGTTTCAGGAAGTCCCTGAAACTGACTAGTTCTACTTGACCCCTCCCTGCCAAAGTAAGCACTAAAAGCTAAGTCCCTCTCAGTGGGAGAGGATGTACCTAATCCTGTAGAGACTTAATGCCACAGAGAAGGGAGATTGGGGAACACCTTCTCATATGCAAAGGGGAGAGGGGTTTGAAGAACTTTTGGAAAGGGGACCTGGACTCTCAGATCGAGTCCCTCTCTACAGAAAAGATCAGGCCTCCAAGAGACAACAAATAAATCATACAAACATGATAAAACAGGATTCAAAAGCCTTCATGCCAAAGCTGGACAAGGCAACCCAGTAGGAGGGGCAACATTTGGGATATAAATAAAAAAAAAATAATTAATTAAAAGTTAATAATTAAAAAGGAAGAAGAAGAAGAAGGGGAGGAGGAAGAGCAAAATGAGAAGGAAGAAGAGGAGGAGGAGGAAGAGGAGCCAACCTGCCTGGAAGAAGCTAAAACCAGCTGATGACTGAAAGATGACTGGACAAGAATCACTTGGAAAGGACATTCTCCAACCTACTGAGCTGCCTTCAGGCTATGTAGTGGGCTCCAGGTTTTGTGAGTTTTCACCCATGCTGGAGTGGGTTTTGGTGATGCAGCTGTCTTTGAATAATTTCTGCTCCTGTAAATATTACCCCTCACCTATATTATTGTAAGTAGTCCCCGATAAAACTCAATGGTTCACCAAGTTGGAATTTGGGGATATGCGGACTTTGTTTTGTTGTGGGCTCCCTGTCTGGGGTGAGTAGACATGTATGCTATGTCTTCTCCCCTGGAAGATGGAAAATGATTTCCCAATTATTCAAGTACAATAATATTATTTTAGCACTTATAATTAATTGATTAGTTAATTGATGTTTTCTCATTGGCCTTAATGATAATAATGTCCTAGGCTGATAATTGTTCAACTCTATCTTGGTTTGCACCCTCTACAATGTATAAAAACAATCCCCAAGGAATACCTGAGAAATTAAAGTTAACTAAAATTAATAATTGAGATCAATTTGTATGATTCCAGTCCTGCACAGTTTTACCAAGCAGCTGAGTTAAAGTGCCTCCACCCCCAATGCCATGCACCCAAAATAAGAAACAAAAGAAGCAATGCAAATAATTCAAGTAAATTGCTTCTCAGTGGATGAATGTGTTAATAAAGAAGATTTGAGAAATATGTCTCTTTCTGTGAATGCTGAAAGAATGCCCAAATCTCTACAACTTCTCCAAGTCCCCATCTCAGTGATGACAAAAAAAAATTTATTCTAGAGAACTACAACTCCAAAACAAAAGTTACCCCTCATAACTTTACCTTTGAGTGTAGATTAATTTTTATAGCATACTTTGAATGTTTATGTGGTGACAAAAGGGAGAAGACACACACTAGAACTTCTAAACTTAATGTTCTTTCTCTAATGACCTAATTTATATGAAAGAAATGATTTAACATTTAATGTCATGCATTTTAAGATTTATAGAGGGAAAAGCAATTGCTTTGCTCATGATGAGCAGAGCCATTATTGATTATAAACAATGTGGTAAAGAAAAAAACTGCAGGAAAATAAAAAGGACATCTGCAACTAAAAAACAGAAAACAAGCCTCCCAAATTTTTACTTCCCTAAAGTCTAGTCTGTACATTTTCATTAAGAGAAAAAAAAAATCTCTTGCAAAAGTTTCAGAATAAGAATCACTCACTAAAATGTATACAATGATAGTGCTTTGTTTCATGCTGGACTCATAAACTATGTAAATAGTTGGTTTAATGATGCTTCAAATACATGTTGTATCAAATACATCTAAATTATCATTCTTTCTTAATTATAAGATTTTTCTCTAAAGAGTTTTCCACCAGTAGAACTTTAATCATTAGTATGAATTAGTGAGTTTTTATTCTAACTGGGCAAAAACTAACAATAAATAAAAACAAGGGAAATGTTGGTGTAATGGTAATACTGTACCTCTGTTGTCCTGTTCACCATCATCTGAAGCATTGTTTTGTGGGGAAAAGAGGGAAGATGTTACACAATGCAGAATTAAAGGAACAGCTGATCTGCGCACCGCAACTGAGTATTCTATTCCAACAAGACAGAGTGAGAAATGGCAATTCCATTACACAATAGTCATTCTTTCTGACTCTATAATTAATGGTGTAGACAGAATGCTGAGCCAAATATCTCAAAGATGGAATCTGGTCTTCTAAAGAAAACCACCTAGCCTTAATTTTTTGTTACTGTCTAACTGCTAGTCCCCTTCCATCTAAATACACATGGAAATGACTTCTGTGTTTTCCTGACCAGAATGCTGCATTATCAGCAGTGACTGTTCTTTGGTCATCGCCCAGGAGATGCTGGCAGTCAGAGCAAACCTCTCCACAGCTCTTACCTTGGATTGTACATCAGCGTTGTGATCGTTCTGAAGCAGGAGGGCGGCAGACTTGGTGTCATCTTTCCGAGCCGCAATGTGCAGAGCCGGTAGCCTCACCTTTCCTTTGGTGTCATTCTCCAAGAGGATGGCCACCGCCTGATTGTGTCCCTGCTGGAGTGCCACAGCCAGAGGAGTAAAGCCATCCTGGAATATAACGTACGTGAGTGAATGAGACTGGCCAGCAGGACAGAGTGTCACAGTGAAGAGCAGAGGAGGGGTGGACTGCCATTCGCTGGTAGCTTCATCAGATCGTCTTCCTGATTTCCATTCTTTACACTGGATACCATCTGCATCATAACAAATCCTGCTGATTATGGAATATGGTAATATTACAGAAGTGGGTCAAATGTGTGTTTGTTAGAGGAAAATAAAATTAGAACAAACACTTAGCTATGTCTACTTACATAATGAGAAAGAATGGAAAGGAAATCCAACCAGGAGTGAAAATGATGCTGTATATGGAAAGATGAGCGTACAGTGGACAATGTTTCTGCATTGTCTCGGGGAAGGGGATAACTGATGTGAAGGGAGTAATTGAAAGCATTTATGTTGGGATGTCGGAGATTTAATATGACCTAAAGCTTTTTGGTAACCATTCATTTTGCCACCATTTATATTTTAGATTGATAAGATGATTTCAGTATAAATTGCATACATCAGATAGCATTTAAAATCCAACTTCTCAATTGTCGATTTCAAAAAGGAGCTCAACAATGACAGCACAAACAATACAAAGTTAGAACGGTCTCCAGGATGAGATAGAAACCCATGCTAAAAAATTTGGAGTCATTTTTGCATCTTCAGAAGCAAGTGTTTAGCTCCTGGAAAGAGTGGCAAGTGCATCCCTCCTTAATTCTCTGATGTTTGCAAGTAAATGCTAGAGGTCCCATTCATTCAGCAGGAATGAGGGCAGGAGGTGGTAGATTTGAAGATGTCATTCCAGGGCAGGAGTTAGGAGTAATTTACTCAAACCTGACTACTCACTGTGTTTTCAGTATGAATCATTTAAAAGATAACTGTGGGATTTTGAGGGAAAATATTTTTTTTTCAAGTGTATCATACCACGTATGCAGCATGAACCGTATGTGCAACATGAATTATAGTAATAGGTGAATAGCATGAACATATACGCAGCATGAATATGTTGCTAGTTCATCTGAGTATGTCTAAATTTTAAGTACAGCACATTACCTCATAGAGTAGAGTGGTAGAGTGTAGTGTCTTAAGGTGAAGAACTCAAGCAGCTGCGGTGTGCAGGTGTGTCACGAACTGGAGACTTTGTGAGTGAAGGGCACACCCATCATCCTTTGGATTTATTTTCCCTAGCACTCTGGTCCAGCAGTCTGCATTAATGGCATGTGGACTTTATTTTTGTCCTGTTTTGTGTTTCCTTAGAGACACAGCCCACAGAGTAGAACCCCAGTAAAAAGATTGCAGCCTTAAATTTTGGCAGGAGGAAGGGAGGGAAACAGGCCTATAGAAAGGGCGCTGGCTGGACAGGGAACTCCCTTAGGAGAGCTAAAAGCTAGGTTCCAACCACGCAGAATTCATTCTGATTTGTATTTCGGGGAAGAAGCTAACTATGTGTAACAATCTGTTAAAATACCTCAATGAACTCTGGAAAAAGAAACACACCTCAGTTAGGCAGCTTTAATTACATCCTTTATTTACTAATCCTATTTATAAGAAACTTTAAAGCAAAGTATTTCTGTGTGTGTGTGTGTGTGTGTGTGTGTGTGTGTGTGTTTATTTCAATGCCATGCAGAAGGATTGCACTATCATCTGTTTCTTTTTATAAGTGGTATAGTGTCTGGTTGGTAATCAACTTTTAAACACCATTGCTACTCACTAACACAGAAATGTTCCTTCTGCCTGTCACACTTACTTCAGTGAAACTGAAGAAGATATTTCATGACAAAGCATTAGAGCATCGACTGTTCATCCCTTGCAATGGTATTATTTGTTACGGAACATTATTGTTGAAAAGAAGTGTGCATGGGTGTGTCCATGTGACCCTCAGTAACCATAAGTATAGGTGGTGAGGTTCCGTATGTTAAATTTATAAATTTCCAATTATTGTAAGAAGATGACTTTAGGTATTCAATGATATTTTTAAAAATAAAACATCACAAGTACTTTTGTTGGCTAGACTTCATCCCACTTCCTTTGACTCCTTTTCAAGTGTCATAGTGGGTTAAACAACCAGAGGGTTGACGCTTCAGCAGCCCACTGTATACCATGGCCTCTGCTGGTGCAGTGATCACTAAGGGCTATTTTTGGAGTCACGCTGCAATGCTGCTATGATCAACAAGACCAAAAACCTTGCCCATCTGCTGAGAACATCATGAATTGAGTTCACTAAAAACCCACACTAGCCACCCCAAGTCTCCTAGGTGGGTGAGAGGATTCTGATGTGAAGGTTTCATCTGATTAACGATTCAGCCTTCAAGGAAAAAGAAAACAGATGGATTCCCTTATGCTGGTACAAATCTTGGGACACAGTCATTTGTTTTCTGAGCATTCCTTTAAGATATTCACAGTCTACTCACTGACAAAATTAGTGTCTCAAGGGACAAAAAGGCTCCAGGTTACAAAAAAAGAAAAAACCGTATGTCCATATTGCAGGTGCATAATCTGTGTCTATGTTACTGAATACAGAACATAGAAGCACATCATAATGGGCAGTTGTGTTTTCTAGCTAAAATCAAGGCATACATGATGTAACTTAACAAATAACTTAGTATTGATAGTGACTTCCTCTATGATGAGAGTAAACTGTCAGAAGGTGACAGTGAGTACTTCTACAAAAGTCATCTCACACACAAAGAATTAGAAGCCCATTTAATACATTTCAGTAACTTTTCTGTCCAGCGCAGTATGGAAGGGATTTTGTGTTCACTTTGTCTAAAGATTTAATAATCTGAAAGGAAGATACACTGAACATTAAGAAATACCAAGGTGGCTTCTGGGTACCAGTCACATGTGGCTGTGGGCCAAGAGATGGAGAAAAAGGCATTTTTGCTTCTGAGGGAGATGTGGAGTGGGAAGGAGAGAGATGCTCTGGATCTCTTCCCTCTAACTCCTACATATGTCCAGATGTGCTGAGGCCTCAGAAATTGAACTCCTGTCAAAGATTCTAGTCAGGGATTGCTGTAGCCATAGTCACACACTTAAATCGTGATTTGTATTTTGTCATAAATAACATTGCTGTGATATAGTCCTTAGAAAAGTACACGAACACAAATAGCTATAAATTATTTCTAAAAGTTAGAAATTGTTCCCTGAGGGAATTGCATTGTATCTTAAGATAAAATATTGACAGAAAGGAATGGGGATCATTTATTGGGATCTAAATTTAGAATGTTATAAAGATCCCAAAAGCAAGACAGGTCACAAATGCCTTAGAATCCCAGGAGAACCACAAATTCAAGGCTGACTTATACTACGAAGTGAGAACCATGTTTTACCCATAATTCCAAGCTTAATGATAATGGAAATAACGCATGATCATGAATCTAATGTGAAGGTATGAACTCATGTACACAAACCCGAGTCACTCACTGGCCATTATTGTGGATTACAATAGAAATAGGAATATGCTTTAGGTAGAATAGTGGAGATCCTTTGCAACTGGTATAAAGACTATATACCTTAAAGAATCCAATAGCAGACCTACCTCTGTAGCAGTACTCTGGTTAGCTCCATTTTCTAGCAAATATTTTACAACATCAATGTGATTCTCCTGGGCAGCCATGTACAAAGGAGTGAAGCCATTCTGAGGACAGACAGCAACAACAGAAATTTCAATCATTTGTAAAGTGTCGGCACAACCAAACTTACATCATAAGGAAAAAATTTACATTGCATGAAATAGTGTCTATATAATATCTTCTATATTTATATCAATTTTTAAATGCAGCAAACAACATAAACTATTCAAACCACATTAAATATTTAAAACATGAACACCCTAGAATATGCTTCCATAACAGATTCTCATTATGCATAAATAGAATAGTAATATGTAATTACCATTACATATGTAATATTGTCTGTATTTATCAATCCACAAACCATTTAAACCAACAGTTCTCAAACTGTGTGTTGTGACCCCTTTGGGGGTCACATATCAGATATCCAGACTATCAGATATTTATGTTATGACTTGTAACAATAGCAAAACAGCATGGAGTAGCAACAAAATAATTTTATAGTCGGGGGTCACCACAACATGAGGGACTATATTAAGGGTCTTAGCATTAGGAAGTGGAGTTCTACTGCATTTGAAACACACTACCATTCTCTTGAATATAATAGTATTGTATGTAGTATCTTTATGTGTGTGTGTGTGTGTGTGTGTGTGTACTTATTGTGCATACATACACATACATATATAAGTACTGACAGCATTCTTAGTGATACCAGTTATTATTCATAACAGATCATTCTAGAAGAGAATTTGACCTTGACTGATAATGAGAAATTCTATACTTCTGATCACAATAGCATTGTTTATACTGAATACTTATACATTATTTTTAAAGCTACTCTGAAAATGTAGCATTCATTTTTCACATTCATTTGCTCAATTGTTTGTTGAAATACAGCCACTAGTAGCTGAGCCACCCCTAGGATACAGTAACAAACAGGACAAACTTGTGTACCCTCATAGAGAACATACCATAATGATATTCATTATTGTGTACTTATAGAAAAAAATCCAGAGAAATGTTACACCATGACTTTAAAATTGAGTTTAACTGTCACATTTCCTTTTTATATCTTTATGCTTAAAAATATTCTGACTTCCATGTGTATTTTTTGGTTGGTGACCCAGTCTCTGGGAACATCGGGAGGTCAGGCCAGTAGACACTGTTGCTCCCTCCATGGGGCTGCCAACTTCAGCTCCTTCAGTCCCTTCTCCAACTCCTCCATCTGTGACCTCACATTCAACCCAGTGGTTGTTGTGAAGTGACTCTTGAGTATTCCGATCTTTTGGGTTAATAACCACTTATCAGTGAGTACACTCCATGTTCATTCTTTTGTGACTGAGTTACCTCACCCAGGATGATATTTTCAGGTTCCATACATTTGCCTAAGAATTTCATGGAGTCATTGTTTTTAATAGCTGAGTAGTATTCCATTGTATAAATGTACCACATTTTCTGTATCCATTCCTCTGTTGAGGGACATCTGGGTTGTTTCTAGTTTCTGGCTATTATAAATATGGCTGCTATGAACATAGTAGAGCATGTGTCTTTATTACATGTTGGTGCATCTTCTGGGTATATGCCCAGAAGTGGATGGTGCTGGCCACATATGTGGCAGAGGAGGGCCTTGTTAGCCATCAGGGGGAGGAGAGGCCCTTGGTCCTGAAGATGTTAGATCCCCCAGTATAGGAGAATGCCAAGGAAGGAAGACAAGAGTAGGTGGGTGCATGGGTGGGGGAATACCCCCATAGAGGCAGGGGGAGGGGAGAGGAAATGGGGAGGTTCCAAAGGGGAGATCTGGAAAGGGAGAAACATTTGAAATGTAAATAAAGTAAGAAAAAAATGTTCTGACTTAGTTGAGGAGAGGAAATAAATTTTTAATGCAGTTTTATTTTTTCCATTTATTTATTTATTTATTTATTTATTTATTCACTTTACATCCTGATCACAGCCCCCCTCCCAGCTACACCCTTACATAACTCCTTCCTAAACTCCCTCCCCTTCTCATCTGGGAAGTAAGAGGGTCCCTTCCTTATGGGTCCCTCTGTGTATCATCCCACTCTTGTACCTCAAGTCATTTCAGGACTAGGCACATCCTCTCCCACTGAGGCCAGACAATACAGCCCAGTAGGTGGAACAAGGTTCAGCTTTAGGGACATCCTCCACGTCAGTTGTTGGAGGGACCCATATGAAGAAAAAGCTGCACATCTGCTACATATATGCAGGGAGGCCTACATCCAGTCCAGCCCATGTATGTTCTTTGGTTGATGGTTCAGTCTTTGGGACCCCCACGTCCAGGTTAGTTGACTCTGTTGGTCTTCTTGTGGTGTCCCTATGCTCTCTGAGTTCCCCAATCCTTCCCCCAATTCTTCCACAAGACTTCCAAAGCTCCATCCACTGTTTTTTCAAAAACAATTGGGCAATTCTTATGTCAGATTATTAAACATAGATGTTTACACATCACCTATATTAATAAGAATGAGTAAAAATGAGATGAGCTCTTGAGATTATTAACTACCCAGCAAAAATTGGTATTAAACTACTTTGTTGAAACATAATTCTTTTGCATGCATTTTAGAAGCAGAAGCAGTATTCAAAGTGGTCAATAACCAGCAAAATATAAATTCTAAAGTACAATAAGTAAAGAGATATTTTGTTTATGAAAGAATATATCCAGGGTACAAATGGTGAAAGTAATTTTTAATCTAAAATAGAAATAATTTAAGAAGAGTAAATGAACCATAGTGTTATAATTTGTGAATAACTTCCACTAGCTGGAGAGTATATTTTCCAAGGCATATCAAGCAGGTGAAATCTGGTATATTTTAAGAACACTGAAGAGGTGGCGGAAGGATGGAATTAGAGATTCTAAGGAAGGGAACGCCAAGAAAGACTGTTCAAAACAATGAGTAGGTGTGGAATGAAGATCTTTTGCAACAAGAAACAGGGAAGCAGTGAGAGCAAAGGAGCCTTAACAGAACACAGCCATTGCTAACAGTTCTCCTTGATCGAATCTTCTAGTTAGATCAAGAGAAAAGGAAATAGAAAGAGGTCATGAGTTTCTCAGGGGAATATATTCCATGCTGAACCATTTGAACTGTTAAAACTACTTAAGATAGATAAATATTAACTTTATAGAGTATATAGATTCTCATTGTATAGAGGACCTGCATAAAAATGTATCTATATAATGTCTTCTGTATTTATTCATTCATAGATCATTTCATTATCTTGAATGTACATAACTTACATAGCACTCTTAGTGTTTCAGATTACTATGCATAACAGAATAGGCTCGGGATATTTTGCACATGTCTGAAAATAAACAGGTTCAAAAGAACCAGGAGTCCCATGTCTCCTTGCTGTCTAGACTGTGGTGCAGACTGCCTGACTACCAGACTCTCTACCTAGTGTTCCCAAGTACAGTCACAGGCCTTGTTCAGACTTGTCTGTCAACCTCTCAGACATCCTTTTGAGTGATGGCTTTACATATATCCATATCCCTCTGTGTTTGTTATTTTTTTGCTGACCAAATATATGACAGAATAATGTAATAGATAAAGGGTTTGCTTTTGGTTAAGGATTTGTGGGGAATTTAAGCCCACCAAAATAGAAAAAACATAGAATCAGGAACAGTCATGGCCAAGACAGTGGGAGCATGGAACACTGGGCATTGGCATGGATGTGGATCAGGGAAGAGAGAGAAAGCTGATTCAGAACCAGAGATAGAGACAGCCTCAAAGACCTGCCCCTAGGAAACTACTTTTTTCACACAGACAGTACCTCCTATAGATTCTACATAATAGCTTCATACCAAGCGCCAAGCATTCAAAACATGAGCCCTTCGGGAATACTAGATTGAAGTGATGACATCATCCTAATCATTAGAATCTCCCTTATATGAAAAAAAGAGCTTTGTAGATGTGATTAAATGAAAGATCTTGAGCTGCAGAGACGGTGATCCAGTGGGATCAATATAACAATGAATATCTCTATAAGATTTGTAAGAGAGAAGCAAGAGAAGATAGAGAAGAGTCAACTCTATCTCCTGGCTATAATGATGGAGGAATGGGCAATGGTCCAAGGAATACACCTTTAGAAGATGGAACTAGCCAAGAAATGGATTATCTGCTAAAGCCTTCAGAAGAAAACAGCATTGTCAACACCATGGTTATAACCCTGGATTGTTAATTTAAAAAGAAAAAAAAACTAATAAAGAATAATTTTGTGTTGTCACAAGCCACTGATTTTGTTAATTGTGTTTGTTGATTGTTTTGTTACAGCAGTAACAAGAATCAAATGTCTTGGCTTGGGGTTGTAGGAGCCCAGAACAGATGCTGGCCTTTAGTCAGCTTTTACTGCATCTTCAATAGTGTGTATGAAAGACAGAGAACTGAAGCCATGATGTCACCAAAGAACTGGATGTCATGGTACTGCAATGGTTAAGAGATGGGGTTCTTCTTGTTATAAACCATGATGAATAGGAAATATGGATTTGCTACAGATCCAAAATATGGAAAGTATCCTTTCTTTCCTTACAATACTTAGCAAGAAACATCACTTGACAATAAGGACTACTCCTTTGAGCAATTAGGACAGAGCAAGGCAGTATACTGACACTATCGTAAACTGTTTGGGAGATTCTTCATCTTTGCTTAACATTGCTTAGCACAGCTTTCTTAGTCTCCTCATACATACATGAAGGTGATGTTTGGTTTTTTAGAAGGGTTTAAGTGTTCCACTGTGTAAATGTACCACATTTTCTGTATCCATTCCTCTGTGGAGGGACATCTGGGTTGTTTCCAGCTTCTGGCTATTATAAATATGGCTGCTATGAACATAGTGGAACATGTGTCTTTATTACATGTTGGAGCATCTTTTGGGTATATGCCCTGGAGTGGAATAGCTGGGTCCTCAGGTATTATTATGTTCATTTTTCTGAGGGTCCACCAAACTGATTTCCAGAGAGGTTGTATCCATTCCTACCAGGGACTGAAGGAGCTGAGGGAGTTTGCATCCCCAGGGAGGCAGCAGCAACAGTGGCAACTGGCCTGACCCCCCAATACTCCTGGAGACTGATCCACCAACCAAAGAATACACATGGAGTGACCCATGGTGCTGGCCACAAATGCAGCAGAGGAGTGTCTTGTTATCCATCGGGGGAGGAGAGGCCCTTGGGCCTGAGAGTGTTAGATGCCCCAGTATAGGAGAATGCCAAGGAGGGAAGACGAGAGTGGGTGTGTGGGTGGGTGGGAGAATACCCCCATAGTGGCAGGGGGAGGGTGGACAGAATGGGGAGGTTCCAAAGGGGAGATCTGGAAAGGGGGAAACATTTGAAATGTAAATAAAATATGAAAAAAAGAGAAGGGTTTAAGTGGAAATATGTAGGAAGACATATATCATTTCTCATTGCTGAGAAATCTTTGGCTTATCCTAGGTACAAGCAAGGAGAATCATATAGAGTACTCCTGAAGCAATGGATTCATACCCCACCCCCTAGAATATAATTTCAGTCTGTACTATTTATTAATCACTGTCAATGGTTCTCAGATAGTTATAAGTTATAACTCTTTTCATATCCAGAAATCATGCTGAACTTTGGAGAAATCAAACACCAAGTAGGACTCTCATCAAGGTTTATTTTGTGCTTTTTAAATTGCCTCACACATGGCTGGGTAGATGGCTCAGTGGGTAAAGCCTGATCTGTGTGTGCATGAGGACCTAAGTTCAAATCCCCAGCAGTGATAAAAGTGTGGGGTCCACCTGTATGCCTCTGCTTCCTTAATAGTATGAACAGAACCTCTGTCCATAAGGAACTATCAGTATTCATCATTTATATTTATTCCACCAAAAATGTTTGGTGGCTACTTATTGCTCAGGATTTTACTCAGACAGTGACTCAGAAATAAACACAAAACCTCTTTGGTACATTCAGCACAGGTTAGGTTGGTCCTGGAAAACAGACTGGGGCAAAGAGAGACTGAAGATAAGACAGGCACATAGACACGCTTATAGAAGAGCTGCAATCAGGTGAGTCACCCTTGCTGTGATGGAGCAGTACCAACTACACAAGCAATCCAGAACCTCAGTGGGTTTGTGATGTACAGTCAGTAGCCAGACACAGTCCAGAGGAAGGCTGTGCTTCCTCCCTCAGCCTGGCCCCAGGAAGGTTCTACCAACACCCATGCATCTGAGTCATTGTACTGGTCTTTGGTAACAGTACACATCCTCTGAAGACTCCAACCACTCCTGACACCTTCACTCAGGCTTCTTCTGCTGTTTATACCTCTTCCCATAAGAACCTCAGTCCAAAGCTGAGATAACGATACTTAAACCACTATACACAGATTGAGGGACACATCTAACTACTCTACTTTTTTAAATTACATATTCCATAAGGAGAGCACAGATGAAGGACACAGCACTCAACTGTGTGAGGAAATTCTATCATCAAGATGTCACAGAAGTGACTCAGTATAAAGAGTAGGGGAGCTGGGCAAGTACAGAAACAGAAACAGCTCTTGGGGTGGAGATGAGGCAAAGGAGTGAAGGACTTTACCCATGACTCAGTACCAGATGTCGAGGGGAGGTGGTTTGGCAGGACTTGGTCCTACATACATCACTAAGGGCTCAGCACTTTGTTTTAAATGACGTGAGAGTCACTTGGATTTTTTAAACAGGGATTTGACATGAACATATCTGCATTTTAGGAGATTATGATGCCTAGAATAGAGCATGAAATAGAAAATGCTCTGACTATAGTTACTGGAAAGGGAAGGAAGGTTTTTGTAAGAATGTAAGGAAGAGTTGAGAAGGGAAAATTGAGATAATTTTGGCTCATTCCAAGGTAAGCTAGTATTCAGATATCTATACTACACTCCATGATCAGAAGGAGCACACATGGTTTCAATACATATTACTTATTAATCATTGTTATAGTTGTCAGATTAGTTATAACTCTTTTTTTTGATCCCGAAATCAGGCTGAGCTTGAAAGAATCCAAACATCAAATAGATCCACATCAAGAATTTTCATTTTGTGCTTATAAAATAACTTTCCCAGAGCTGGAAGATGGCTCAATGGGTAAATTACTTCATGGGTAAGCACAAGGACCTGAATTCAGATCCCCGGAAGTGGTATTAAATGGGGTTCACCTGTATGCCTAGGAGTGGATAGAAACAGATAGAACCCTGGAGCCCACTAGCCAGTCGGCCTAGCAAGTTGGTGAGTTCTGGATTCAGTAAGAGACTCAAAGATTGATGATGATGATGACAATGATGATGATGATGATGATGATGATGATGATGATGGAGGGGGAGGAGAAAGAGAAGAGGGGGGAAGGGAAGGAAGGAAGAAGAGAAGGGGAGAGGAGAGGAGAGGAGAGGAGAGGAGAGGAGAGAAGAGAAGAGAAGAGAAGAGAAGATGATTTGGAGACCAATAGATACAGACACCCAATCAATGTCCACTCCTGGCATCCATATGCATATATTTCCACCCACAAAGCTTAGCCCACAGCAGGTGCTCAATCAATATTCCTGAAATACATAAATGGATAAAATAAACAGAATCCAAATTTCATCATACATCTGTGATGTTTTTAACGCACATCTAAATTATTCTCAAGCATGTAAGTCTGGTCCCTTCTGTTTAAATGAAGAATATCTAAATATTTAATCTTTTTAAAATATGTATTGACTGATTGATTGATTGAATATTTTCTTTATTTAGATTTCAAATGTTTTCCCCTTTCCAGGTCTCCCCTTTGGAAACCCCCTATCCCATCCTCCTTCTCCCTGCCTCTATGAGGGTGCTCACCCACCCACCTACCCACTCCCATCTGAGGCATTGAACAACATCAGGTCCAAGGGCCACTCCTCACACTGATGTCCAACAAGGTCAGCCTCTACCACATATGAGGCTGGAACCATGGGTCCCGCCATGTGTACTATTTGGTTGGTGGTCCAGCCCCCTGGAGCTCTGGGGGATCTGGCCAGTTGACACTGTTACTCCCCCCATGGGGCTGCAAACCCCTCAGCTAAGTCACTTCTCTAACTCCTCCATTGGAGACTCACGAGCTCAGTCCGATGGTTGGCTGTGAGCTCTCCAAGCATCCGCCTCTGTATTTGTCAGACTCTGGCAGAGCCTCTCAGGAGACAGCCACATCAGGCTCCCATCAGCAAGGTCTTCCCAGCATCCACAATAGGGTCCAAGTTTGACTACTGAATATGGGGTGGATCCCCAGGTGTGGCAGTCTCTGGAGGGCCTTTCCTTCAGTCTCTGCTCCACACTTTGTCTTCATATTTCCTCCCATGAGTATTTTGTTCCCCCTTCTAAGAAGGACTGAAGCATCCACATTTTGGTCTTCCTTCTTCTTGGACTTCATTCATATGGTCTGTGAATTGTATCTTGGGTATTCTGAACTTTTGGGCTAATATCCACTTATCAGTGAGTACCTACCATGTGTGTTCTTTTGTGACTACATTACCTCACTTAGGATGATATTTTCAAGTTCCATCCATTTGCCTGTGAATTTCATGAAGTCATTGTTTTTAATAGCTGAGTAGTATTCCATTGTGTAAATGTACCACATTTTCTGTATCCATTCCTCTGTGGAGGGACATCTGGGTTGTTTCCAGCTTCTGGCTATTATAAATATGGCTGCTCTGAACATAGTGGAGCATGTGTCTTTATTACATGTTGGAGCATCTTCTGGGTATATGCTCAGGAGTGGAATAGCTGGGTCCTCAGGTAGTACTATGTCCAGTTTTCTGAGGGTCCGCCAAACTGATTTCCAGAGTGGTTGTACCAGCCTGTGATCCCACCAGCAATGGAGGAGTGTTCCTTTTCACATCCTCGCCAGCATTTGCTGTCACCTGAGTTTTTGATCTTAGCCATTCTGACTGGTGTGAGGTGGAATCTCAGGGTTTTTTTGATTTGCATTTCCCTGATGACTAAGGATGTTGAATATTTCCGTAGGTGCTTCTCAGCCATTTGAGTTTCCTCAGTTGAATAGTTTGCTTTTAAGGCATCGATCATGGAGGGGTTGATAGTGAATGGCTTCAAGGTCTAGACTTAACGTCAATGCTTTTCAGCCTTCTCTTTTAGGTCACCTTCTCTATAGAGGATGAGTCTAAGTCATGATAGCATTCAAGCAGCCAAGGAGAGACCCACAGGAGAAGGAACTGAAATTACC
>JADRCH010000052.1:7355029-7458166 GCA_019843965.1 Rhynchomys soricoides | reverse complement strand
TGCTCTTTCCTGGAGACTATTCTCCCTTTAGCTGCTTGTAAATAACCTGAGGAACTTCAGAAACCAGGAACATACAAAGGAGCCATTGCAGGAGTAGGGGAGCAACAGAGAGTCCAATAGCAGTGTGCAAGTGATCGGATTGAGGAAATGGGTAAAATGGGAGACCTAATTAGGGAGAGGAGGGAGAAAAATATAAACAAAGAAAGGGAGAACAATAAATCAATAACAAGGAAACCTTAAAATCTCATAAGGGTTCATGTTATTAACTATCTACCTACACTACCTATGATACACATAAATTCATCTATAAATATACATAAATGATTTAAATGTAATGTTCTCACCTTGCCTAACAATGCTCCTTCCAAGAACCAATAAAAACCACCTAACAAAAGCACAACAGCAGACATGAGAAGCCCTCTTTTGTGTTGTTAGTCAGAGGGGTAAGAGACTCCCAAAACATTACAGGCTGTTGCTATTGCCCTTGGTGTTCCCACAGATGTTAATCCTCCCTATTGCTGAAGACATCATGCATGTCAAACACAGGGCCCAAAATCCCTCGGCTGAAACTGGCATGGAAGCCTCCTTCCTGAGGAATAGCATTCATGGTAGCAGAAGGTGCCATGCAAGCTTCCATAGGAGTGAAGTAATAACCAGCTCTACCAGCTGTGATGTCTATGAAGCACAGCAAAAGCAGTACAGCATTCATACAATCCAATAGCAGACTCAAGACCCACTAAACAAGAGGGAAATCATGCCTAGCACTTGAAACCTAGCCAGCTAACCAGAGTTAGCAAAGCCATAAATCTTGGAGAAGAAACTACCACTTTACTAAACCAGCCTAATCCCTAACTACATCCTAAATATATGGCCTTATACCCACAGATAAGTATAGTCCTTATGCCTCATTAAGTGAAAGTCTCTTTGCAACAGTTGGAGACCATTAGAGAAAACCACAACCAGTCAAAATGTAGAGTTGTAGAGCCCAATCCCAAAGGATACATGTACAACACAGTTCCTGCACCTAAGGCTCAGGAATCATTGGGGAAGAGGGGATGGTAAGATCGTAATAGCCAGAGGATCAGGCTTTGGCTGTGAGATTGGATCTCCTATGAATGTCAGAAGCCACACTCATAAAAGCTCACCAACATGGCCGCTACCCAGACATGAGATAAACAAGGGTAAACCAACAGACATGCTAGTATGGAAGGAAGAAAGCTCACAAGGCCTCAACCATACACAGAACTTGAAATTTTAAAACAAATTTTTGTCTGTAGGTGGAAAACATAAAATTCAGTGACAGGTTTGCTTGCCTTGCTATTTTTTGTACATATAATGCTAATTTTTATTTAAGTTGTAAATTATATGTTGAGCTTGAGCAGAGACAGTTTAGTGGAGAAAGGCAGCAGCTGCCAAGCCTGAGTACCTGAGATCTATCCTTGGAACACACACACTGTCGGGAGAGGACCAACTCCTGCATATTACATCCTTCTCTGCCCTCCCATGAGCACATGCCCCGGTCTCACAGCCTCCCTCCCCATATACAGACATATCCACTGAGAAAGTTTCTTTAAAGAAATGTTATGTTTATCTTGGAGTATATCCTTCTCATGATTATCACATTCACCTTTATAACCACATGCATAAATTCCTTTACAATGTGTAGAGAATAAGTAGCTTCAACCATATAAACTAAAATCATATCTTACTGATGTTGAAGCCTGAGAAATGATGATATGCATAATGAAAATGTTAGAATGTGAGAAATAAAACAAAAATTAATGAAGTCATTAAATATTTGAATATTGAACCTGAGTGGCCATTTACTCTCGGGCACATTTTCTGTATTTCTTTACAAACAGTATAGATTATAAGAGACAGGTTTTGGGGGTTTTTTTGGTTTGGTTTTTTGTTTGTTAGTGCGTTCTACCCTATGTTGTAGAAAGAGCTTTAAAATATTTGTTTCTGAGCAATATTGTAAGTGACCCAGTAACTTACTTAAGAAAATACATTACATAAGCAATGAGAAATTTAATTCAGCAACAACCACTGTGGGATATGTTAATTTCCCCCAGCAGAGCAAAAACCTATTAGATTGAAGTCCTTATTTTGAATTAAGTCACTGTACTAATTTAATCAGTTATCATTGCATTATTTTGAAGTTGACTAAATGGGCATCAAAATTTTAATTTCAAAGATTAAAATATTCAAAAGCTAGGGCCCCTTTGCTTCTCTCACACAACACACACACACACACATACAGACACAATTGCTTTTAATGAGTAATTACTAAATATATGTCTTATTCAGCTGCCTTTAAGAAAATAAAGAACTAAAGGCAATGACAGTATAAAACCACTGCAGGATTCATGAGAACAGCTCACAGGAAGCCTCACCTTGTCATGTTATCAAGTGCAGAAAGTAGCCTTGGCTTTTCTGCCAAATATAGAGGATAACAGTGTAGCTCCACTCCCCAGACATATCCAGAAAGTCTGAATATTCAATCAAATAAAATTACTGCTTCCTTCAATGCTGTCAATCATGTTGTCACCTAATGATTACTAATCAACCTCAGAGAGTATTTGCAAATCAAAAATCTAATATGTGGTCTAACACAAGCAGACACACACACACACACACACACACACACACACACAAATATACTGACAGATTTCATGGGGATTCAAAGATCTCCTTGAATTTTCCAAAATAAAAACACTGGTAAGACTTGCCTAATACGTGTGAGGTCCTAGGTCCATCTCTCTACTGAGCAAAAGAGACAAGCAAACAAAAAAATCAGTGTTGACTATTACTAAGGTCCCATTTTAAGTCATTTTTCATGTGTTACAATATCTGAGGATAGGAATAATATAAATAGATCCAGCAGTGTTTGAGAAACACCGTAGTTTAAGGCGACGAGAGCCTTAGAATAAAATTCTTCTCCAGTAAGTACTGGGACTGTGCTGACTTACCAACTAGAGCAGGTGGCACTCAGAAGCTCTGAGATCAAGAAGGTGCATTAACTCCCATGGATACAACGTTTAACAGCTGTTTAACATGTTCTAGTTTACTGCTTGCCACATAAAGACCCTTCGTATGATGGATATTTTCAATAATAATAATAATAATAATAATAATAATAATAATAATAGTAGTAACAATAGGACTGGAGAAATGACTTAGTGGGTAAGAGCACTGGCTACTCTTCACAAGAGCTATCTTTGATTCCCACATGAGAGCCCCAACAGCCATCTGCAACAGCAGTTCCAGGGGATCTGAGGTCTACTTTATGCCTCCATGGGTCCTGTCTCAAATGACACATACACATGCATACAGGCAAAACACCCAGAATATAAAATAATACCTAAAACAATTTTTTAAAAGTCCAAAAACTCAAATAGAGAACATAAATATCCAGTCACATAAACATACTTCATATTCTTTGAGTTATTTATTTATAATTTACAATTTGAAATATATTTACAAATGAGTTAACACTCCTTAAATTATTTTATAAATACCACAGTACATGCACATGTACACACACACACACACACACACACACACACACGATATGGCCATGACGGTTTCTGTGAATAAATTTAGTTTTAAATTTGTTAAATTGATAACCAAGCCAGTAAGATATAATACAATAACTGACCAGCTGAAACTGGTCAATCACAAAAAGATAAGAATTTTGATTGATAGGTAAGTTGGTCTATTTCTGAGAGAGAAAAAAAAGATCTTATTTTGTTTTGCCTCTAGAATGCTGATTCCATGCAAAGGACAGAGAACAGACAGAAGCATCTGTCTTTAGTACCCAATGCTACTTCCTAGAATACCCTCAAGTATACACCTGAGGAAAAGAATCCTAGCTGACAGGAAGGTGAGTTCCCTTCCCAGACAGCCGAGCTCAGATTACTTTGTGAAATAACAAAGTTGATCCATGGTATTTATGATAACTGTAGAGTGTGCTCTAGGCTTCTTGAGACAGGCTGTCTCATTACATGAAGAAGGTACTGAAAACAACCTGTTCCTTTAGAAGTGCTTTATTTACTTAAAAGATCTGGATGTATAAAATTCTTTTTTTTTTTTTTTTGGTTTTTCGAGACAGGGTTTCTCTGTGTAGCCTTGGCTGTCCTGGAACTCACTCTGTAGACCAGGCTGGCCTCGAACTCAGAAATCCGCCTGTCTCTGCCTCCCAAGTGCTGGGATTAAAGGTGTGTGCCACCACTGCCCAGCTGGATGTATAAAATTCTTGATCCCAATATAAAAGTTACAGCTCGGGCCCCAAAGTCTAAGGAATTGTGTTCACCACTAAAGTTCGCCCATGACAGGACATACTTATATCTAACTCACTTCCTAACTTTCCATTCAAAGTCAGATTTTTAAGTCTTACAGAAATCTATTTTCATTGTCCTGCTTCTAGCCAAATAGGTTCAGAAAGGACTCACAACACACACTCACAACACACACTCACAACACACACTCACAACAGGCCACACAGAGAAAGAACTGAACTGATAGTGGTAATTCAGACCATAGCAGTCAGTCCTGAAGGACCAGACCATGGCCCCAAGAACATTGGTAGTCAACTCGAGTTGTGTCTAAGAAGCTTCTAGACTTCCTGCCAGGAGAACAGAGAATGTGGTTACTCTTTATCCTAGAGAATGTTTTAACTTTAAGGTCCTTAAACTCCTTTACATATTCTTGCATCTCATACATTTAATTATAACAGGCTGAATTCAAGGTAAAATGGGCTTCCAAGAAAAGCAATGCCTCATTCCTGAGAGAGACAGGATGGAAGGGATAACACAGGGAAAGAGCTGGCCCCCTGCCTGGTGGAATCTGGCTGCTGCTGCTTGGCTCAGCCCACTCTTTCTGAAGAGTGTTATTGAATTCTTTTGAGGAGCAGAAAAAAAAAAAGAATGCTCTTGAGGTGAAGACCAGAAGAAACTTGTGGCTATCCAAACGCTGCCTGGATGCATTAATTCCAAAATATACCTATTCCCAACACACATACACACACACACACACACACACACACACACACACACACACACACACTTGACTAACCTATTTAGGTATATTTCTGGAACACAACTGTGTAAACCAATAGTTGTCAAAGCCAATGGGATAATAATTATTATTATGCTTTCAAATAATGATGCCTCCACAGGACCAGTTGTTCAGAAGGAATTGCCATTGCCATTCAGCAGGATTTTTATCATGGGCTCTGTGAACACCATGAGCATCGTTTCTCCTCAGGGATGAATCTGTTTTGATATAAATACTTTTATAAAGCCTATAACTGATATTTGATCTATCAATAAATAGTGCTTCCCTGTCCCAATGGCATAAAGTATGCATGTACACTCTTGGAAAAATGTATTCATTGTCTGGGACTGTAGCAGAATTCTGGAGGAGGGCCACAAACAGAGTCTACTACAGAACCAGGGGGCAGAAAACAAATGACTGAGTGATTTTCAGAGTCATTTTCTCTATCAAAAGAAAGGTTAAGGAAGACAGTAAACAAACAGTTTTATCAGAAATTGTTTCCTTGTCACATGAGGTATGGCAATGGGGGTTAAGAATTGAAATATATCTAGGAAAGAATCTAGAATCCTCTCAGGAGAGTAATCTGGGCTAATAGTTGAGAGAGAAAAAAAAAGAAAAACAACAGGGACTTGCCTCCATAAGGGACCCTTGATTTACGTTTAAAATGTTCACTCATGCAGAAGAGACAAGGAGTGTCTTGACTCCCATTGTCGGTCTAAGCGGACTGGCTCCATATATACGAGGTGTGATCAGACCATAAAGCAAATACATGTGACGAAAATAGGAAGGGGCCATAGAGGGGAGAGAGGGAGCAGCAGGACAGGGGATACACCAGTGAGGGCAACAATGAGAGACAGAAGAGGGCAACGGAGTGACTATGAGCAAAGTCCAAGGTGTGTGTCAGGGTGTCATAGTGAACCCCATTATTCTGTACGACAATTTTTGAGATCATAATAATACTTAACAAATAAAGCTGTAGGTTTTGATAAAGTGATAGAAAAGTTTACAACTAGTTATTAGAGATAGTAAAATAAAAGGTAAACCTTTTTCGGATCTGTTGGTTTAATCACCAAGAGTTAGTAAAGAGACTGAAAATATGGTCTGCTGGGAAAAGAATCTGCTGTGTAGGAAAATAAGGACTTAGATTCAAATTTCCATTAACCATGCAAAAAGCTGGGCATTGCTGTGCATACGCCTATGACCCCAGTACTGTAGGGATTGGGGACAGGAGGATCATTAAGACTTTCTCACTGCCAGCAAGTTTCAGTAAGAGACCCTCTCTCAAGAAAATATGCTGGAGAATGACACAGAAGGACACCCTATTCTCTCCCCTAAACACACTCACATGCATGGCACACATGTACACATACATACACATACACAAGCACACACACACACGGACATACATATACACAGAGACACACACACAGGGAGACAGATACTGAGACACAGACACACAGAGACACACACACACATACAACTTAACCAGTCAGACATACACATACACACATACAGAAAGATAGACACTGAGGCATAGATAGATACACACATACACGCACAGACACACAACTTAACCAGACAGACAGGCAGGCAGGCAGACAGACTACAGAGCTAAACTAAAAGGACAAAAGTTAATAAAACTGAAACAGGGCTTTGTGCTTCAGTTATGCAATGGTATTCACTGACCATGTTCAAATTTTTCTCTGCCTGTTGGTATCAAGTGCTTTTTCTGAACATTCAACTTTGTGCCCCATATGTCAAAGCTGTTATGGCAAGGGACTTCTAATTACTAAAGATAAACATACACCTCTCTCTATCCTAAACCAAAGAAAAGCAATCTTTCAACTCCAAGGGACAATTAGTAAAAAAACTTATAGATGGCATTGTCTGTAACCTCAACACACCCTGACTATCTCTTTACAGCAATGGAGGTAGCTGACATGATATGCCTAATAATTAAAACCACAGATGACATTCATTCTGTATTCAGTGCCAGCCAGGACTTTGCATCTATCTCACATTTGTAGGAATTCTACAAAACAAGTGTTACTACTGCTAGATTAGAGGTGAGACACCGAGCCACTGAGAGGTTAAGTCACAGGCTCAACCTCAGGTAACACAAGCAGAGGGAAGTAGCGGTTCTCAGCTCCTGGGCCATAGGCACATGCACAGTCTCCATTTCTAGTGTTGCACTCCTGGGTTGTGAAACTTACTTTGCCCTTGTGCTTCTCTCCCCCTCAGTGATGCTGTTAATTTGCTCTTCTCTGAAAAGGTGCCCCCTTGATGTTGTTGTGTTGGTGGTGCACATTTCTTTCCCTATTTGCCTGTGCTGGAGAAAGAACCATAAGGGTTCAGGCCTGCTAGCCTACTGTCCTCCCACCGAGCTACACAGTATGGCTGATTGCTTCCTACCCAGGCATCCTACTTTACTTGAACCAAGGCTTTATGTTTTAAAAGATTTCAATTTTTCAATATTTTCATAAAAGTGTTTTCTCATCATTGGGTATTATCTGGAAGAAAATAATCCAGTTTTTTTTTTTAATGGACAGGAGCCTACTTTAAATCTTCAAAACAGAGCTTTACTTGGGTGTACCTCTGTTTAAAATCCAAATTCCTGCTGCCCAAAACAATAAAACTTCTTCCTGCTATGAAAGAGAAAGGAATTCTGTTTGAGTCCAAGCAGTTGGATTACTCTGTTGATACAAGAAATTAAAGGTTCTGGGAACATTGTGGCTCGTGCCCATCACCCAGTGAACTTGGCTCTACTGTCTCCTGCTATTGATACTCATAAGTTTCCAATTAACTCTTTTTATCCAGATCATACATAAAACAATTAGTCTCCAGGGAGAAGAGACATGGTATCCCTAAATGTCTGGTACTAGAATGAAGACACCCTGTTGGTGAAGGGTGAGTAAGTGGAAAGTTCAGATTCAGCTGAGTTTTTTGGAAGCCATGAAGCCATACCTTATTTACAAGGGGACTCCTGTTTAAAAAACAGGTCATATAGAAACAAATGCCACTTCAGAATGGAGAGAACTTGTAACCTTGTAACCTTTTTCCTGATTAAAATAGTTATCAAGGTGCTCCATGTCACGGTTAGCCAG
This sequence comes from Rhynchomys soricoides, assembly GCA_019843965.1. NCBI lineage: Eukaryota > Metazoa > Chordata > Mammalia > Rodentia > Muridae > Rhynchomys > Rhynchomys soricoides. The sequence goes on along the minus strand of JADRCH010000052.1, from coordinate 7,450,004 downwards.
AGTTGCAAAAATACTAAACAGTGTCCAATGTAAAGCAGACAGGCAATGTCACACGAAGGTTCCTGTTAACTTTCTACTGTCTTTCTGCTTATAGTTAGATAGATAGATAGATAGATAGATAGATAGATAGATAGATAGACAGTAGATAGCTAATAGGCAGATAGATAGATGATGGATAGATGATAGATAAATAGATAGATTGATAGATGATAAATGATAGATAGATGATAGATAGATGATAGATAATTAGATATATAGATAGATGATAGATCATAAATAGATAGATGATAGATCATAGATTGATAGATGATAGATAGATGATAGATAGATAGATATGGATGGATGCATACATACATTTGCATATATAATTGAGGATTTGTGCTGGGAATCTGGGAATCTGACATCCATTTCATGGCTGTTGGAAGGGAGTGGTTGTTGTATCCCCTCACTACGTCCCCACCCATGCATCTAACTCCAAAGGTTGGATGCATAAGTCTATGCCCTGAGTTAGATAGGAGTGAAGGAAATAAAAAATGGTGAAAGACTCATGCCAGCATCCATGGCCTTCAATGCCTTTTCAAACTTGCTAAGACTCATCAGCAAGAGAGTCAACTGGCCTGCAGAAACATCTCTTTTAAAATCAATCATAAAATATGAGTCAACTGATCAATAATACCATCAGCTTCATCAAATGAGCTAGGCATTTAGAAGAAAACATCTTAAAATTGGGTTAACTTTTCTCACTCATAAATTTTCTCACAATATAACAAATAATCCCATTTGAGGCTTTTTGTAGGGATTCCCTGCCATGTGAATCCTATGTCAAGCTAAGAGTGTGCTGCATGAATAAGGATATTTTAATCTCATAGTGATGACGTCAGCCTTCTTTCAAGATCTGTTAAAAGCTGCTACCACAAGAAGAAAAAGCTTCAGTGAGTGCAGAAACATGGGAATGCTAATATGGCTTTAGATAATTATCCTCACATTGTCCCCAAAGCACATAAGCCACCATGTAATAACTAATATCACGGCTTCTAACAGGTGTTTCCTTGGCAACATTTGCCAAGTCACCTTCTATCACATCACTGGGTTCAATGAATCATTTGGAGGACTACAACCGTGTTCTCTTTTATAGACAGAAATCTCAGCATTGCAGGTTAGTGTCCTGTCATCCTAAGGGAAACCCTGGTGCTCGTTTGAACGTCATTTGCTTCCAGCTCCATGCGGTATACGTCACAATTCACTGAGACGGGCTCTGTGGTATACCACATGCCAGGCATCTCTCATGTTCTCTGAAGCAAGCATAGCTTCCAGACTGGTGGCAGCCACATCTGAGACTAACCACTCCAGAGCATCCAGAAACTGAAGTGAGACCCAGAAACCTGTTTTAGCAAGTTCTGCAGGTGATTACACTGCAGGTAAATGTTTGAGAACTCCTGCATTAGAGTAAAAGAATGCTATTTTGCTATATACAGAAACGCCTGTGTTGCAGGGCTTGGGAAAGAGCCCAGAGCTGCCTGCCTGCTGGACACCTGTCCTACCACTAGACTGACACTTCTGGCTCACGCCCAGAAGTAGTTATTAGAGCAGTGCAACTTTGTGGCACCCTGTGTTTTCAGGCCTGAGATGCTGCTGTACCTAATGGAACATAGTAATTTTATTTTTACAATGGTACCAATCTTCAAAGAGTTTTACTAAATGTTTACGCTAAAGTATGTTTTCAATTCCTAGTAAGCCACTGATGCAAATTTAGCTGAAAGTCTGAGTTGCAAACAAAAATAAAAGTGATTAATTAAAACATCATAATATTATACAGACAAAAATGAATGACATATATGTCATGGATCTATTAATCACTCTAATCAAAATGAAAAAATAACTAAGCTGATTACTGCATTTATCTTTAGCATTTCCTGGTCTGGAATGTGTGTCATCCATGCAATTATATCTCTTTAGACAGAATGAGGAGTGAATAGGACAGGGCATAATACTGCTACACAAAGACAAACTAGAGAATGTTCCAGAGAATGAATAAAAATGAGCTGCTGATATCTCATGCAGCAATCCTGTGTGATTAGCACTATAAAAAGAAATAGAACCAAATAGACCAAATAGAAAGTTACTTGTTCTTTTGTTTGGTTGTTTATTATTATTATTATTATTATTATTATTATTATTATTATTATTATTTGTTTAATATGGTATCAACCACAGAGCTTCCCACATTTGCAAGGAATGTATTTTTATTATTAAAATGATACATAGTTCAGTTCCTACACACACACACCATAGATACCAAGAGTAAAATTATGAGGAAAAGTATCATGCACACACAGTTTCTACCAAACCAAAAGAAAAAAGGAATCAGGTTCACAGTGTGATTTATATTAATTATTAGTTCTTTTTCTTTAATTTCAATAGGATCATGAATTTGCTTTTATGGTTATGTAGATTATAAAGCTGTAGGGTTGCAAACTGCCCATTTTCCTCAGTATTTTAGTGAAGTGGTGCATGAGATAGCACAGTACGGAGAGTCCTGCATCATAGCAGGCTTTCCCAGTGGAGCGCTGGATTTGGGTAACGTTTTAAGATTATAGGAAAAAACAGCATCATGAGGTGGCACAGAGCTTTCACAAACTACTTCCACAGGGGTCACTGTCATCAGATCCTTTTGTTTTTGAAATATGTAAAGCCAATGATAGTCTACCATTTGCCAACTATTTAGAAATAAGAAATTTAACTCTATAATGTTATAGAATATTTTGACTAAAAGAAGTAAAAGAATAATTTGCAAAATAAAACAAAAAACCCCAAACCAAAAAACAGTAAATCAATACCACAAAGCCATATTATATTTAAAGCAGAGAAAATCTGAATGTAACTAATACCTGTGACTGGGCATTGATATTGGCTCCTTCCTTAACGAGAACTTTGACAACTTCCGCTTGTCCAGCCAGAGACGCAATGTGAAGAGCAGTATTCCCTTTCTGTTACAACAGAGTAGAAAATGTTACAGGCTTCCAAACTGCATAGACATCAAGATATACAAGCATTTTCAAGTTTACTCATATTTAAAATTATTAAAATCTGCACTTTGGCTTGGTAAGCCATTCATTTTTCCCAGGCACACTTTGCAAAGGATTTTTTTTTTATTTGTTTGTTTGTAAATAAGAATTTGGGACTCTCTCCCAGCATCTCCCTTTACTTTCTTTTGTACTGATACCGTGTGGGGACCATGAGAGGACAGGATTTTAATGAAGCCACAGTTTGTGGATAAGTGTGCAGATGACAGGGTCCTGCAGATTGAAGGGATTTTAATAAAACAAATAAACCACAAAGCCACCTGATTGTAAGAAAATACCAATTTAAAAATGTTCATTAACTGTGCAAAAATAAGTGGGGAGACTGGAGACATGGCTCAGTAGTTAAGAGCACACAAACCCCATCACCTATATTAGGTGGCTTTACAACCACACCAGTTCCAGGACACTGGATGTCCTGTTCTGTACCTCTTCAGGCATGCATGCGTGTGCAGGCACATAAACACGCACCCCCACACACACACTCACACGCACATACACCCCCACACACAATTTATAAAATAAATCTTTCAAAAAAGCACCTGAAGACTCCCAGTGAGTTGAGAAACTTAGCTCACAGTTATGTTTCTACCTACAAGGACATGTGTTCAAAATATTTTAGAAATTAAACAGTAAATTCTAGACCAACCATGAAATTACTTATGATTTCTACCACTTGCTACATCAGAATTTATGATACAAATCAACACTGATGGAAGAAAATAAAAATGTGATTAAGAGAAATGAAAATTTAAAAAATCAAAACAAATGAAAACATAGATTCCAAACCATAAAAGTTTATTCTCTTTGTCTTTCTGCTACTGGCTCACTGTAGAGCCACAATCCACTCAGCATTGTGGGAACCCTTCTTCTTCTTAAAAGATTTTCTTCTCTTGAAAATTCTACAACTCTAATCTAGGATTAAAAGTTAATCAAACTGGGCATGGGTAGAGTACATCTGGAATCCCTGCAGTAAAGGACACTTGGAGTCCCAGACCACCTGGGATCCACAATTGAGATCCTTATTTCAGGAAAGAAAGAATTCCAGATTTATTATAACACATCTGCCTGGCATGTGCAAGGCCCTGGGTTTGACCCCAAGCCCTTCGTTCCCAACCAAGGTGAGGCAGGACAGGGAAAGAAAAGGTAGTGGAGAGGAGTTGAAAAGAGAAAAACATCAGTAGAATTTAGAAGGAAAATAAAAGCAATAACAAACATCACTTAAGCAACCAAACTGTGGTGGGCTTAATGAATATTTATGCTAATATGCACAATTCAAGGAAGGGAAATACTGTGAAGTATATTACAACCAATAGTTTAATAATTCTAGTAAATTGAAACCATGACCCAAAATTCTCTCCCAGTACAGCACAAAGGATCTGGTATACTCATATCAAAAAGAATGAATAATAATAAAAAAAGACACATCAATTTAACCAAAGCATAAAGAAGATTGCTCATTTCCACTGAGAAGACACCATTTCAGCTGAGTTGGTTAAATGTGGCTGGTTATATGTTTGTTCATTTGTTCTTAAATCAATTGACTGTAAGCAAATAGATGCAAGTGTCTGCAGAGGATCATGTTGATCTAGGCTTTTTTTTTGTGAATCAAAGGAAGAACGATAGTAGATTAAGAGTGAGATCTGGGCTTCCAGACTTCTCAAGTCTCACTTCTAAGTCCTGAAATGACATGATCACAATGCTTCAGAGTAATGAAGAAGGTTCCTGAGTGGTCAATGGTCCCTAACAGATTTCTGAATAACTGGAAAAATCATTAAAGCTCTTCAGAAACTAAACAAATTACTATAAATCAAAAAATAACACAAAAGAACAAAACAAACAAACAAAAAAGCCTCCTTTTCTTCATTGTTAAGAAACATGAACAGTACCTTGGTGGCAGAATCCACGGAGGACCCTCTGCCCAGCAGCTCCTGCACAAGGCCCACATGGCCTTCCTTGGCCGCCAGATGGAGAGCATTGAGTCCATTCTAAGAGAAGAAGAAGTCAGACTTAGAAGCAGAGAAAGGACAAGTCAACAGTGTGCTGACCATACTCACATGCAACCCATAGCAGACACTCATGTCTGGTCTTCAGTTTTCTTTTCTTACTTATTTTATTTTATTTACTTTTTTGTGTTCACTGGAGACTATTTCGGTTCTGAAAGGTGAAAATCCAAAGACAGAGGCACAATGGTAACTGCACACTAGAAACAAGGTTTGGAGAACTTCATTGTATCAACCTCATCCTTCTTTAATTAAGAAACATAGAAACATGAAACTGGAAAAAGGCCTCCATGTTAGATCTAAGGCTCTAAATTTAGACCCCAGCACTTCCAGAGCCCACATAAAAAGCTGGAGATATGGTTCAGGGGTTATGAACACTGGCTGCTCTTTCAGAGGGTCTAGGTTCAAATTCCCAGCACTCACAAAGCAGCTCACCACTGTCGGTTACTACAATTCCAGGATTTCCCATGTTCTTTTCTGGCTTCCATGGGCACTAGTCATACATTTAGTGCACAGATATACACATACAGGCAAAACATCCACATGCCTAAAGTATTAAAATAATAATTTAAACATATTTAAACAGGTAGGCATTGCTACACACCATCTGGAACTCGATGCTCACAGGGGACAGAACAGGAGGGTGCCTGGGCTAGCTGGTGAGTAACCTAGCTCCAATGATAGACTGTCTCACAGGAATAAGGCAGAGTGGTGCAGAAAAACACTGGATGTTCTTCTCCAGCCTCTGCATATGCACAAGCATGCCCAGGACACATTCACACACATATACAAAGCACACACACACACACACACACACACACACATACACAAAGCATATAAGTGTTTTCTAATGAGAAAATAAAGACAGTAGTTCTGAATTATTTACTGTGCTGGCTAAAGTCAAAACTCTGTCCAATATCAAATATACAGTTTTTTAATAAATCTTAGTTTTAAATAAATGATAGAAAACCTCTTTTACAAAGTGATTAAAAGCCAAAAGACCATGTTTAAGGTTATACAACTCTACAATGATAATATTATACGTCAAATGAATTTAGATCCTGAGAGACTTTTCTAAAATAAATAAATAAATAAATCCCTAAAATCTATGTACCACAGCACTGAAAAAAAATGTTATCTATATCTAAATGTGACTTATAAATTCAATGTGATATTTGTTAAAGTACCAATGACATTCTTCACGGAAATACAGACTTATATAAATCCTCTACTAAAATTCAAGAAATCACAAAAGTCCTCAAAAAGCCAAAACTGACCTCAAAATATACAACAAAGTTGGAGCAACCCAAGAAGCATAGCATAGACATTGAAAGACATGTGGACTTACAGGATTGAATAGAGGGCACAGGAATGAATCAATGTACTACAGTCAATTGATTTTTGACAAGTATATCCAGAATGCCCATTTGGGAAAAGATAGCCTTTTCAAGAAATACAACAATGATCCCTTTGTTTTAATAATCTACAAAGGAGTGAAGCAAGTCCCAGTACTTCACCAGTTACAAAAAAAAGCACAAAATAAATTAAAGAATTAAATATAAAACCTGAAACTATAAACCTATTAGGAAAAGTATAGAGAAATGCCTCATGACATTGGACTGTACAGAGGTTTTGAGGATTAATCTCAAAAGCCTAAGCAATAAAATAAAAAATAGAAGAATGGGATCAGGTCACACAGAAAAGCTTCCACACAGTGAAGAAAACAACCAACAAAGTGAAAACAGCCTAGATAATGAGAGGAAATGTTTGCAAGCCATGATTGTCAGGGGTTATCTCCCCTGACAATCACAAGGAAGTCAAAGAACTCAATAGTGAGACAAGAAAGCAGGAAGGAAGAAAGGAAGGAAGGAAGGAAGGAAGGAAGGAAAGAAGGAAAGAAGGAAGAAAATGACAAAAAAAGAGCAAGCCATCTGAATAGACATTTCTCAAAAGAACATATACAATGGGGAAGAGCTATGTGAAAATACCACTGATTATTAGGGAAATGTAAATCAAAACCATAAGATATTAAAGCATTCCTATTACAATGGCCAATGGTCCTTATCAAGAAGACAAAAATGTCAAATGTTGGTAAATATATGCAGAAAAAAAATGAACCTTTATACTTTGTTGCTAGAGAAGAAAATTAGTCCAACCAGTGTAGAAAATGGTTTAGAGTCTTCAAAAAGCCTAAGAACAGAACTACTGTATAACCCAGCAGCCTCGCTACTGGGCATGCCAAAGGAAATGTAATCAGATTGCTAGAAAGGTCCCTGCACTCGTATGTTTAGAACAGCATCACTCACAGTAGCTAAGAAGTAAAACACTCTCAGGTGGTCACAGTGGAAGAATGGGTTTGAAAAGATGCAGAGTAAAATATTGTTCATTCATACAATATTTGAAGTATTGAAATTCGTGTAATTGAAAGTATAATTGAAATTCGTGACATGAGCAAAGCTGCAGAGCATCTATTAACTGAAACAAGCTAGGTGCACACATCCCTCTCATGTGGAATCTGAAGACTGACTTCATACAAATTGTGAGGAGAATCCTGTTTCCCAGAGCTAGGGGAAGGTAGAGGAGAGGGCCGGATGGGAAGACACTGGCCAGTGGGTGCAATGTGCCAATTAGAGAGAGAGAAGAAATAATTTTTAAATTAGCGGAAGAAAGGATTGTGAACATTCTCAACAGAATACATAATCATTGCTGAGGTGATAGATAAGGTAATTAACTTCATCAATCATTACACAACTAAACACACGTTGAAACTTCACCTTGCATCCCATAAATATGTACAATTATAATGTGCAAATTAAAGATGAAATAAATTACCTTAAAAGAAGAAAACATGTAAAGGCTTTTACAGTGAATAATGATTCATGAGAATTTACTTAATGTAATTACTTTGAAATAAGAGGTTTACAGACATTAAAATGGTAAGTTTTTGGTTTTGGTTTTTTTACATCAGGGTTTCATCTAAATGGGATTAGAGATTTGGGTTTGAAGATATTTTTTTTTTCAGATGTTTTAGGTCTACCAATGAAACAAAGACTTGCTTTGCCAAAGCCATCTCCTCTCTAAAGCATGAGGTCATATAACTCAGTAAGCCTCCTACTTGAGGCTGATGGCTGGCTGTTGACTGACAAACATGTGTGACTTTCTGTAATGACCTACTCTGTGAACTTCCTTCCAAGATCAGAGACATGAGGCATCACCTCACTGTTTGCTCTCTGAAAGTCTCTTCTGATTTAAAAATAGGATCTTCAGTGTAGAGAGATGGCCACGTATGTATGAGAACTTACATTCATATTCTTAGCATCTGTGTGAGAAGCCAAGTGTACCTGTAACCTGCCTGCTAGGGCAGACCACACAGGAGGCTCTCTGGAGCTTATAGGCCAGTTAGCCAAGTGAAATCAATGGGGTTCAGTGATAGACTCTGTCTCAAAATGTAAGCTGGCCATCAATTAAGTAAGACTCCTGATGTAGAACTGTGACCTCCACACACATGTGCGTGCACACACACACACACACACACACACAACCTTTTTTGGTGATCATTTTTACATTACTAGACTTTTCTATTAAGATACTTTATGTTTTTAAATGTTTTCTTTAAAAAAAAAAAAAAAACTTGATGCCTGTCTATTACCTGTTAAAATAAATTTAAACTTTAAAAATGGCATTGCTAGCTAGGATAAGATGGGAGAAGATTTCCCACTGCAAGTTCTTAAAGTTTTTAGCAATAGCAGGTAGATGCTAAGAAGCCCTTATAATAATGTCTTGGCTTTGGAACTTTTAATTTAAAAGGGAATTAGTCAGAAACAGAATTTGTTTGATACATATCGTCAGAAACAGGAACTTAGCATGTGGACATGGTTCCCTGAGTTAAGGTGACTGCCAGCAAGCCTGACACCTGAGTTTAATCCTTAGGTTACACATGGTAGAAGAAGAAACTCCTGCAAACTGCTCTGACCTCTTCAGGTCTTCTGTGGCCTGCTTATGCTTGTATGCACACACACACACACACACACACACACACACACACACACAATTAATTAATTAATCGACACAATAAATGGCAACTTGGCATTAATTGACTTTAATCTGTTTTATCTTATAAACATGAAAAATCATTGAAGTTATTACGAGAGTACACAGTGACAAACAATTCCATGTTACTGAACAGCTCAGTTCACTTCCTGAGACTACATTCACTGCTGTTAACCATTCTGGTAAGTCCTGTGGGTACTTCTCCTAAAGACCCTGGCAGGGTCTCTTCCCACAGAAGAAACTTCCCACAGGGACCTCAGTGATACTGGCATCTGGCAACAGAGGCCACATTTTACCTTTGATAAATATGTTTCACACCGTTCAGGGACCAGGAAGTAACAAGTACGGAGAGCAGGTAGCCTTCATGTTTGGGTGGAAACACAAGGCAGGTCCTAGAACTTTTCCAACAGGGATTCTTGCACATGTGTTTGAGGACTAATTGTTCTTCCCATATTAAAACATAAATGCAGGAACATTTAGTTCCTGCATTCATTAGAACAGTCAACATAAGCTTATTGAGTTTGGCTGAAACAAGGAACTTTCTGGAATCATTTATTCATCTGAGACATTAAACATTCATTCCCCAGATATCAGGATAGACACATGGTGAGGTCATTGGAAAGCTTCGTGTCTGGAACATGTTATCACTATTCCCTGAAGAAGAAGCTTCACTGCATTATGGAGTATCACTCATTTGGGTTTTACATAGGTGGATATGGGACGACCATCCAAGCAGCATTCATGGCTTTGCGTGCAAATCCATTCTCTCTGTTATCTATTGCTGTGTTCTGAAATGAGACACTCGAAGGCCCTCTACTTCTTTTTATTGTCCTTTCATTTGGAAAAAAAAAAGCATAGTTCAAAGTTTGTCTTTTCTGCTAGTTACTGAATTCCATTGTCTAGCTCTTGCTACTTACTTGGTTTTGTGAATTTTCATTTTTAATGGCAGCACAATCACAAAGCCTGTGAATGTGTATATATACATACGTATATATGCATGCTTTAAACACGCCAGTGATTTATTGAGGCTATTTCGTGGTCCTCTTTTCATCTCAGCATAGCACTGTGTTAGTGAGCTCCCAGCACTCTTGGAGGCCCTGCTTCCTAGAGTTGGTGACTAGAAAGCAATTCTACTTTATTGGTACAACAATTCCCTTTCACCAGATACTAATGCCTCAAAACGCTAACAAATGGTGGCCAAAAATGTAAATTTAATATCAAGAATTAAAAACATAATCTAAGAACTATTTAAGCTTGGAAATAGTGAGCTAAACAATGAGCTGATATTCTTCGTACACCAGAGTATATTGGGGTGAAGGGATACCATATAATAAATTGCAAAATAAATTTGAAAGAAAACAGATGAATACATGGTAAAAAGAATTTCCAAACAATAATTGACAGTCCCAGCTGTCACAGAGTTTATAAAGGGGCTAGAAGTCTTTCTGTCTCTATGTTAAAAATGACTGTATTTTACATTTGAATGTAATTACGCTTTTTTCCTTTTTTTCCATCTTTCTTTATATTTATTTCCCTTCTTAAAGGTTATTGTTGATTTCAGAAGTAGTAAGATGTTGCTGGGGTTAAAGGAAAGTCTGTCCCTATGATTCTAAGTACCAGCATTGTGGCTTAGGGTCACTCACTGACCCTCTCAACCCTCTGACTGTAATGTCTGCTGTTACATTTGTAAACAATGACAACAGAAACATAAGAGATACCCTTCCGAACAACAGGATGACAAACATAAAAATGTAAGACCACCAATTGCATGCTTCACAGCCATTGTTTTGGTAAGGGACAGATGGAGAAATTAGGGTTCCTTGAGCTGTCTGTTGATACACACCCTGCTGGACAAACATCAGTTCCGCCATCGTCAAAGTTACATCATGATCCTCACAGATATTGTAGTGAAGCTTAGCCAGAAAATCTAAAGGGAAGTACTAGCTAGGCCGACGGTACATGAGGTCAAACATTAGTGTCCATATCCCATTTGCCTTATGAGACTAATACTGTAATATTTGGTGCAGTGATACATTTTCGTATCAAAAGACTAAAGGTTTACTGGACTTCATAGCCAAGTTGATAACAAGTTTTGAGATCAATTAAGACTATATAGTTAGCCTGCTATAGTCAGCTTGTTTACATTTAAACAGCTTTTAAGGGAACTAACATTACTATGACTAGGAGTTCCCACACTAGCAGTTTTACAACCCCAGCATAGCTTTAAATTCACATGATAGACCCATGCCTCAGACCCAGTGTAGTGTGTGTGTGTGTGTGTGTGTGTGTGTGTGTATCATTTGCTGAAAGCAGTCAACATGATGGAAGCACCCTCAAAACAAATATCTACCCTATGTGTTGCCCACGACATGTGGATCTAGCTTAGGAACTTCTGTTCTCAGTGATGAGTGCTTCAGGGTCAACTGGGGTCAGCAAAATCACTGCTTCCCTTGTAAATCCCCAGTAAAGACTTCTGTAAAGAGCCCCACTCCCTTTCTCACAACATCTTTCCTGCGCTGTTCAATAGATGCAGAGCAAAGTCTTTTGTTGGGGACAGGCACGGCAGATTTCTGATGTATAAATCAGGGAACAGAGATACACAGATCAGAGAAACAGGACAGAAATGCCAGTAACCACAACTGCAGAGAGATAGAAGACAAGGGGCAGAGAGTGGAGAATTCAAATGTGGGCTTTCTCTGGTTGAAACTAATTCCACAAGGAAGTTGCTTTATTTTCATTTCTTAATGTGTTGTCCCCACATTTCTGTGCCCTCTGATGTTATTTCATAATAATATGAAGCCTGTAATAATTAGTTTTAGTAACGGAATACAAAAACGTCTAATATCAACACTTAGGTTCAAGTCCTTGTTTTATAACTATATCTTAAAGATTTTTTTTAATTTTATGTGTATGTTTATATGTCTGACTATGTGTGTGCACCATGTGGAGATGTGCCCCAGAGATGAGAAGAGGGCAGAGATCAGAGTTCAGATTCTCTGGAACCAGAGTTACAGAAAGTTGTGAGCTGCCTGACATAGATATTAGGAACCGAACACTTGTCCTCCATAAGAACAGCAAGTGTTCTTAACCACTGAGCCATTTCTCCAGCTTCTATATACTTACTTGTACAGAATATTTATCTAAAAATGGTTGAGTGGTATTCTAAATGTACAAAAAAATGGCTCTAAACACAAAGGTGTTAAGAGATTGTTGTCTTTATACTGTAGCATTAAAAACCTCAAGAAGGGTGATAATAGTCCACCAGACAAGAACTAAGTCTAATTATGCCAGAGCCAGAACCATAATAATATTAATAATAATGAGAAGAACTCCAAGTTTAGCAAGTTTAGGGGTGTGTGTATGTGTGTGCGTGTGCGTGTGTGTGTGTGTGTGTGTGTGTGTGTGTGTGTAAGAGAGAGAGAGAAAGAGAGAGAGAAGAGAGAGAGAGACTGCTATGTAGTCTGATCAGTTGTGTAGATTCAGTGTCAATACAGATACGGATGAGACTCCTATTGGGTTTATAAGAGAAGATGTGTAACATAACTTAACACACCACATTGAGGTGTGAGATGTGTAACATAACTTAACACACCACATTGAGGTGTGGATTCACTTTAGCAGTTATCTAGTTATCTGTCAGTTTTACTGCATCAAATGTATATTTGTTTCTAGCAATAGTTTGAGCATCTGCCTATGATATTTAACAGACACAACTAAGGGGTGTTCTGAGCATAAATCTCTGACAACGGTTTCATATGTGTCAACATTGATACAATAAAACAAAGTTTTTTTAAACAGTCAACAAATATTTACCAATGTTCTTGTATTAACTCATCAGGTTCTGTGGCCCTTTGATCAACAAGAGAGCTGTCACTTTTTTTACTAGAGTTTTAGAGTAATGCTATTTCTATATGCCATTTAAGACACCTAAATATACCTGTACCAAGCAGTTAAACAATAAGAACACTGCTTCTATGAAAAGGCCATGTGCCCACTGCTCCTTTAAGGTGTCTCCGTTTCTCTAACAAGTAATAACACAACAGTATAAATTATATCTATATTCTTTCTTCATGGATCTGTCATTTCAAAATGGGCTAGTCTGATGTTTTTGTGTGTATGGCAGAATGTAACCAACATTCAATGACTCTGTAAAATATTTTACTGTTATCTATTCTTCTTGAAGTTTCATAAGAGCATAAAAAAGAGGTCAATGGGCAAATAGGTAATGAAGTTGGGAAGAGAAATAGCGAATGGGGCACAATAAACATCCAATAGCAAGCAAACTGCTACCTACTGGTTAATAGTTGTGTGATGGGAGTTCCGAGCAAGAAGGCAATACAGCATGGTTTCTAACCCCGGGGTAGCCTATAAAAGTGCTGGGTAAATAATCAACTAGCAACTGCATATACTTCAATAATTTCCTGTTCATATGTCTGGATAATCTGCTTTGTAAATCCTACAGGGCTTCTACTCTGGCATTTTACACATCAGAAACACCCAACTAACATATGTAAGTTTTTTAACTACAGTAAAATGTAAGTGTTTACAAGGAAGCAGGTAAAACATATAAGTTCAAGGGAAAGTTCAGAGGAAATGGTCACTTTAAAGGACCATAACCTGGCTTGCATCCCGCCAACTATTGGAAAGGTGCCTTGCCTATGCTGACTAAGCTCTCTCAGAGCTACAGTGCTAGTTTCCATAATGATAAGTTGAGCTGGGCATGTTTTATTCAAGAATATGTTTACTAACAAAAATATTGGTTTACACACAGTAATTTTTTAAGTGTTTTGAATTCCTGTGGAACTGTGAGAGAGCTGTCTGAGAAGACTGTTTCCATGAGTAGCCACTGACTCAAGAATTCAGGGACCTGATAGTTGAAAATCTGAACTCTCTTCCGTTCTGTGCTATTTCCACACAGTCTTACACCTGTGGTTAACTTATTTTTTATAGATAGGCTCTTTAATAACTAACTTAATATTCATGAAAGTAAAATATTCACATAAATCTCAAAGAAAAAAAACCTATTTTATCGACTTGTAATTGCCATGTTTTACTGAAATTTAAATGTTCAACTTAAAGGGAACACACTACTTAAATAATAGCTAAAGCTTACTATAGGTTTTTCTTATTATTTAAGCCCTCTGTTAAGCACACAACTATATTAATTCACCTAATCTTGAAATTAAATGTATAAAAGATGAACTAACCCGTGACTTGGGGTGAGAAACCAAACTCAGGCTGCCATTCCCCACTATAATCCTATTTTACTCTTTAGAACTCAGCTTCTTATGGCCCCTATTTGCAATTCTAATCGGTGAGAAATAGCTCAGACTCTGAAAATTATTTCTTAAGCTTTTCAGAATTACAAGGCTCAAATAAGCCAAAGTGATAAAAAGAATATTAAAGTGAATTAGAGAATTCTGCAGCATTAAATGAATACCAAACTCAGCTAGTTTTCATATAAAAGTGAAAATGAAGAACGGAGGTATTGTGGCTGATCTCTTGGTTTCTTACAGTCATAAAGTATTATGGTTCAAAGGTCAGATGGCAATTAATGACATAATGCTTCCCTGCTGTTTTTTTTAAAAAACTTATAAACTTCATTATTTTAAAAAATTATGCAAATAAGTAAAAATATAACACACCAAATCTAACCAGAATCAGTCTATACAAGTTGATGCATTTCTACACTATTAGAATAAGCCTTCAGAACCGAAGCCAGGGAACTTCACTTCAATTTTGTGCCTTCACTCTTGGATATATTTTAGCCACTTGTTCTCCATCAAAAATGAAAAGTCCATGACATAGTTGATACAATTAGCTCTTTGTAATCCTTCATAACTCATGCATATTACCTGCAATTGGTCCTTCATCATTCTCTAATGCTTAGCGTCTCTTGTTCATTTTCTCTACATGTTACACTGTACCTTTTTACAGATATAATCCATTAGACAAGGTCTATTATATGTGTCACTAACTATTTTAAAATATCAAACAAAGTGTTTTTTAAAAGGGAGTTTAAAACCTGGGTTTTCTCCCTTTTACAGGATTTATCAAGGTTGACAATAAAAGACAGTGCATGCATCAACCCTGATCCTTCCTATGGATGAAAATTTTTACCATGCTCAGCAGAACAATAAGATGTTTGGAAATTAGTATTATGTATTAAAAATATTTTTAGCAAAATTCTGAGGTAAATTATTAACATTTGTCTGAATCTGTACATAAATAACTAGCATGAGTTACAACCATTGTTGGCAGCTAGCACCTCTTTTGTTAATAAAATGCTGTCTAACTTCAACCACTAGAGTCATGACTTGTTCTCCCAAGTGAAAGTAACTACAGTGTGATGGCCTGACACTCTCCCTTTAAAGTAGGACAGTGTGTTGTGAATACCTTATGATGTATATAAAACAGTAACGAACATGTAGCAGGCATGCAGTAAAGGTCAATAGCATTTGATATCACAGGTATTATTGATTGCCACTCCATGGATATCTAATTCACTATTCAGAATGAGTTAAGCAATTGATCCGATATCCAGTGTTCAATCACGTATTTTCTGAATGTTAATTGGATACATATTATGCATCATGTCTAGGTCAGCTAGCAGTTGACTCATTTTACTAACACTAACTTCTAGTGTCTACCTTTTAGTTGATAAGTCACGGTGTAAATCATGTGTGTAAATCAGTGCTAACCTTCCACCCCAAGTTTAACTTCACCCACATTTATATTGGTATACTTCTCCTTATCAATCCTTTAATATTCCTATGTTGCTAATGCTTCCTGTTCCCACCATGAGGTGCTTGCTTGCTTTCCTGCATATTGCTAAACTTTTAGCAGTGGGCACTGAAGTGATGGCTCAGTGGTTAAGAACACTGACTGCTCTTCCAGAGGACCCTGATTCAATTCCCAGCTCCCATATGGTGGCTCACAACCTTTTGTAGCTCCATTTTTGGGAAATCCAATACCCTCTTCTGAACTTCACAAGCACAAGGCATTTACATAGTACATAGACATACATGCAGGCAAGCATATATACACATAAGATATAATAATAATAATAATAACTATTATTATTATTATAGTAAAATGTAACATTTTAGTAGTGAATGTAATTTGTTAGTAAGGCTCTAGTGCCTTTTTATAGACATGGAAATCTCACTAAAAGACACCTGTTTGAAACTCAAAAGAGCTGTGTGTTTATTATACAAATGGCTAACTCTAAGAAACTTGAATAACATCTTTTGACAAACTCCTTGCTGTCTTGGATGAGAGACTTCTTTTCCAATTCCCTGATAACGTGGTTCTTTTGCTCTTTACTTTCCTCCTCAGCCTCTATGGGCCGAATTACACACTTTCTCTTATTTCTCAAGGACAATATTATTCCATAAATTCTCCAACAAGCCTTTGCCCCAGGGGCAGAGACACCCTTCACTCAGCCCACCAAATAGCTCTTCACATCCACCAAGGTTCAAGAATTCATTTCAGACCAGCCACTACTCAGCACCCTGAACAAAGAACTTCCTTAGGGTGTGTGCTCACACGCACAGGCATGTGTGCACCCTTATGACCTCCTGCCTCTCTAAGTTTTAGACTTTCAACCTGTCCTTAAAAGCCTTTCATTTTTGGCAAAGAAGGCTGGGAAGGAAGAGAGAATGGGACAAAAGACTATTCCCGTGTCATGCTTATCACAACACTACATACCTCATTTATTTCCCATCATGCCACCTTCTCACCTAGGAAAGCAAACTATAACCTGGACTGTCGAGCTTAGATAGAATTTCACACAGAGAGAGGGGGGAGGGAGAGGAAGGGAGGGGGAGAGGAAGAGAGAGTGGGAGAGAGATGGAGACAGAGGGAGAGAGAGGGAGAAGAGGGAGAGGGAGAGGGAGGAGAGGGAGAGGGAGGAGAGGGAGATTTAGCTCTGAATCATGTTCATTATCAGTGTGGTGGCTGTTTCTTAATATGGAACTGCCAAATTATATTTAATATATGCATTTCCTTAATCTCTAGGGACTGGCTCCCACAATTTGAAGTAGTTAGCATTAAAAACAAGATTATCTTTTTTTTTTTCTGTTCTGTTTCTTATTCCAGGAGACAAAAAGGCCAGAATTGGGGTACTCCATTTCACCTTTGGAGAAGGAAGAAATAGAGGGAGGGAGGAGAGAAAAAACTTCTTCAGAAGGGAGGAAAGATCCTTTAAAGTTCTCAGAAGAAGAAAAAGAATATAGAATCCAAGTTGGCAAAATCTCAGCTACTGCTCAAAGGCCAGGTGGCTTCCAATGGCACAAAAAAAATAACCAAGGAGAGAGGGTGACAAACAGGAGTGACAGCTTTACCCCTCATATATACACCTCCTCATACCCCACCTGCATCTGGTTGTAGTTCCCACAAGAATCATGTGGAGAACGTGTTTGATCAAGGCTTCCAACAGCCGAGATTAAGGAGGAACACTAGAGAGCCCTACAAGCCAACCCTGGTTAGCTCCCTCTATTCTCCCTTTAAGCTCTCAACTGCTGCTTACTCAGGGCCTGCCTTGGGTAAATTTGTTATGCCGTACTCCTCAACTGAAGCCAGTTGTTAGGCCACCTTCATGTTTCCAAACTAAATTCCTGAATGCCTATGGGTCATCTTTTTCTGATTCTCTCGCTTAACATTTTCCCACTCCTGAAATTTCACACCAAGCCCTTTAATCATGACTGGCCTGACCAGTAGCATCTCTCTGTGTTAATGTCTTCCCAGAATATCCCTCTAAACCTTGTTCTAGCTGAATCCTGAAGATACAGCTTCCTTGATGCTACCAAAGCATGATTGCTTATGCGCCCCATCCTACCCACTGTGCTTGCTCATTACTCTCTCCCATCTTCCAAATTCTTCCTCCTCTTTCGTAAGCCTCCTTGTGTGTTCTGCCTGTGTTCCCTGGCTCTCATTCCTCACCCTCTGAAGAGTATAACTTCACTGCCATTCTCTCCCACTCATTCACTCATGGACTTACCAAAATAATTTAAGGTTCCCGAATTATTCTCTGCCAATGATACATTGTTTCCTTTACCTGATATACTCACTCCAAGATCACACCCTAACGCTTGCTATTTCAAAAGAGGAGAACTTCCTTCCAAGATCGCTTTGCCATTCAATTCCTGGACTGCCACTCATCTGATGTCAGCAATCTTTCCACAGCTGATATCTAGAATGGATTCATTTGCCCCAGTGTCCTCTGTCTACTTGGCACACATTCTGTGCATGCTCTTTGGAATGATATGCATGTTTCCTTCCATATATCCTAAGTTTGCTTGCATTTCTCTAGCTTAGCCATACATGCTTGTTTAAACCGCATTCCCAATCACAAGCAATGCCATCTTCTTCCTGAACCAGACTTCAGAAGAACACACACACACACACACACACACACACACACACACACACACACTACCTAGATTCACTACAAATCTCTGCCCATAAGTTCAAGCAGGTCCTTACCATTACTTGGCAGCCACAACCATCACAGTATTATCCTTGAGCGTTCTCTCCCATCTCCTGAATCAATCATTTCACACCTTCTCTCTCCACCACCTGTACTACCTCTCTTCTATAACTCTGCTGGTAACTTTGACTTATTTCACTGGGAAAAAAAGCCAGTTAAAAGCTCCCACCACATCCCCAGCTTCCAGCCCCATACCCATTGTACTTCCTGAGACTTTACCCACATGCCCTTTCTCTCTTTAACTATCTACACCCTTAGGAAATGACAATTCTCCATTGGGTACCAGGCCCGATCACTTTACCAGATAACCAAGGGGCCCTTGGTCTCTTTAGTTTCTGTCTGTCTCTTCCTTAAATCATGGATTTCTTTTCTTTCCCTGCTGATATTTTCCAATTATGAAACAGAAATGCTATTGCTCCTTTTACTTAGAGAGAAATGCCTTTCTCCATCTCGTTTCCTCTTCCAGCTACTCTCTGGTCTCCTTTGTGCTTTATAAAATGAGTCTTTGGAGGAATATTTTGTCTGTCCATTGTCTAGTGAATGAACTCCATCTGACTCCACCCCACCCTCCACTGAAATTACTCCAATGAAATCATCTCTTATTACCACATGCTCCAGATAGCATTACTCAGACCTTCAGATTATTTGGCCAACAGTAGTTCACAAAGTTAGCCATTTCATAGATCTGAAAATAACTTTCTTATTTGGCTTCCATGTCACAAATCTCTCTAGGTTTCCCTCCTACCCCTTTGCGTACTCTTGCTCATTCTCACGCCCCTAAGTGCCCTAAGGTTCAGCTATCTAATGCCTCCTATTATTCATAGATACTCACACTTTGATAATCTCATCCAGTTCTGTGGATTAAGTATTGTCTATACACAGACTGAACTGAAGTTTCTATCTCTGGTCAAAGCTTCTTTTCTGAACTTCATGTGTCCAACTCCTTAATCTTGAATACCGCTTAGAAAACTTAAAATTTTCAAAATTGGCCAGATTATTCCTTCAGGCCTGCTCATCACACAGACCTCTCCACTACAGATCATGAAAACGCAACAGCCATTTCTCCCATGGCAACCCCAAACTTCATTCTTCACCCTCCCTTCTGCCATCATCCTGTGCTGAATCCATCTATAGAGGGCACAAGGTGCCTGTGCTCACAGATAAGCACTAGGGAAACCAGGAAGAGATGGACAACTTGTTTTCTGCCCGGATGGCTGGGAATGGATGTGGTTAGTAGCCTGGTGACCTGTGAGCTATCATTAAAGCCAGGCCACACCTGGCTCCCCCAGACTGCTATATTTATTTCAGTCAATCTCCCAATTCCCTTATCTTGAGCACTGTTTCTCAGTTAATAGAGCCCATCTTTATGGAAAGAAAAGGTCACATGAACTTTGAAAAGAAGTTCAATGTAATCATGTTTTAAGTTTTATTGTAAACATAAGATTGGTTAACTATCACTGGGAAACGTTTTTTCAAAATCATGCTGTACTTAAATATGCCTAAAATAAACTTCCTGTGTCAGACTCGCAACGTTTGAACCAATACCAGGTACAGAATAGTGTTGGACAACTTCCATCTTGCCTCACATGGCCAAAGTCTGCCTGCCGTGGTGTTTGCAGAATCCCCCACAACCATCAACCAACAAATCTATGTTTAGATTCTACTTGGAAGCCAAACAGGGCTCATCACTTCTGCCTGTTGCCCTAAGATAAAACACCTCATTTCTCACCAACAATAATGAAAGATCTTTTGCTAGGTTGTCCTCACTCCCTTCTGTCTAGGTGCCACTACTGAGCCTCAGTGAAGACTGTTTCTATCACGTCTTTCTTTAAAATTCTCTAATCACCTTTCTTTTTATTTAGAATCAAAGCCAAAGGTTCTTTTTTAAAATAACTCACAAACACTAGCATTGCCTGTTCTCCACTAACCTCTCCCTGTTCTTCTTCTTCATTTTATCTCAGGCAGGCTGACCCCCTGGTGGTCCTGGACACATTATGATATTCTGTGGTGCTCTCTCATCAAGACCTGTAAAATGTTCTCTTTGAAAATAGTGCATGGCTTCATGCTCAGCTCTGTTGGGTACTCATTGGACATCTTGTCAGCCATGACACACTGCTCTGGTTCCAGTTTCTCCTTTCTTGCTGAATGTTTCTCTTCCATGTCTTTTACTACTTTTGTTTTTCCTTTTATTTATTTCTCTTTTTTGATATGGGTCTTATTATGGATTTCTGGTTGGCTCTGTATTCACAGATATCCACTTGCCTCTGTCTCCCAAATGCTGAGATTAAAGGCGCACACCACCACACCTAACTGATTTACTGCTTTCCCTCAGTCCATATGGATTAGTTACTCTTCTATAGCTGTGAAAAAACACCACAACCAAGACAACTGCAAAAGGAAAGCATTTAATTAGGCTTATAATTTCAGAAGGTTAGAGTCAATGATGGTAACGTGAAGGCATGTTGCCAGAACGAGCTAAGAGCTCACTTCACTTCACCACCCATAACGAGGTAGTGGAGAGAGGGCACACTAGGAATGGTGGAAGTCTTTTGATATCCCATCCCCAATGGCATACCTCTTCCAATAAGGCTATGCCTCCTAATATTTCCCAAACAATTCTAGCTACTGGGGACAACAAAGTCAAATATTTGAGTCTATGGAAGCCATTCTCATTTAGAGTGGAGGTCTTGCTTCTTTCTGATCTACTGTACCCTCAGCATCAAAACTTTGTTTGAATGAACAGATGAACAAGTGCTGTTCCTGACATCAAATTGGAAGAAAAGAATGCTGTGATTATGAATGCTGAAGTAAGGTTGGAAGGTGGGAAGCCGCTGGGAAATCAAGCAATGCAATCTGTGTCCTTGGTCACAAGAAGAGAGACTGGAGAGAATTCCCAGAGTATAAAGTGTCCTGTTCCAATCTAAACCATGCAGACAGTACTTAAGAGCACAGCCACAGAAATAATTTGAATAAGATTACCCCTCATTTCCAAAACCGACAAGTCATTGCATTTCAAACCTCTTTCTAAGTTCCAGTAGGTACAAATACTGTCAAAACTTTTTAGTGCTTTGAATTAGTACTTAATGAATGTCTTCTAGAATTGCTTACTACTGAGTAACTATCATGCTGAAATTCAAAAGATTAGACAGGCCATATTTATTTCAAAGTTGAATTAACATCATCTAATATAAGGCAGGAAGCCTTTGCTTCATTAAACGAGGCATCAGCAATAAACAGTGTCTCAGTTAGATTTTGTTTAACTTGACACAAGCTAGGACCATCTAGGAAGAAGGAATTTCAGTTGAGAAAATGTCCCCTCATATTGATTTGTTGGCAAGTCTATAGGGCATTACCTTGATTAATGATGGATGTGTGAGAGCCCAGGCCACTGTGGGCAGTATCATCTCTGGTCAGGTTGGTTTAATTACAAAAGAAGGCAGTCTGAGTGAACCATGTGGAGCAGGCCAATAAACAGTCTTCCTTCATGTTCTCTGCTTCATTTCCTACCTCTAGGTTATTCTTGCCTTAAGTCCTTGCCCTGATTTCTCTTCAAAATGTATTGTAAACCAATTCAAATAATCCCTTTTCTTTCCAAGTTACTTTTGGTCATGGTGTTTTATCCTAGTGATAGAAAACAAACTACTGAATCACTAACCAAAGAATACACATGGAGGGACCCATGGTGCTGGCCACATATGCGGCAGAGGAGGGTCTTGTTAGACATCAGGGGGAGCAGAGGCCCTTGGGCCTGAGGGTGTTAGATCCCCCAGTATAGGAGAATGCCAAGGAGGGAAGACGAGAGTGGATGGGTGGATGGGTGGGGGAATACCCCCATAATGACAGGGGAGGGGGGTGGAAATGGGGGAGGTTCCAGAAGGGAGATCTGGAAAGGGGGAAACATTTGAAATGTAAATAAAGTATGAAAAAAACAAAGAAAGAAAGCAAACTAAAACAATCGTGCTAGGAAGTTTAGCTATTCTTTGCAAATAAATTTGTGTCTAATTTAACTAGTTATAGAACTATAGTTAATTCCTTGGTTCAATAATTCCATGAATTCAATTATTTTTATTTCATTTTTATTGCTTTTATTAAGTCCCAGACTTCTAGGATTGTTCTTGGCATTTTTAAAGGACAGTCCAAACCAGATGGATCCAAATGACATTTGTGAGAAGACTTTTGTTGCAGAAAAACATTTTAGTTTAACGCAACCCAGGAAAATAGTAACTATTAACAAATTACAATTATGTATAATCTTTCCTCTCTGATGGCTACAGACATGCCATGTAAACTTCTGTTCTGCCTATGAAAATACTACTGCTTCTGCTAACAGGTCAGCTAAGAGTCAATATGAGTACAGGTCAGCTAATAGTCAATACAAGTTGACTGCATTATTCTAATGTGGATTGTCATGTTCAATAATATTCAAGGAGCACTTGTTCTACTAGGAATTTCTCAAATTTCTCCAGTCACCTCACCTACAACTCCAACCTCAGGTTGTTATGATCACTGAGGTTGAATAAATTCAGACAAAAGGAGGTAGATTGCCCAGGGTCCCTTAGCTGGAAAAAATGGATTCTGGCACCCAATTTGTTAACGTAACTTCCAAAAATTGTCTAAGTCACAAAAGAGGACATCTTCTAAAGTGATTGTCAAATGTATTGTCTTGCTTCAGAAGGCTTGTTACAGAAACATTAATATTGCCTTAAAATGATGTCTTAAGATTGGTCTCTGTGCTAGGTGGGTGATATGTGCTTTTGATCCCAGCACTCAGGATGCAGAGGCAGGAGGATTTCTGTGAGTTTGAGGCCAGCTAGTATACAAAATGAGTTTAGGATACCCAGGGCTCTACTACACAGAGAATCCCTGTCTTGAAAACAAACAAACAAAAAACAAAAAAACCAAACCAAAACAAAACAAAAACATAAAAATTTTCTGCTTTGAGGGAAAGAAAACATGGGGTTTAAACTGATAAGTTTGCGCCTTTATTGCTACAATTTGGTGGCAGTGATTCAAAGCCCCAAAAGAGGACATTTTAAAAACTGTTGGTCCTTGGTGTGATATGTAAGAGGTGCCAAGTAATAGCCCTTTATTTTGAAGTCACTGTACTGAAACAAATAAATTTGATACATGGTAAAAGTATCTCAACCTTCCTGGGTTTTTATTAATATTTAAACTGGCTATAAATGTTTATGAAAATGATATTGAGTTTATTTTTACTACCTAGGTATCAGCCTTGTTTATAACACTATAATATCAATTCTGACACAATTACTAAATAAATATTTTATAGGAAATGTATTTATGAGTTTCAATAATAGAATGAATGTTAAGGTTAATTGTCCTTTTAACAGAGAATTACTAATAAGACTAATAAATTCTAGCCTAATCTTTTAAAGAAAACAAGCCAATGGTCATAATTACAATCATTGGGAAAAGAAAAATGAAAACGTGAAGTTTTTAGCGTATTTTCTTCTGCCAGATTTACTAATTCCCTCCGTTCCTTTTAAGGACATTCTTCCTCCCAAAGCTCCGCCTCTCAGCCCCATATTTCCTTTAAATTATTACAAACTAAGGTGTATTTTTGATTAAATTTCAAAGTTCATATGATAATATATAAAACCCATTTTACTTTTTGAGAAAAACTTCTGATCCTAATTTCAGTTTTAGGCCTCTTTTAGCACACCAACACATATGATATTTTTGGAAGCTGATACAGCCCAAATTGTCTTTCATTGAGAAATACAACAGGGTACAGAGAGTCCTGGTTTTTATATTGTGCATCATAATGTTCCCTAGAGGAAAAACAGAGGATATTGTTTCTTCTCTTTGTCCCTACACTATAGCATTCGATTTTCACATAATTAGAAATAGGTCAGGTTTGACTTCGATGGATTCCATCTCCAGTATCAGATGTATCTGGAAATTATTTGCAGTTCTACATTTTATTTGAATTTTAGTAGAATTCTTGGTAAAAACAGTAGAATTTCTGGTGATGGTTTTCTTTGATTTAGGAATTTCTTTATTACATTAATCTGAGGATGAATAAATACTCTTTTCTGTTAATAATGGTAAGTTATTAATATGGTCCAAACTTCAGGATGAAGGATTATACCACTATATGTATTGTTAAAGACAGCTCAGATATCTACTCAAGATGTCCTGTGGCAGATAGAATTTGGATATGACACACAGATGTGGAATCAATTTCTGCATCAGTAAACTGAGGCTTACCCCACATCTCACAGGATTTTGTCTCAGCTAAAGATAAAACATCATGTGTAAAACTCATGGCCCAAAACTTGATACATAACACCGAAACTGATATTACTCCCTTAAAATCTATAACTTCTAATCAATGCACATTTTTAATAATAACATTAATAAGGCAACAACATCTGCTTCACAGCTAGTTAAGTGAGGCAATTGATCTCATAGCTTTGTGGAAGCCAATTATTTTTTATTCTTCATTGAATATACATAGTAGCTGTAATTAGATAGTAGCAACCAGAGAACACTATGTTTAGTTTCCTGTTTCATAGTTCAGATGTCATTGCATCCTGGGGAAGAAGAACTGCCACTTTCTGAACTGAAATAACATCCCAAAAGTGATAGAACTTGGCTTGTGAGTCTATGGCTTATTATACCATGTCTCAGAGAAATCAATATTCTTTTGTTTAGGTGAGACATCATGGAATAGAAGGCCACTAGAAGAAACGTGCAAGACGGATGAAAACTTTTCAAACCAGCTCAAGATGGTGGGCTTAGTATCAAGCACTCATGAACAGAGAACTTATTATTGAGAAAGAATTTCCTCCTAAAATGGAATCAAAAAATAAAATTAATAACCTTTGACCTGTCACAAATTCCTTTACGATGACCTGAACTCTGAAATAGGTTAGTTTCATTTTACTTAATGCTATTTTTAGTGTTAATTATGAAATGTTTATTTAATATTTATGTAAATGAAGTAACAATCACATTTTCTGCTTATTAATATATTGCCAACTTAGAAACGGAGTTAGTTTATATTAAAATTGGGTAGTGTATTTAATTTACTTAATGAACCTAAAGTAGCATGTCAAAAATATAAAACATTTCAAACTTAAACTCTAAGGCAGTTTATTGAGTAAATATGTATATGAATATATATATGAGTTTATATTTTCTGTCTTAATATAATTAATATACTTTAAGTTCAAATTACTTGTTCAAAAGAGTAATAGAAGAATATCATACAAGATTATTCCTGGTGGAAAATTAGGTAAAAAGGGAATACAGGTGTGAAATGGTCTTATTCCATCTGTCCATGGAGAGGAAGTTATTTGGTCTCATTAATGGTTCAGTATCAACATTTCTCACCTTCAAACCATAGAGACACTGTAACTACGTCATGATGTTATCAGAGGAGCAGTCTCTTGGATCTGAGCAAGGGCTGTGTAATCCACAGCAAAAGCAGCAGTTGAGTGTCATATGCTGCTGGTGCTAGATCCTCTCATCACCAGTGGACAGAAATGGTAGAAGCCTGTTTGTGCAGGCTGGATTCAACCATGCAGGCCTTGGGGAGTTCACATTAGCCTGCCTTTGGCCTGAACGTTGGTGTTGCCTGGACCTAGCCCTTCAGGACTACTCACTGCGAACTACCCCAGCAGATGGCCCAGGATCATGCAATCCAAGGGCTTTCTGTTCCCATTATCCCTCACATTATCGACAAAAGCAAATAAGTCTCTGTATTTCTGTGTGATAAGAGACATACTCCACTAAAAGAAGAGCAATCCTGTCATCAATGACAATGTTTCTCCCTCCCATGATTCTCAAAAGAAAATAGAGAAGTCATCTCTAAGTGACTGTAACACAATGGCCCTACTCTTACGGGTCTTCTCAGCCACAGGGAATTTATGAATGTTAGAAGTGCCATGAATATGTTTTTATTTTAGAATGGTAATGTAAAATAACATAAAGTGACCAGAATAGAAATGACACAGCTGAATGTATGAGGGCTTTCTGATCACGCTGCTAAGTGACCATGAAGACACAGGCGTGAACGTGAGTCTGGATGTGGAAGGTCTACAGTGGTCCACTCTGAAGATGCATTCTAGATATTGGCCAGCGCTGATTGATGTGAACAGATTGGGGCTGACACAGTGGTATAGTTCAGAATGGATTCTACCTCTGTGTGGAGATATGGAATTGTCTTGTTCCTTAAGTATTAATCCAGTTGGGCAGGTCACTCTCCTAGCCAAGGGGCCAAATCTCAGGAAGGCAGAATCACCTTGAGCCAAGCTATGGAGAAGGAGGAATAATCTTTTTAACAAAATACTGTGCTATTCTTTCCCAAAATTCCCACCTATACAACCTTGGAAGTCTGCCCATTTTTCTGAGTTATTCAAAAAAGTGTAACTTTTCTCCTTTTGGTTTCTCCTTTTCCAAAGGATGTTTTAGGTTTCTCATCTTTTCCAAATTCCCTTCCTTGCCATGGGCTGGCTTCTATTCCAGCTAAACCCAGAGAGCATGCCCTTCTCTCCTTCCCTGAACAGCCTCCTCTTGGCACTTGCCTCCCTGGGGTTTGCTTTTATTTTTTATTTTATTTTATTTAGATTTATTTTATTATTTGTATGAGTACACTTTAGCTGTCTTCAGACACCCCAGAAGAGGGCATTAATCCTATTACAGATGGTTGTGTGCCATCATGTGGTTGCTGGGAATTGAACTCAGGACCTCTGAAAGAGCAGCCAGTGCTCTTAACTGCTAAGCCATTTCTCCAGCCCCTGGGGTTTGCTTTTAAACTGGAATAAACTTGTCCTGGAGCTATTGTTTGAGTTCATTCTTAAGTTATTCTATTAACAAGATGAAGACCGACTAGAGGAGACATGGATTCCAAAGTAACATATGGTGACTCTCCAAATTAGTTAGTAACAAAACTGAGAAGAAATTAATAAATAGGAATATAGGAATATAATAATTTCCAGTTAATAAATAACTCAATTGCATTTTTGAAAAATATTTGAGGGCATAACCAATTTCAGTGGCCTAGAACAAGGTTTCTTAAACTTTGTCACCTATGACCTTTTCCATTCAAGTAATTTTGGTTACTGCATGCCCTGAAAGCGTTCCTTGTCATCAATTTTTTGGGACACCCATGTTCTGTTCTATGAACACTTATGGGTCACAAGCTACAGCCTAAGAAGTGCTAGAGAGTTAATAAAATTGGGCTGAATACATAGGAGGATTTAGAACAGCATCCATGCACTCCTGGATAATTTGAAATAAAATAGTGAAGTTTACCTCTGAGGAACATGACATTATCATAATCATTAGCTTTTCATTATATGCATTATTAGCTGTTACTCATGTGCATGTATGCATGCATGCGCACACACACACAAACACACACACACACAAACACACAGACACACACCCATACATACAAACACACATGCACACACACACCCTGCAAATCCAAAACCAACAACATTTACAAGCTTTAGTGATAACTGGGGTTTCTAGACACTTTAACTTACGGTATATAAATCTTTATCAAAATGGCAAGAATATATTAATACTCTTGGGAACAAATAATATCAAAAATCAATAATTTTCTCTAATAGACAATCCAAATACTTCATTTTAACTAGTTTAGTACTTTTACATATTCTCAGAATTAACCATATTTCTTTAAACCAGTTGGAATAAAAAGTTTTATGGGTGTCTAGTTTTTTGTTTTGGGTTTTTGTTTTTTGATTTGTTTTTTGTTTTATTTTTTTGAGACCCTATCTTGTTATAACCCTGGCTAGCCTTGACCTCACTCTGTAGCTGAAGAAGACCTTGAACTAAGTAATATATTATTCTTAACCAAACAATATACCAGATTACCAGATCAATCAAAATATCAGACCAGGTAGTTCACATCATTTCACAGGAAATACTTTCTTTTTTTTTCTATACTTTACCAGCAATAGTACTTCTATAAAAAAAATCATCGACATTTCAAAAGTCTTTAAGATTTAAAATTAGATTGCCTAAGATCAACTTTCTGATACGTCAGTAAATCAATATAAACAGAAAATAGCATTGGTATCTGAGACTCTGGATATTGGGTGCCTCTCCATGTATGGCCCAAATTACCTGATTGCAGGTGTTGATGTCAATGCCCCCTTTCAGATACTCCACAACTTTATCCAGGTTGCCTGCTCTGGCAGCACGGAGGAAGCTGGCATTGCTGTCAGACTGTAAAGAGAAAGAAAAGGCTTTTGGTGAATCATGCAGAACATCAAATACACCAAAAAAACAAGAAAGACAAGAGTGTTAACCCTGCCCATTAGACAAGCTTCGGCTGAGAAAGGTTTCAGTACTGGCTCTAAACCACTGAGGTATCACTCATCACATAAGGTGGTAACCACATAGCGGTTTAAGGATGCTGCAAAGGAACCATTAAACTAAAACCAACCATTACTGCTTATTCCTAATCTTCAGCCAATTCAATGATGAATTTACACTATGCAAAATTCTACTGTCAACCATTTTAGACTTTTTTCCATGCTTGAGTGTTGTGTGCAAGGGTGTTCACACATGTGTGGGTGGACACCTGAGGGAAAGCCCTGGGGTTGAGGTAAGGTGTCTTGCTCCATAGCCACTTTTCTTTCTATTTTTATTTACGGTGGTGGGGTCTGCCCCTTGAAGAATTGAAAGCTTTCCAGAGGATTAATCTACTTAGTCTGCCTGCCCGCGGCTCCTCTGTCTCTGCCTCCTCAGCACTGGGATTACAAGGGCCATCATGACTACTAAGGGTTTTTTTTTCTCTTACTTTTATTTATTCACTTTGTATTCCACTCTGTCCACATCCTGGTCATCCTCCCCCATAATCCTCCCATCCCACCTCCCCTTCTCCTCTGAGCAAGTGGGGGATACCCAGGGGAACCCTGGCACTTCAAGTCTCTGTGGGGCTAGTCTCTTCCTCTCCCACTGATGAAAAGAACTTCTAGAAAGGTCACCATCTCTGACATTAAGCTGTACTACAGAACAATAGTAATAAAAACTGCATGGTGGTATCGAGACAGACAGGTTGATCAATGGAATCAAATTGAAGACCCAGAAGTAAACCAACATACCTACGGACACTTGATTTTTGATAAAGAAGCCAAAACCATACTATGGAAAATAGAAAGTATCTTTAACAAACGGGGCTGCCTTCTAAGATTTTTATGTGAGTCCTGGGGATCCTGGTTCTGGTTCTCAGCTTGTACAGCAAGTGTGTCACACACTGGGCCATCTCCACATCCCCTATTTATTGGCTTTCACATTGGGCTTTTAGTGAACTGACACTGAACCTAATGACAAGTCAAAAAATAATAATTTTAAAAGTAGATGAAACCACAGCTGCTTGGGTCCCTCTTTCCCCTCCTTTGCTGTTAGCTTTCTGACGACTCAGCGGAAGAACAAGGAGTTGGGGTCACTACAGTTGTCCAGCCTCATGTTGAGAGAATAAGAGGCTTTGAAGAGAGGGCAAGCATTCGCTGGCAGGTGTGCACTAGGCTAATGCAAATTTTGTACTCCTGGTGATTTGGAGAAGACATTCTTAAATGCGAACCAGCTGACATAATACCAGATTGGAATATCTTGGTAAAGATGATAGCCCTCAGGATGGAGGCTTTGTTTTAAGATTTTCACCTTCCCACAGTCTCCACAAGTCTGATCCTGGGAAAATCATCTCATTTGTCTCATGCAAAGTGACAGGACTGGGGGGGGGGGGGATACCCAGGGGAGCTCTTACCTGCTCAGAGGAGAAGGGGGGCTGGGATGAGAGAAGGACTGTGGGAGGGGGTGACCAGGAGGGGGGCAGTGATCAGGATGTAAAGTGACTAAGTAAAAGGCTGTTCCAAAGCAGAGTTACACCACCCCCAGGCGTGGATAAATATCCTGACTTTTAAGCCTTAATATAATAATGACAATAAGCTTTTGTTAAGGTTCAAGACAATTATATAACTATTGGAAATTTTCCTGTAGTATAATATCTGGTCAAAGAGAAAAGGGGTCTGAAGAGGGATGTAATTCTCATATTTGGATGTGAGCGCTGAGTTTGATGACTTCTGTTTTCTTTCAGGTTTGATGACGCTCTCCTTAGATTGCACAGCTCCCTGTCCTTGAAGAAAACTACACTTGGCAGGTGTTCTTGGCATACTCCGTCAAAGCTGTTTTTAAGAGTTGTGATGATGGCCAGGTAATAGAATTGGGAATATTTTCTCAGGGAGTTTCAAATATATGATTGCTTGCACATTGTTAAGTGGTTTACACACAGGAACCCTAAAAAGCCAAGAAATGAATTATCTCACAGCAGTCCAAATACCACATGGGTTACAGGGTTCCAAGTCACACAGATGTTTAAGAGTTGAAAGGCGTGGCTGAAATCTAGACATCCAAAATCCACGCTCTGCTTCTTTGGAAATGCCTCAATGTGTGAATAGTGTAGAAATGTTCTGCTTCCCAGCATGCCTTGTGCTACATCCTTCCTGGAAGCCATGCGGATGGCGAAGTGCCCCAAGTCCATTTGCAGTGCTGCAGGGACTGAATTGTGACTGACTTTTAAAATGTTTCCTCTATGAAATGATTTTGCTGCTTTCAGCTAATGCTAAACTCCAGTGGGATTTTCCTCTCCAGATTTCTTGCATATCACTCAAGTCTAGCTGGGTGTTCCACAAGGCACTATGAAAAGCTCATATAAAAAAAATTATTTTGTTTTTACTATAAATCAATGAAAATAAAATAGGAAGTCCCACATATAAAATATAAAAATATTATGTAAACACAGTTTTTCCACAATAAACTTCATTAAAAACTGAGTCAATGAAATACTTCTAATTTGTGCATGAAGCAATTAATTGTAGGTAATATTTATTGTTTACATTGCACCAAGAAAAGAGCAAAAGGAACCACTGTGCGTTAGAGAATCAATATCCATAGTAAAACTATTAAAAAATGATATGTCACTATGAGAAAAGATGCCTGGAAGTTTCTTAGTTCATATGATTACTTGGGGACGGGGGAGATTCAAGATTTATTTCCCATTTATCAGACTCAGAGTCAGAAACCTTCTCTGCTATTCTGCTCCCCAAATTATCAAAGTAGAAAACACTTCAGATTCCTCACTGATAAACTGGGTTCATTTCCTTTGGAATGACCATACTTACATTCTTCATCTACACGGTCTCTGTAGGCCATAGCTTTTATGACATCAGTGCTACACAGAGAATTCTTACCTGTTATGTCTGCTTCTACCTCCTGCTATTCACGACTAGCAAAAACATAAGATCTGAGCAAGAAAAACCCAAAAGCTTGTTCATTTGGGAATGAGAAGGAAGTTGGCATTGAATGTACATTATTATTAAAAAGCCATTCAAGAAGGCTGGAGAGATAGCTCTCTGATTCACCCGCACTTGCTGCTCTTCCAGACCATCCAGAACTGTTTCCTAGCTCCCACAATGGGAAGCCTATAACCAGGGCACTCCATGCTCTACTCTGGCCTTTCCACGCTCCTACACGTGTAGCATATACCCACACACACACACACATATACGTAAATACAAATTAATCTTTTAGTTTTAGGAGACAATCTACAGAAGCACGGGGAAGTCCATGAGGACATCTGCCAAGCTTCTCTGAGGAAAGGGTGGCAGGTGCTTTTGTTGTTACAGAGCAGTTTCATAACTGGCTGTCTCCTTTCTGAGTTAAGGTTTGAAAATATGGATGCAAGTTTAAGACTTAGAGCAAACCCCTGGAATTAAGCAAATAATGCTCCTAGTGTTATAGTAAATGCATCATTTTGCCACACTGCTAGGAACCTCTTGGGCGGTTTAATACATCTGAAATTCTTCGTCAACCCCGTGAAAGAGCTCAGTTTTCCCAAAGTGAGGAAATGAAGTAAATAAAACTGTTATTATCGTGTGGTTAAAAACATGAATTTCAAGGACAGAATTAAAATAAACTTCCAAAATTTGTATATAGAAAAAAATGAACTGTGCTGAGGTTCAAATGCATACTCTTCTCTTTCTTGCATACACACATCGGCAAATGGACATGTCAGAATGCGACTATTCTACAATGGGGTCAATCTGTGATTACCATGCTGGGCAAAACAGCTTTAGACAACAGGAGCCTAGTTACTTTTAGTCAATAAGGAGATAAAAGAGGATTCACACACACACACACACACACACACACACACACACACACTGAGAGAGAGAGAGGGGAGGGGAGAGGAGAGGGGAAGGGGGAGGGAAAGAGAGATTTTTGCCAATCCGCCTTCTCCTCCAATTATGAAAAAAATAAATAAAAATAGAGATTTAATTCAAGGATTAGTAGGAGGAAAGCATGCCTTCAAAACAGTTTTGTTTTCAGCCAGGAAAGTTCTCACATCAAAGCTCAGTAAAGTGAAAAGAAGCCAATAACTCCTCTGGGAGAAGGTCTAGACAACCCAGAGACTAGCCCCTCTCTGTGTTTTGCTAATTTGCATCTGTCCCTAGGACCCTCGAACCCTATAACCAACTGTACTTTCCTCTATAAAGCTTCATTCTCTGGAAGGAATTCAAATGTTCAGTCCCTCCTATTTTAATATGCAACATATGGTTATCATTAAGTGTGCCCGCTTTATAACCTTCATGTGACATCTCCGGCCAAAAACAAAAAAGCTTCCTCTTCAGTTTGTCTTGACACAGTTCCATTTCTGTATCTGAACATCAGCAAAATAAGACTGTCCTTGCACCCAGTGTGAAGAGGGATGTGTACTTCCAAGTCCTGCTATATACTGAAGGAATGCTTCACCAACGGCTCAGACCCCATGACTCTACGCAGATTTAAAAACAATTACACTTATTATTAGGTTATTTCAATACTCATCTAATAAGAAAAATAAGGAATGGACACAACTAGCCTATTGCAGAGCACAGAAGATTTTTTTTTTGACATATCTCCCTGTGCTTTTAAATAGTATCTAACAAATGAAGTCCAGAGGATGTGCGTGCATGCATGTATATGCGAACACTCGTGTGCTTGTGTGTGTGTGTGTGTATAAGTGTGTATGCATGCATGTGTGTGTGTGTGTGTGTGTGTGTATTCTACGTGATAAGATTTGCAGTGGCACAGAGAGAAAAGAATGCTTTCACAGTCTGGTCATGAGATATGGCATGATAGTTATGAACCTGACAAACTCACAAAGCCTGAAGGACAACACTAAGGGTACACAGATACACAGTGCCAATGTCATCTTTGCATGGTCAACTTGCATATATCATTAGCAGCGAGTGTAGAAGAAATGCACGGAGAAACAGTTCTCAATTTTAGCTTTTACTTGGATTCAACTTTAGCCTTACTTGGATTGATTATTCATCTCCATCAATCACTAGTTTCATTTCAAGCCAATAAGGTGAGTTTGAAAAGAGATTGACAAGTGGTACGCCAGCAAATTTTCTTTCTTTCTTTTTTTGTTGTTGTTTTTATTTATTTATTTATTTATTTATTTATTTTCTACTTTATTTATATTTCAAATGTTTTCCCCTTTCCAGATCTCCCCTTTGGAACCTCCCTATTCCCTCCCTCTTCTCCTTCCTCTATTGGGGTATTCCCCCACCCACCTACCCACCCACTCTCGTCTTCCCTCCTTGGCATTCTCCTATACTGGGGGATCTAACACCCTCAGGCCCAAGGGCCTCTCCTCCCCCTGATGTCTAATAAGACCCTCCTCTGCCACATATGTGGCCAGCACCATGGGTCACTCCATGTGTATTCTTTGGTTGGTGGATCAGTATCCAGGAGTATTGGGGGGTCAGGCCAGTTGCCACTGTTGCTGCCTTTCTGGGGATGCAATCTCCCTCAGCTCCTTCAGTCCCTTCTCCAACTCCTCCATCTGGGACCTCCCACTCCACCCTACTGTTGCTGTGAAGTAACTCTTGGGTATTTCAAACTCTTGGGCTAATAACCACTTAACAGTGAATACATACCATGTTCATTCTTTTGTGACTGTGTTAACTCGCTCAGGATGATATTTTCAAGATCCATCCATTTGTCTGCAAATTTCATGAAGTCACTGTTTTTAATTGCTGAGTAGTATTCCACTGTGTAAATGTACCACATTTTCTGTATCCATTCCTCTATGGAGGGACATCTGGGTTGATTCCAGTTTCTGGCTATTATAAATATGGCTGCTATGAACATAGTGGAACATGTGTCTTTATTACATGTTGGAACATCTTCTGGGTATATGCCCAGGAGTGGAATAGCTGGGTCCTCAGGCAGTATTATGTTCATTTTTCTGAGGATCCGCCAAACTGATTTCCAGAGAGGTTGTATCAACTTGCATTCCCATCAGCAATGGAGAAGTGTTCCTCTTTCGCCACATCCTTGCCAACATCTCCTGTCACCTGAGTTTTGATCTTAGCTATTCTGACTGGTGTGAGGTGAAATCTCAGGGTTGTTTTGATTTGCATTTCCCTGATGACTAAGGATGTTGAACATTTCCTTAGGTGCTTCTTGGCCATTCGAGTTTCCTCAGTTGAGAATTCTCTGTTTAGCTCTCTTTCCCATTTTTTGATAGGGTTATTTGGATCTCTGGAGTCTAGCTTCTTGAGTTCTTTGTATACATTGGATATTAGCCCTCTATCTGACGTAGGATTGGTAAGACCTCAGAAGATGGAAAGGTCTCCCAAGCTCATGGATTGTCAGGATTAATATAGTTAAAATGGCCATCCTGCCAAAAGCAATCTACAGATTCAATGCAATCCCCATCAAAATCCCAACTCAATTCTTCATAGACTTAGAAAGAACAATTCTCAAATTCATATGGAATAACAAAAAAACAGGATAGCAAAAACTATTCTCAACAATAAAAGGACTTCTGGGAGAATCAGCCTCCCTGTACTGCAGAGCAGTAGTGATAAAAACTGCATGGTATTGGTACAGTGACAGGCAGGTAGATCAATGGAATAGAATTGAAGACCCAGAATTGAACCCACACACTTATGGTCACATGATCTTTGACAAAGGAGCTAAAACCATGCAGTGGAAAAAAGACAGCATCTTCAACAAATGGTGTTGGATCAACTGGTGGTCTACATGTAGAAGACTGTGAATTGATCCATTCCTATCTCCCTGTACAAAGCTCAAGTCCAAGTGGATCAAGGACCTCCACATAAAACCAGATACACTGAATCTGGTAGAAGAGAAAGTGGGGAAAAGTCTAGAATACATGGACACAGGGGAAAAGTTCTTGAACAGAACACCAGTGACTTGTGCTCTAAGATCAAGAATCAACAGATGGGACCTCATAAAATTACAAAACTTCTGTAAGGCAAAGGACACTGTAAATAGGACAAAATGGCAACCTACAGATTGGGAAAAGATCTTTACCAATCCTACGTCGGATAGAGGGCTAATATCCAATGTATGCAAATTTTCTTTAATTGCTGTAAGTTTCATTAATCTGAAGTAGGAGACTTGTTTATACTACTAAACTTTTTAATACTATTGTTTCCAGGATGATTAAAAGGGTGTTCTTTATGCTGTTTTTACTAAGGCTGATTTCATAAATACAGTAAGCTAAATGTTGGATTCTGAGGTCACACCTTGTAACTCCTAATCTGAATATTTGTGCTTAGTTTTAGATATTCATTCTACTAAATTAATGCCATGTATTTGGATGCTATTAAAAACACTCAGTTTCTAGTAAGATATTCCTTCTGACAAAAGAACAATACAATAGAACATAGAAACTGCTTTTGCTGGAGACCGTTGGGTGATACTGATGCTTGACTCTGCCTAGGTGTAAAACTCATTCTCTGCTCAGCCTATCTCCCCCATGTCAAGCCTAAAGCTATGCAGCTATAAGCCAGTATCCTAAACCTGCAGACACCTTGAGTTCCAGGACCAGCCAAGCCTCCCTGGATGCAAACCTCCAGAAAAGGGCAATTATCTGATAAGATAAGAGAGTGCCCAGAGCTGAACCAGTCATCTTGGAGGAACCAAATGGATCTCCTCAAACAACAGCAATGGAAGTTGTGAGCCATATTACAGAACTACAACCAAGAAAATGATCAATGAGACCATGCCTTGACCCACACTGCTTAGTTATGCGAACCTCTTGCCCAAATCTGACCCCTATTTATACTTGTGTTAGTATCTTGGAGATCAACTTGAAATCACTATTTTTTTCTTTTTCCTAAGTAGTGATTAAATACCTCTCTGCTTTTCACTGGTATTTGTTTAATTAGCATATAAGGCCGGGTGCCTAAGTCTAGCTTAGTAGGAAGGCAGGAGGCCAGGCTTTTGCCCTAAATTCAATAAAGGAGTTTTGTGGTTTTAGAATTCTAATTAACACTGAAAGAACACGGGGGGTTGGGGGGGTCATAAATGATGCCTTACATGTTAAAAGGAATAAATACATTCTTTTTAAGGCTGAAAGATACTAGGATAAAAGTGTGACTCAGCTGGTAGTCCTGAGCCCCATCTGAAGGACCAAGAACACCAGCTCTCATCTCCCTCAGGAACACGCCCTCCCCTGAGTCTATGATGACTAAGGAAGGCACTTGTTGCCTATCGAATTTTGCTCACGATTTGGGAAGCCATTATTGCTTAGTAGAAACACAGTCATTTACCTGACAACCCTGTGGACAATGGCAATACAAAGTCAAGAAAACTTAGGGAAATATTCAGGTGAGTGAGGGGATCCCAGTGTGAACACTGGGGCCACAAGCTGTATGGCTGGGGCTCTTATTGTAGCTTCTCAGATCTCTGCTTAGAAACAGGGTAAGCTAAAGCCCACATTCAACAAGTGCTGAACTGGCTGGCTGGAAGAGTTTTTATTAAGATTTCTTTTAATTTTATGTCTATGACTATTTGCCTATACATATGTGTTTGTAGCACATGTGTGCCTGGTGCCCACATAGGGCAGAAAGGGCATTAGAGCCCCTAAAAGTGGAGTTTCCAATGATTGTGAGTTGTTGTGTAGGTGCTCGGAACTTAAGACAGCTTCCATGCCAGAGCAGCAAGTAGCCATACATAGTGACCCCCGCCTTTAATCCCAGCACTCAGGAGGCAGAGGCAGGTACACCTCTGTGAGTTTGTGGCTAGCCTACTTTACATAGCAAGCTACAGGTCAGCCATTGTTATATAGTGAGACTCTGTTGCAGGAGGAGGGGAGGTCCTCTCAAGCTCTAAACCATCTCTCCTGCTCCTACACTGAGTCCACTTACAGATCTACATTATGCTGCTATTGAAACACTCCTCAGACATCAGCTGAGGATCTCCGACTGATACTGTTTGGATGAAAAGGAAAGGTATTTTTATTCTTTTGTTTTAAGATCTTATGAATTCCAACTTGGCCTTGAACCTATTATGTAGCCAAGAATCATTTTTGCCTCAGTGCCAGGAGGGCTAGGATTGTAGGCATGGGTCCCTTCACTTGCTTATAGGATTCTGAGAATAATCGCATTGCTCTATACCTGCTAGGTAAGAACTCTATCAACTGAGCTGCCTCACCAGCCCTCAATACCATCTTAATACAAATCCTACACCTAATCGTGTTCCTAACTTCTAACCAGCAGGCAGCTCTGCTGAAAATGTTCTACCTGCATCAACTCAGCATCCCTAGAAGGAACACACAAAGGTATCCTGCAAACTCCCATGACACAAATTCAAAGGAGTTCCCTGTTGGGTCTTCACCAACCATGAAGAGTTTGTTTTGTAAACGAATAATAATCAACCTTGGTCATGGATAGAGAGAGAGCCATGTTACAACAGTTTGACACTTCAAAATATATCCGGAATGAAATGCTTTACATTCCCAGACAAACCGGTGTGTTACAATATTACAGTATATTTTCCAGGAAGGACATTAAAGTGTACCCCAATGAAATACTTCGAGGTGAGGATAAAGGGACTTAAATTAAGCTTATCTCTCTTTATGTCTTCTACAATTCTTGTGATATGAAAAATAAATAAATAAACAAAACAGACCCAATCCAGTGAAAATGTCCTTCATCGATCTTTTATCATGCTAGGTGTCCTGCAGTGTTAATTCACTGCTGTCCCCTGAGATGGGCAATGATATTTTTATCCCCATAGGTCTGATTACTCTCTGGCTTCAGAGACCATCTGCTTGAAAGCTGACATCCATCA
Source organism: Rhynchomys soricoides (assembly GCA_019843965.1). Lineage (NCBI taxonomy): Eukaryota > Metazoa > Chordata > Mammalia > Rodentia > Muridae > Rhynchomys > Rhynchomys soricoides. The sequence continues at coordinate 7,411,224 of JADRCH010000052.1, read as the reverse complement.
GTCAGAAGCGGCTTCGTGGCAGAGCACAGACCGCCCCACAGACAGCACAGCCTAACCTAGATTGCTTTTTTCACATTGAATTATTCAAGGATGAGCCAAGTATCAAGTCTTGAAGTAAACCCACCCCCATGACTTTCCCGACCTTATAACCACTATTTTTAAAGAACCTGCATAGATTTTTCTTTCGTTGTGATACACCTCTCTAAGCTGGTGATTTTGTGGCCCCATTGAGATGGGCATGGAAATATACAAAGTGAAAGGTCTTTTGTTTACAATACTCAGGAATCTGCCTCTAATTACCAGTGAGATTGCCTTTTCTAGAGAGCATCACATAATTACAGGTCAACAACCGCACATCATACTATCAGGGCTCAAAAAAAAAATCTGAATTCAAATTTTAATTTTTGACAATATTAATGTCTACACCAGACTAGCATAAAAACTCAAATTCATTATTTGTACAGTATCATTTCTTGTCCCATAGCAATGTTTTAATTTTTGTGAATAATGAGCCCACAAATTGTTGATGCACTCCTTAGAGTTTCCGGCTTTTTTTTTTTTTTTTACATTTTTCTAATTATTAGGTGTCTGAAATTTCAGTATGATAATTATGCTTTACATTAGAAATCATTTGTTTGTCTCTAATCCCATTCGTGGCTATGTTATTAAGCTCATTACTTCTATAGGATGTCAAGAGCCCATCTTTCTGATGCTCACTTAATTGTTGAAAACATATTCATTTATCCCATTTTCTGAAGTAGGTGGGTTTTGCCAGGGAATGAACAGCTCTCGGATGCCTTTGCATACTTGTTACAGTCCACACGAATGCAGAATATAAACAATGAACTCGAGAAGGGAAAGGCAGAATTTTCGTATGCCAGAATTACGCTAAATTAAACACATAAGATCCTACATCTACTTCTTTCTTTTCTTTCTTTCTTTTTTTTTTAGATTTTTTAAAACCTTCTTTTAATAAGTATTTTCAAATACCTTGAACACCCTTCTAGCCCACTAACTAAAAGTAGAGGAGAAAAGATGGTTAATAGGACAAACGGAAGTGGACATGTTTAGAATTCATTTCTTGTGGTGATTCCATTCTCTGACACAATACCATCAGTCCAGTTCAATAGTGTTGTTCTTTACCTTGACCATGTGAGTCCAGCATCAAGAAATCTAATGTTAAATTTAAAATAACAAAAGACAAACACCTATATTATGTGCACCATCTGAAAAGGAAATTATTCCCCAGTGTGACTCACTAAATTAATGTGCTTAAAATTCCTGACAGGATCCACGGCTGTACCAATCTAAATGTACGCATGTTGGAACACAATAGTTTGCCATTTAGAAATAGAGGACTTAAGTTAGCAAAGTAAACATTTTGTGAAAAAATGGTTAAAAATAACTGATCAGTAACGACAAGTTATTTTGTGGATAGCTGGTTATTTTGAAGTGCCTACTCTGTGCCATATGGTTATGTATTAAAGGGTAAAGGAAGGAGACCTAAGATGATCCATCCCTGCACCCATCTTTATTTTCACATACACGAAAACAGAGACAACAGCAGCATATTTGATTTGGGGTTCTGAAGACAGTGGGTGAAATCATGGCTAGCACAGAACCAGCAGGTACATCATCAGAGAAATAAGGAAGGACTCGCCGCTCTGCCTTTAGAAGGAACCAAGATGATCTGCCCGTACCTATAGGATATGCAGAAAGTGCTGACTGACATAACAGAAATTCTCCGCGTGTCTGTGTGCATGTGTACTAGTGAAACTGAAAACGGCTTCTGTGCGGGATATTTACCCTCATGTTGAGCACACGGATAGATGCCACAGCTGTCCTTGCCCCCATGAAGCCAAGACACAACTGAGAAACCACTTCCTCCTCCCAGGGTAGAACCTGCTGCCTTTCCAAACTTAACCCTTGTGCCATAAATTTCAATAGTCAGGAATGGTTTGCACAATTCAATTTTAACTCAATGCAGTTCTCTGGGGGTGAGGGGGTTATGTAATCTTACACTCACAGATAAGATGAGAAATTGGCTTAAAGAAGATTGTGTGGGGTAAATGACCATATGTAACACAGCAGTTGGGAAAAAGCTAAAAGAATCATCTATCCTAAATTCACAAAGCATTCAGCTTTTCCCGTTAGCTTATATACTACAGTTAGTTCTACTGGAACTCAATAAAACTCCCTAAAGTTATCGTTGCATTGCAAAGAAATTGGTTAAGATATCACATTTTCATTCTTGATCATTGATGAAGAACAAGGTGGCAGATTCCCTTCATTACGTTTGTAAAAGTAAGAGATACTGACAAGTTCATAGAGAGAATGCTGTAATCCTGCCATTTCCTGCTGGCCTTCGGTAAAACAGGAAACCACCATGCAAAGCATAAGCTGGTGAGTACACAGTGCCACACTCAGCCCTGGGCCTCTAGGTATGAACTACTTTTGTTTTCTAAGTTTCCTCACCAGTGATATGCAATGTGTATAGCACTGACTGTGTCTAGTAGACACTAGCATCAGTAAGATTTACCCTGACCCATGCCTTCTATCTGTGGTTGAAATTTGAAGCAAGAAAATTAATTACAATGTGTTTTATGGACTGCACTTGTTTTAAGGTAGCACTTGCCAAAGAGCACAGTGAGCAAACATGTTTAATAATTTGTCATGACTCGTGTGCGTGTGTGTGTGTGTGTGTGTGTGTGTGTGTGTACCGATGCAGCTTTAGTTAGACTTGTTAATGGTAAATAATTTCTTAGCAAACACAGCATCCTAATAGGAATCAATCTTCCCTCTACTCCTCTATCCATTTATAAGACTAAGAACTCAACCTGGTTTTGTATGCATGCTTTGTCTGTCCCACTAGATGCTGAGCACCTTGAGGGAATAAACAACATGCACTTGGGTTATTTCTTTCCTGTGTGTTGTACTGCGGTATAAATGGTAGCCTCACTACATGCCAAATGCATTCATAATCTTCTTAATCCCCATAAGCTTCTCAAATGAGGAAGCCTGGGCTCAATGGGACTGTGCCACTTGCCTGTGGATTTGGGGTAAAAAGTGGCAGAATGAACCCTGTCTTGCTAGAGAGACACCCCCCCACCCCCCATTCATTACACTTCGTCAGATCCTGTCATCAGTACCGAATATTAGTCCTCTGTTGACTGGGGAACGGGTGGATACTACCACCACATTCCTGGCTCAGTGCTCATTCCGATCCTCTGGTGCCTTGTGGCAGAGCTAGCAGTTTGAACTGTATCCAAAATGAAAAGGAAGATTTATTTTTGTGATAGAGCTAACACAATAGTTGTAAGTCCTAAGAACCCAATTGCATTACTTCAAAATGCTACTGCATGTTCTACTCAACACATAAGACTAGAATAAAGTTGCCATCACAACTGTCACTATTAGCGTGAAAGGAAAAGGCCTTCCAAGCCACCTCGCATTGGTGGCTTCAAAGACAGCCATTTAGTCCTCTGTTTCTTAGGCAGCATGAAAATTTCCAACATGCACAAAAGAGTGCTTCCCTGAGTGGGATTGCTTCCAGAAGCTTCCAGATCCTCTCTCAGCTGTTCTTAATTAACTCTACCTGCTGCTTAAAGGTAGGTTGATCACACTTTCAAGAGATGATAGTAGTAAATTTCCTTTTCTTGCTAAAAAGTAAATGGTGAAAGTGTATTCATAATAAGTCTCTCCTCCAAACTGATTTTAAGTCTAAATAAATGTGACATTAAATGAAATGGTTTGTTACAAACATGAGGAAATATTTAAAAACATATTCTAAAAGAATATGTATGGGACATGAAAATATAAATTCCTAAATTAAACTAATAAACTATTATGACCTTTACAATTGTTTTCAAATGTTCTACTATGAGCCTATCTATATGTGTCTATATATGTTCATAATTTTCCATCCCTTTTGAGATATGGGAGATTATTAAAAGCAAAAAATGAATGAAAGAACATAGAAACAAAGTGGGTCTCGATAAGTTTAAGGCTGTCCTGCCTATATCATAGAGTATCAAGACAGGGTGGGACACAATCTCAAACAAATGAACAAAAATTCTATATGTGAAATTTGAAAAAAATGGTCAATTTTTGTTAACTTATTTTAGGAAACAATTGTATTTGTGGTTACTAATAGTCTACGAAAGTTAATGTTAGGGAAATCAAACAAGAGTGATAGAAGAGTGATAGAAGTGGCATTCCTCACTTACCTCCAAGCCATTTAAAATGAACTATAATAAAATATTCAGATTATTAAAAAAGGAAGGAAGAAGGGGAAAAAGAGAAGAGAGGGGAGGGGACTTAATGACATTTAATATTTACTATCTTGATTTAATTTCTAATTTATAGTGGCCAATTAAAATATAAGGGATGCAGGATAAAAAGGAGAGAAGGGGGTAAGAGAGGGAATTTGGGAGGCACAGCTAAAACCAAGGGTCATTTGAGGTGCTCATTTGGAAACCAGAAGCTTAAAATGTATACATATATGAAAGTGATTTAATAAAATTGCCAAATACTGGGAAAATGGTACCCCAACTGAACATCTCTTGCCACCAAATGAAACCTCCAGTGTCAGGAATGGGTTACATCTGATAACGCTGTTGGCCAAAAACACCCTGGAAACCCTCAACCTAGGCGATTTACAAAGCTATCGGTTGTTCTCCACCAACAGGATGTATGACCCTATTGCTAAAGATAATACCTACATAACCCATTTAACACAGAGAACTGGAGCCGACACCTACACAGTGTGAACCTTCACCCTCACTGACCAGTTTTCATATCACTCTAAGGTATTCTGTATACTACCAGAGGAGAAAGATAAACACAAACTCTTTTTTTAGAGAGCCAGCATAGCAGCTCTCTTAACTACAATGGTTACCCAACTGCGAAATACACTACTATAATAGTGGCACAAAAGTTGTAGAGTAACCAACCACTACCTGATGAACTGGCACCCATGCCCAACCCTGCTAGGGTGGCCAAGAACCTGAGATTAGATAGGCTGTGGGCCTAGGGGAAAAACAAATACTTCTGCTCTGCTAATAGGAACTTAGCAATAAATGACTGCTAATGACATTCTGCTATACTCATAGATTGCTGTCTTCCTTGGCCATCATCATAGACAATTCCTCCTGCAGAAGATGGAAATAAATACAGAGACCTGCAACTGAACAATGCATGGAGAGTGAGAGGTCCTTGAATGCTCAGTCCTAAATATGATGTCGCCATCAAATCCTTCCCCCCAAGGCTCAGGGAACTCTGCAGAAGAGTTTCTTGCAGAAAATCTGTAAGAGCTAGTAGGGATAGATGACACCAAGGAAACAAAGCCCCTCTAGAAACAACAGGATTGGTGCACATATGAACTCATAGAGACCGTGGCAGCACACACGGATCTTACACATGGCTAAGCCAGATGGGATCCCAGCACTGAGAGGAGAAAAGGACTCATGCCCTAATGCCTAACCCAGAATTGTCTCCAATTGAAAACAGCCCCCAAAGGAAAAATTAGTTTTTTTCAGTGTAATCGAACTGGGTATACAAACCACTCTTAAGGCCGATCCCCTTCCCCAGCAGTAGATGCCAAAACAAAGCAAACTAAATGGTAGTTTTTGTAGTTTGTTTGTTTGTCTGTCTGTCTCATAATGCTTTGCTCAGGCTTCTCCCCCCCCCCCATATGTCTCTTGTTGTGTTTCTGGTTGTGGTTTGTTATGGTTTCTGATTGGGTCTTTTTATGAGATTTCTGTGTGTGCAAATGTGTGTTTCTCTGTATTTGTATGTGTCTCCTGTGCTTTTTCTTTGATTTTTTTTCTGTCCTTTGTTGTTTGGTCTTACACTGGTTTGTTAGTGTTTTTATTTAATTTTTATTTTAAGATGTCTGCTTGTGTACTGACTGGTATTGTGTGTCAACTTGACACAATCTGGAGTTATCACAGAGAAAGGAGCCTCCCTCGAGGAAATGCCTCCATGAGATCCAGCTGTAAGGCATTTTCTCAATTAGTGATCAAGGGGGGAAGGGCCCACTGTGGGTGGTGCCATCCCTGGGCTGATAGTCCTGGGTTTTATAAGAAAGCAAGCTGAGCAAGCCAGGGGAAGCAAGCCAGTAAGAAACATCCCTCCATGGCCTCTGCATCAGCTCCTGTTTCCTGACCTACTTGAGTTCCAGCCCTGACTTCTTTCGTGATGAACAGCAATGTGGAAGTGTAAGCTGAATAAATCCTTTCCTCCCCAACTTACATCTTGGTGATAATGTTTGTGCAGGAATAGAAACCCTGACTAAGACAGCTTGTTTTCTGATGAGAGAAAGGAAAAAACGGTGTAGATTTGGATAGGTGTGGAGGTGGGTGAGAGGATCTAGGAGGAGTTGGAAGAGGAGAAACCCTATGCAGATTATATTGAACAAAAACAAACCATTTATCTAAATATCTATATCTAATCACTAGATATTTTCTATTGCATGTATTTCTATTAAATCAAGTACAATTTGCCCAGAAGCTGTCTGAGTACTCTGTACAAGTCCCTCTGTAGCAAACAACGACCTAATGTTGCGAACAGTACACTCTTAGAATCAGTTGCTGAGTCCAGGACAAACAACAGCTGAGCTTTACACAGTCTCGGGCCACTAGCTGATTAGACAATGGCCAGAGGAGGCAATGGCTTCTCACACCAGGCTCTAATAAGGCTAATACAAAGATGCAGCCATTTCCATACAGGACTTCTGTTTTCTATCCATAATTCCTACCTGCCTGCTCCTGAGCCCAGCCCTGACTCTGGGTTGGTTCATCCGGTGTCCTTTGCTGAAACAAATTAACTCAAATATGCCCATGCTTTTGCTTTCGACAGTTGATGTGCTAAGAACTTTTAATGAGGCCAGAGACATCTGTTAATCATCTCTCATGTGCTGTGTGTGTGTGGAATGCTTTGAATTGAAGAATGGGCTTCAATTCCAAGGGAGTAACAGATCATTCTGAACAACATTGTTATTCATTCAAGAGCTCAACAGTGAAGTAAAATTCTCATTTTTAAAACTTTGGGAACACATATTCATAACCACTTTAGTGCCTCTGTGCTGGGCTTTCTGATGAGAGCTAACAAGGTCAGACAATAAATGAAAAATACTCTCTGTAAGTGCACAGAAATGACTTGCTTTTGAGAGTGTGATTTAAGCATGTTCTAAGCGCTGTGGTTTAAAACTTAACTGCAACATAGAACAGAGCCTTTCTGACTTTTAAGGTGACGCACAAACCTGTGGGGGTCGAGTTTGCTGGAAGAGTACCCTCTGTTCCCACATGCCCCGTGTGGTACTGGCTTCTTTAATTACCTATAGAGTGTTGCCAACACATTGGACAGGAAAGGCTTATTAACATTCTTGTGCCTCATGTGCTGACAGTACACACCCAGCCCTGTCTCTTCAGAAAAGACAACCCACCACTTTCAACACAAAGTAGTAGTTATCCTACCTGAATTCACTTACGAGCTACTTAGAGATCACGCTTAATCTTGCTAAACACATATTCCTGGCTACCATCTGAGATTCAGGTTCAGGAGATCCCAAGAGTTTCTGCCATTCTACAATGCCACAGGTGATCTTTCAGATAAGTTATCCATAGAATACACTTTGAGAAGTGCTACCTTTAAAAGACTGACTAGACCTTCATGCTATGTATTTATTACACAATGCCAAATATGCTTTTTCAACTAAGCCATCATCCACCATCAAAAATTACCGTGTAATGAAGCATAGGAAGTTTACACCATAAGCCGGTGTACTAATTTTGTTTTCTTTAACTGAAACAGGGTCTCACTATGTAACCCTGGCTGTCCTGGAACTCACTCTGTGAACCATGTTGGCCTCAATCTTACCAAGATCCACATGCCTCTGATTCTCAAGTGCTAGGATTAAATGCATGCACCACCACTCTTAGCCCCCATATGCCATTTTTGATAAGAAACAATCATACCGTATAGTTGAATGGACAAACATGCAAAATTCCACCTTAATAATAGAAAATAGTTCATCATATTTTATCCCTTAACAAGCTATGGTGGTTTCAATGAGAAGCTCCCAGTAGGCTCACGTATTTGAACATTTGGTCCCCAGTTGGTGGGGTCTTGGGAATGCTTAGGGGCGTTACCTTGCTGAAGGAAGTATTATTCTATCAGCTTTGAGAGTCTGGTGACTTGAGACACTTCTACTTTGCTCATTTCTCCTTCATGCAGTACAAGATATGAGCTCTCTACATTTAGTGCCTGCCTGTGCAGCTGTGTTGGACGCTATTATCCTCTGGAACCGTAAGGCTGAGTAAATCCTTCCTCCTATAAGTTGCCTTGGTCATGGTATTTTATCACAACAATAAAAATGTAATGAATATATATGCCTTTTCCTTTAAAGCTCAAGGTTGTATTTAACAACCAAGGGTTTTCAAAAATGTCTTCTGTATATCATTGACTTCCTAGGTGTCTCGGTGGGTGCTTTCTCCTTTCCTTGGGAGGTCAACAATCTAGAAAGGTAAGATAGTTAAATAGCAGAATGAAAGAAATAGAAACAGATTACTGCTATCATGGGAGAATTCTAATTTCTTGTATGTTCCTATGATAAAGTGAGAATTCTTCAGTAGATAATTGACCAATCTCAACATTTAAGTTTAGTGCACTGTGTAGATACTTAATAAATGTAGTTACTTAGAAAATGTGGAGAATGGTACAATATCAGGCAAAACGAAATCCCAAGATTATTTCAAATCCTCCCTTTGTCACTCAGTGATGTCAGAAAGAAGAGAGGGAGGAAGAGAAAATTAAGATTTTAAATAAACTCTATGCCAGAAACACTCATAATTCCTCAAAAACAGGTTTCGATGAACAATGTCTATTACTAAACTCTCGGCTTTCACGGGACTTCCAAACACAATTGACTTGCTTAAGAATGCCCTTGCAATGATTGCCTATCAGGTAAGCATTCTGATGGTTGAGCTCCTATAGGAAAATATTACAGAAAGGTACCAAAAAAATAAGCTTTCTTGCAGTTACATAAGCCCACATAAATATGACTAAAGTATTGAAAAGCCAAACCCCTAAGATTTTTATAGCCAACTGTGATATAAAATAACATAAATTTCAAGTGAAATGAAAGGACTCAAATGAAAACAAAGGGATCACAAAACAAGTGGATCTTTCCTGTGGCATAATAAATTTAACTGAGAAATGAAATCCGGATCTGGAAATGAGTAAGAGTCACAGCAGATGTCTGCTTGGGAAGGAAGCAAAATACAGTCAAAAATAAAAGAGCTTTCTCTCCCATGAATTCTCAGCTCCGTCCCAGACATGTGACCTTGGAAAGACACTGTGCATATAGTGGAGTCAATCTTAGGAAATATGGAAGAAGAAATGGTGCTTTAAAATCAACACATAGTTCAAATAAAGACAAATGTTTGGCTTGGATGTACTCATTGTAAGACTGATACAGAGGAATGTTCCAGATGCCGAGTTAGATATTACTGTTTACATTAGATCATTCCTCTTACAATAATACGATCTTTTACTACATGTCTTGAAAATGCAACTGTTGTTCCTTGTGTACAATTTGCTACATGAGAGAATAACTACTTAAGGAAAGATCTATTATTTCACAAAATAGTATGCAAATTGACAGTAAAGTTCATTCACCTCTTGAATAGAAGTTGACAGAATTTCTTAAATTCTTCCTTTAAATACACATCTTATAACTCCACCATTTTACCACTTCTGCCAGATCTGAAGGCACACTACCTGTATCTAGAAAATGCCCACAGTAAGATCTGCATCCTTGGGTGGCTTCCTAATTAATTCACTCATCTCTTTCACAAACATCCCCTAAGCTCCTATTAGGTTGGTGGTGGGCACTTTGTTAGTCATGTCAAAGACAAGGTAGTTCATGCCGCATGAACACAACCTAAGCCAATATCTAAAAATGCTTTTGGTCCATGGTCTCCCTCTAGTACGCAATCTGTCTTAAATCTTGGCTTACGTAACTCTTAATAATCCTATGCTTTTTGCCCAAATTTCATTGTTTCTGTGACCAACAGCTTTATAGCTAAGAAGAGAGTCTATGGTATTTCTAACTCTCTCTAGTGTCACACCATTGGCTTCAAGATTAACTAGGTGCTCTTCATGTGAGGTAAATAAGCTTGATGTTTTTACAGACCTTATGGAAACTGAATTGCCACCTTTGCATGATCCACAACACCGTGAAATCCATAATGGGACTTCACTTGGTCGGTCGCTGGACACTCCTTCAGCCCAAGGCCTGGCTCACCCATGCTTACTGAGAGGATAACTATATTTTCCTCCACACAGCGATCCAAACTCTAGTTTCAAACTGCTTCCAAGATTTACTTCAGGCTCCACCTTCTCCATTAGCAGGAGTGACATTTTGAATATTGAGAACTAATGCCACTTGGGCACCAACCAGTCAGTGGATACTGAGACTGGAGGCGACTTTTTGAATTCTGAACCTCTGAATGAATTGCTCATTCTAGCCCTGGGGTTTCAAGATCACCTTGTCACTTCGCCTTTACCTCAAAGAACATATCAACTCCACAGAAACTCAAGAACTTACCCTTCTTTGTCCGCTACATTTAATAGTTTACCCTTGGGCCAAAGAGAAGCAGGCAGATGTGAGTTCAAGGCCAGCCTTGTCTATAGAGTGAGTTCCAAGACAGCCAGAGCTATATAGAAAAACCCTATCACGAGTTTTGTTTGTTTTGGTTTTGGTTTTGGTTTTGGTTTTGGTTTTGGTTTTAAACTTATCTTTATTTTGCTCTTGCATTTAATTCTTAAGGTGCTTCTCATTTCCTTCCATGTATTATTCTACCTGAATAATTTTTTCCAGTGCTGAGTTATAGAACCCAGAGCCTAACCTGTGCTAAGAAGGGCCCTACCACCAAGTTACATCTCCATCCCTATTGATACTTAAAAGACAAACAAATGGAAAACACATGTACAACTTAAAGACACCAGGGCCATTATTAGCTAATATTTTTGAATGCCCTAAGCATTTTTTTTAAAGCTCAGGAACATGCAGTTTTAAACAAGGTATATTATTACAGGTTGTATTTTTAACCTCTAACTGCCAAGCACAAGGTTCCTTCTTGCTCACCTTATTTTTTGCCCTCAGCTCAACTCCATAGCATTAGAAGAGCTCACTGTGAGATCCGAGGATGTGGCTAATTTAAACTCTGACCCAGAAAGAGAAACTGCCTGCTCCTAGCTCCTCCTGTCTGGGTGACCTCAGGCCAATATTTTCCCTGGAGAAGGGATTTGCTCCCTAAACCTTTCACTCCCAGCTGGGAAGCACTTGCTCCTCCCTTGCTTTCTGCTTTCCTGCTACAGCACTGCTCTGCAAATCATTCTTATTGACAGACTCTAAATCCAGGTTTCAGTTTCACTACGATCTAACAGTTCTAAAGATCCGGGTCAGGGTAAAAGCCAAAGAGGACATGCCTCATAATCAGTGATCTCTCCTGGGAACAGCAGAGAGCACAGAAAAGCAAAGCCCTCGATGATCCTCACTCACAAGCCTTCAGTATGAAATTCTGGTCAACTTCTGACTCTCACATGCACATATGAAAATCAACCTGGGCCAACAACACTTCCTTTTAAGTCACAGTGACTCCTTACACACCATGTCCTGGGATGATTAAAATCTGGAGGCCAACGTAAATAGCTGAGTTCTCCACATTTAAGCCTTTTCACCAACTAGCATGATCATCACTAGACCTATGGCTAAAGGCCTCACTGAAGTTATTCACCAATGACATGAATAATGCTTTTATAGCTAGAACTGGGATTCTAAGTTAGCACATGGATGCAAATCGCCCGCTGGCCTAATGAAAAACTGAACTGTATAAGAATATATAAATAGGGAGAAAAAATTGGCAGCCTGAACCTGAGTCTCTATAACACTACTGAAGATCACTCTATAATGGTGTGTGGGTGCGTGTGTGTGCATGCCTGCACACATACATGCATAGTCAGCCTTGCTACAAGTCCAAACTAAAGAGGCAGTGCAACACTCCTCTTCCCATGTCAACTTGTAACCACAGAGAAGAAAGAAGAGACTGACACAGCCATACTATAGCATTCAGATCAAACAGCAGCAGGCCACGGACTCCCAGACAGTCGGGTGGTGAAATCACATTGATTTTACGCCAGCTTCCTTCCAGGAAATTGAGAGATTTGACCAATGAGCATCACTGTTGATTCTTAGATCAGTGACCTCCCATTTGTGGCCTAACACTTACCGGTAGGTCAGGCTCTTTGACATCATCACTGTTCCTGCCATAGTAATCTGCGGTTGTATCCAGTTCCAACATGTTTCCCTGTGCTCCGACGCTCTTGTTCGAATGGCAAGATGAGCAGAGAGCAGCATTCCCCATCTCAGCTCTACAGTTCCTGCTGTCAAAGGGCCTGCACTCCTCCTGGCCTGGGCTCCCAGAGATCCACTAGCAGAGACAACCCATGATCCTTGACTCCTGTCCTCAGTGCTACGACATGTCCCTCACCAGTTTTCCCCATCTGCTGCCTGGCTTGCTGGTGTCAGAGAGAACTCAAAACCCCAGCAACTGTAGCCTGCATTCAGTGACCATTTCCAGTTCAGGGACTGCCAGTCTATTTTTACACCTACCAGGCCAGCTATGCATGTCAATAGAGTGAGGGGGGAGAGGCGGACTGGAGCAGGGGAGGGGGTGGTATTGTTTTGTTTTTCTCCATGTAAGCAGCCTGCCTCACGCATGGGCTGAAGTTCCTGCAGTGTAAACCATCTCTCCAAAAGAGAAGTTTTGAATTCCTCAGTAAATTCCTGGTAATCCTTTGTTTTTTTTTTTCCCCTACTCTCCATTCTTGTCTTCACACAAAATACAAACTCTCTTAATAACTCTGCTCCACCAACATAACACACAACTGTCATACATATCCGTCAAAATGGTTCATTTGAACCCTGTGTGGAAGTTTTAATTTATGCACAATGTGTCATACCCAGTTAGTGTCTCCATAAGAGCAAACACTTTGATTCTTTTGTAATTCTCATTAAATTTTAATATTTGAAAATATCTTCACATATTGCATGAGAATATGTTAAACCTGGCTTTCAACACAGCAGAATCTTTGAAATCATATTATAAGGTTTTTGAAATATTTATTTTGTTTCTCACTACGATAAATTCTATACACGGAGGATTTAGAAGACCAGCTGTGATAGAATATGACAATGTGCTATACATTACTATGGATTTAATACCATTGCCTCCATTAGGAAGCAACTTCTAGGTGCCTGTGCCTATGTGTGTATAAAAGTCATTTTCTTCAAATACTTTCAAACTATGGCAACTAGGAGTTACTGTTTTGCATAGAACCCCAAGCCACCTCATTCCAGAGGCTACGGTGCTAAATTACATTACATTTTATAAAGATCTTATCCCTACTCTCCAGCTACTTGAGGGCATCACTATTCAATGAAATTATTTTCCAACTACAGAAGAAGGCAACATTTACAACCAGATTTTTTTAAACTATTGACTGATGCAAAAATACTACAAAATATGTGGACACATCCTCCACGCCATTAAAGAGGAGCATACTCTTAGACGCTCTCAATGCTAAAGAGTTACAAGAAGGTACGCCTGAAGACAGAACCTTGGTTTCAGTAACAAGGTTACACAGGGCATTAGTGTCGGGGCAAAGGCTGGCGGGTTGGCTGGATCATTTTATACAGTAGAAACAGCTGACTCGTCACAACACCATTTCTCCCCAGATGTTCCACACACTTGAGGCAGGGGTTACAGGAATCAGGCTGTTTAATTATGTGTTTAAGAATTCTCCTCTCCAAAAGCTACAGTTTTAACTTTTCTGTCTTTTTCTCTCAGGTTCTCAGAGCCTGGGGAAGATCTACAGTCAACAAAGACTTACAAGGGATATTTCTTAAATACACATGAGATATTCAGAACATAAGCCAGGATTCCTGGCTGCTGAAAGAGATGTACTCCCCCACACTTTATAATTAATTTAACATTTTTGAAATATAAAAATTCAACATTTGACCTAATGTTTAATACAGAATTATGCAACTTACAGGGCTGGAAGGAAATTCTACAAACCATGTCTAGGTTCCCTGCTTCATTCTAGAGCTGAGATCTGGATGTGTACTTCTATATATAAATAAATGGGACATTTAGCTGCTCCCGCTGTGCATTGCCAGTGTGAGTTTGTTCTCTAGCATCTCTCTGTCTCATCGATGTTGCCCAACATACCTGGTGCCTTGGCTTTTGCTTCTTCACCAAGCAGCATACGCTCTCCATCCCCAATCCACACGCACTACTTTGTCTTTCTTTCTCATGATTCAATTCACATACACCAGAAGTTCCATGTTACACCTAAGTAAGTCCTTTGCTGATTGTTTACTGATTTACTCTAATATCTTCTTGAATACGGGTGGAACCATTTTCAGCTTTGATTCTTTTCTCCTATGGGCCTGCTCTCTCTCTCTCTCTCTCTCTCTCTCTCTCTCTCTCTCTCTCTCTGACTTTTTCTGACCTAACAGAATGCATTAACGTTAAATGTGAAACAAATGAACAAAATGCAAGTCATTATTTCTATCTTTAACTAAGCTATACTGGCCTTAATTTCTCTTTTCTATACATTAGAACAGACTGCCTGTTATATGTTAGAACAGTAACAGACTGAATAATTTTCACCATGACAAAATGTTCAGTTCATTCTCTGACTTAACAACAAGCACCCCTTTTAGTATTTAAAAAACTATGAACACTGTACGGGGGTGAATTTTACTAGCAAGGAAATGGTAATGCATTGTTGAGTAAAAATAAGGGCGGGGGATATTAACGTAACAAATTCTAAGGTAGCATGCTGGCAGCTTTCGGAAGGTTCTTTCCCCATGGAAACATTTTCATTCAAACTTTTTGTTCTGAGTGATATTCCCATCACTAAGGCTGCCCAGAAGACTCATGCTAGTGCTCAAATCCCACTGCCGAATAAGAACAGGTAGAGGAGAGGTAAATAGAAACCCTTCTGGTCCTGTTATGGCTGAGATTTCTCAGTTTCTACTGACCAGGTTTAAATGATCATCAACCTAGAAGTTCTCAATATCTGTGAAAATGGAACTGCTCACAAGCAACTTCCTATTTGCAACCACTTAAAACTTTTCAAAAAAATAAAACCAGTTCTTTCTAAATAACAACAAATGTGAAGGGTCTGTGAAAAAGTTAAAATAGAAGTTAAAGTTGCTAAAAGCCAGGTAGGTGTGTCTCCAAAGTGTAGGTGATGTGTTAATCTACACACCCAACATTTTGTCATGTTGAAGATGAAGTAAACAAATGCAGCACCATGTCTTAAAAACATTCTGGTTGACTTGATCTCTCAGGACATCTGACAAAGGATGTGCTTTCTGCCGGGGAAGAACAATGTCACTACTGTTCCTTAAAAATGCTTCAAAGTCATTAGGGCAAATTACTCAGAAAGCAAATATTTGCATGTTTGACCACGCTTGGAGCAGGATACATGATCTTGATACACAATTTCAAAGGTGAAATTAAAACCCCTCGTGATGTGACATTTGCAGTATCTGCTCAAGTTCCCAGACATTTTACTGTTATTATTTCATCTGTATTGGTCTTTTGATCCATTACAAGAAGAAAACAATTAGGGACTGAGAACAAAGGCTGGCTTCTTTGCTGTGAAACTCTTTGCTCAAGTTCCTAAAACAGCAAATCTGAAAAAAAGGCCATTGCTGTTTTCAATTTCAACTTTTAAACAAGGAGTCAAGGTTACAAAATCATCAGGAAAGTCACACTTGGAGAAGAAATCCCCATCTCGATTATGTCATTTGACTTAAAGCCTTCTGCAGGAGAGTTTTGAAAAGCTCTTAGCAGGCATTATTCATTGAAGTCCTGGTTTGACCACCAGCTGACCCGTGTGACTTTACAAAACATTATCAAATCTGGTTTAATTTTCTGCTTTGGGAAGTTCTTCAACAAAATAGCTAGCTCCCTCTAAGCTCCTGAGGTTTTTGTCTTCTAGGACACAAAAATCTGTCAATACTTGAAGCACTATTTGACACTCAGTGGTAGTTGAAATTGACCATCTATCTATCTATTCAGGTCATCTTATGGATGGGGGAAAAGAACTTCTTGCTCGTTGTCTTCGTTCACTCTGCTTTCCCTGGAGGACTCCTGAATATCAAAGGACCATGGTGGACTACCACGGAATTTTCTAGGTATCTAGGAGACTCTGCTCAAGAAGAGCACCCCCTTGCCCTGCTTTCCTCAAACATTAAATGGATTGACAATTTTGCAGCAGCTCTCAGAGTCCACCACTGTAAAATAATGCTAATACTGGCCTGGAGGTTAACTTCCTCTTCCAGACTTACTGCAAGATGTTACAGGACCCAGTTAGACACCTCTACAAAACCTAATAGGCTAAGAGGGGCCAAACTGTTCCCCAAATATTTTGATTAGCTTGTTCATAAAGTATGAGTACTATCACATTATTTTTTTCAACTACCACGAGTCTGTTAAGGACCAAAGGAGAAAAAACTTTCACTCAGAATTGTGTTCACACATGATGGCTTACAACCCTCTGTATCTCTAGCTCTAATACTCTCTCACAGCTTCCTCATGTACCAGACATGCACGCAGTACACACATATACAAACATGCAGCAAAACATACACATAAAGAGCATAAGTCTTTTTAAAAATATAAATCTTTTAGAAATCTGCTCAGACTACAATTGTCTTGACATTTATTTTTCAGTATAATTTGAAACTGTTTACTCAAATGTATCCATCTGACTAAACTAATACTCTGTGATTCCATTGCATGCAAATTCTCCCAAACACCTTCACGTGAAACCAAGGACAAGTTAATCCAACTTTCTGAATCACTGAACTATGGAAATAAAACTAGTACGCTCTGTGCAGGAGCCTGGTTGGCTATTTTCTTCCATGCTTTAGCCAGTTCAATATAATTTATTTGGCTAAAAATAAAACTCATAATGATTTTTTTGTCAGCTGAATCTGTTATGTAATTGATCAATAAGGAAAAGTGCATAATGTATGGATTTCCACTAGAGTCCCTGTGTCAGTGGGCAACTTCGCTTCTCTAATTGAGGTCAGTGAAAATGAATTCTACTGTTTGTGCTTTACACACATTCACCAAAATGAATAACACCAAGCCATTCATGGGCCCACAATATCACTTAGCCAATTTACTTTTACAACCCGTCCAGCTATTATTTCATTCCAGACTGTTGCCTCTTTGACATGTGGCATACCAAGGACAACATTCCTTAACAGAAAGTCTAACAACTTATGAAGTTTTCCAAAGGCCACAGCACTCTGTGTCCAGTACAATGTGGCCAATCAGCAAATGTCACTTGCTGACATTAAGGAGTCTGTGAAGCAAGAGAGGTAGAGTGTCCAGAGAAGACCATTTGAATAATGCTAAGTTCTGTGATGGGGAGTTTAAAATGCAGGATAACCATTGTGCACTCCTACTTGATCTGTAGAAAAGATAGGTACATACAACACTTAGAAACTAGTCTGACATGGGGTGTCCTGGGAAGAGCCAGGCAAGTGATTAAAACCTAAGAGCAAAATTGGGGCTAGGTCACAATACAGCTTTAAAAGTTATTTTTAAAACCCAATCCAGTTTTTTCACTTTATTAACCTTTCTGAAGGAAAACAGCTGAAAGGAATAACCAGAACTTTATTCAATTAATTTAAAAGGCATAGTAGGTGGCATTGTTCTTGGTTAATGTTTAATGCCCTGAGGGCCAACATTCTTAACAAGGAGGCTGTTAGGGAGAGTCTGGGACAAAGATGCCCAGCTGAGCTCTGTATGTTACATGCCTCAGCTGTCTAGTCTTTTCCATCAAAAAAAGGAAACTAGAAAAACACATACCACAAGAGTTAAATACAGCATTTGAACACTAGACAGGATAGGTAACAATTCTGTACTGCGAGGATTTGTATGTAATCCCTGAAATGCAGCACATCAGCATATTACTCCTATATAAGCAGCAAAACCCCATCACTGACACCAACAAATGAAAGCTCGCTTTCCTCCCACACTATCCAGTCTCAAATTGCTTAGGATTTGCTTTCCTTCGAAGGTTCTTAGGCATTGAGCTGTACACATTTACATGTTGTTTGTACATGCGTCCAGATAGTTGAGAGAGATCATTTCCGGTACATATTATGACCTATGTCACAAAAAGGCTTTTTGTTATTTTGATCCAACTGGCATTATCAAAATGTTCTTTTAACTATAAATTCCATGCAATTATACATGCAAGTATTTTCATCTAATGACCTCAAGTACGTTTAAAATTTTGTGTGGTGGTGGTGTGTGAGTGTGTGTATGTGTGTATGTGTGTATGTGTGTGTACTTATGCATGAGCAAGTCAGAAGTCAGTATCATGTGTCTTCCTCAACTTTCCTCCACATTTTGAATATTAAACTTTATTATAAAAAAACTGCAGCAGGGCAGGCCTCATGTTCAGGAGAGGTTGACCAACATATAATGGACTTCATTTGCTCTGTGTGTGTGTGTGTGTGTGTGTGTGTGTGTGAGAGAGAGAGAGAGAGAGAGAGAGAGAGAGAGAGAGAGAGAGAGAAAGAAAGAAAGTGAGAGAGGGAGAGAGGGAGAGAGGGGGGAGAGGGAGAGGAAGAGGGAGAGGGAGAGGGAGAGGGTGAGGGAGAGGGAGAGGGAGAGGGAGAGGGAGAGGGAGAGGGAGTGAGTGCGCTTCTATTTGATTATATTTTGGTGGGGTTTGTTTGTTTTGTTGTTTTCTATTTGAGTGTTACTTTATTGGTTTGGGGAATTTTCTTGTTGTATTTGGGTTTTTGTACATTCAGAAAGAACCTAAGATTGGGTGGATATAAAGGGAGAAAGATCTGGAAGGACTTAAGGAAGGGGAAGAATATGATCAAAATAAATTTCAATCAAAAATGGTTTTAAGTGGTAAAAGTATAATTAAAACATTGCACATAAACAAACCATACATTGAAATTAATCAGACCCAAAGTCTATACATCTCAGTGAACTTCTGTAATTTGACTAGCACTTGTGAACTCTGGAGCTTCACACTAGACTTTACACGTTCACTGTTGAATATATTTTGATGCACCTCTCCACCTCTGAAACAAACAAACAAAACAAAACAAACAAACAAAAAACAAATCCATGATAGAGTTAAAACTAGAAAAACAATTAGCTCGATAAAGCTAGTTGGTTGGGGTTTTGTTTTTGTTTGTTTAAACAGTGTTTCTCACTGAGCCTAGACCTCACTGGTTAACTACACTGGTTGGCCAGCCAACTGTCATAAGTCCACCAGACTCCACAGCTTTCCCAAATCTTTACATGGGAAATGGGAATCTAAACTTGGGTCTTCATGTGGTACAGCAGGCACCTGACCAACTGAAATTGTCACCTTAGCCTTGGTTTCTACATATGTTAAGATAATAATTTCCCAACGAAATCCACACAAACAGACATTAAAATCAAACAGAAGATACAAACATTGAAAATATATAGCATGCCTTACTAGGGACATACAAGTGTTTCTCTACTGTGTACAAGGTCCTGGGCTCAAACCCTAGTAGAATAAAGCAAACAAGCAATCAAAAAATTAAAAATAGTATACTACATAGAGCTGCCAGGCATTAGCCAATCAAGAAAAATTCAAGTTCAAGATAAAAATCCAATCTTGTGCACATTGGATACTATAGAAGTATCCACCGGACACTCTCTGGTTTACTGTGATGTTGCTCCCAGTTTCCTATGTTCTGTGTAATACACTGAGTCAAATGAATGCTCCCTGCAATGCTCACTTACTTCAGCAAGTGGTTGTAAATATGGTGTCTTCTATTTTAAATTGTGCGCTGAGCATGCACTTAACTTAATAAGAAGCATTGGCATTAAGACAATGGACTGATAGACTTAACTCAATTTATTTCAAACATAGTGTACCAAAAAGAAACTAAACTTCATCGTCCAACCAATAATTCATTTAGCTGGTGTTTCAAGGTCTCTTTAAAACAAATGCATTTGTGACTCTTAAGGTATAAAGAAGTATTTCTAGTTCTTATGTATTATTCATTGCTGTAAAAATATCCTGATTACATATTGTTTGTTCTCCCTGGAGAGGGGCAGAATTATTTTAAGTTTTCAATTACTTTTGAGATGGAATCACTTTACAGGCAATGAGAAACTCTGGGAATATAAGTACAAGACATAAAATATTATAAAAATCAATATTGTCAATTTATTCTTCTAAAATTATTGCCAGTGAGGTCTTCTGGACTCTGAGCTAAGATGTTGCTGGTATATGCTGCAAGGGGATCTATTTTAAACGTTAGTGTTCCCATCTGTATAATAATGAGCTGTAATAAAAAGACTCATGCTAATGCTTGTAAGTGTTTAATCTTTAGAGTCAGATATTTATAAATCATGCTATTAGGTCAGCTTATAGAATATCTTCTGTACAGGAAGAGGAAGGAATGAGAAAGGGGGAGGGGAGGAGAGACAGAGGGAGTAAAGATATAAGAAAATGAAGAGCATTAAGGAATATTTCTAATGCTTTTCCTTTCTTCTGAGTTTTTAGAGGAGTATTTAAACATGCCCTGTGCTTTTTTGTAGGTCAGTAGAGAGCCTTCCTCCTAAGCCAGTGTGCTCAGCCCAGGGAATGGCACTACTAGTGTGGCCCTGTTGGAGTAGGTATGGCCTTGTTGGAGTAGGTGTATCACTGTGGATGTGGGCTTTAAGACAACCTCTTTCTAGCTGCCTGGAAGCCAGTATTCTGTTAGCAGCCTTCGGATGAAGATGTAGAACTCTCAGCTCCTCTTGCATTATTTCTGCCTGGATGCTGCCATGTTTCCACCTTGATGGTAATGGACTGAACCTCTGAACCTGTAAGCCAATTAAATGTTGTCCTTATAAGACGTGCCTTGGTCATAGTATCTGTTCACAGCAGTAAAACCCTAATGAAGATAGCCAGTGTCCTGCATACAACCACTCCTGGCACAGCTTCTCCAGCTGGGGAGGTAGCACAGCAGCTGCCTTGCTATCCAAACTGGGTATCATGATGTTTGACTGCTCCCTTTCCCATATATATTCCTGCAGAGTACTTTCACTCTTATCCTTCTGCTACTATTTTAGGTCAGTAAACCTCCTTACAGAATTGCCAACTAGACCATTCCCTGCTGTAGTCTTGCTGTATTTCAATCCATTCTCCTACCCAGTAACCATAGAGACCTTCTAAGTCTCAGCACTATGCTGGGTACCCCTAAACCCTCATGACAAAAAAAAATAAAGTAGTACAGATCTGATTTCCAATAAACACGCTGGTTTTCATAACCTCTGTCTTTTCTTCTAGGCAATTGCTTATTGGACATTTATTAAGTCAATCCTCCATCTGTTCCCCTCCCTTTCTCTGTCAGTCATCATAAGACTTCTCTTTGAAGCCCTGGCTAGCCAAGGTTAGGGGTCAGAGGTTGGCATAGGGACATCATGGAGACTGTTAACCCATATGGACTTGTGACATGCAGACATTATATTTTATCAGGTCTGTTAGTACTTGTGACAATGTCTCTACATAGCAGGTATGCGCAGACAATTACTGGAGAAAAAATTGAACCGTAAAAATCTTCCTTAGCTAGTTTTAAATGATTGATTTTTGCAAACATCTACTTCATCTATCCCATAAATATTTATTCAGCATCACATGCTAGGCCCAAGCCCATCATCTAAATAAGAAGATGCAAACATGATATTAGTGATGTGCACACAGAAATGCTTCAATGGAATCTCTCGGAATAGCAATCTGCAGCAATTTATCCAATTACCATTGAATGTCTCTTTGTTTTGTTCTCATTCCCATCCTGCCAGTTCTTGATAAGGTTATTTTTTCAGATGTTTGATTTTGTTATGAAATACTCCAGGCATTGAATCTATTCGTCACATCTGAATATGAGGAATAATGAAAAGATCCAACATACAAATGACCACATGAGCAATCGGAGCCACTGTAAAGGTGGTTCATTAGATAAAGATGGGTTAAGGATGAGATTGCAACGTACACTAGGGCTAACAGGATAGCCTCGGGTATGCACAGGAGGAGAACATAATCACTGTTGCTGACCCTGCAAAGGTTTATGGATTACTTCTATAATAAGGGCGTGCACACACACACACTCCTGAGGATTGGCTGTCATGAATCTATAAAGACATTATCTACAGAAAAACTCCTTTCACTCCATGCTATCCTACTTTGTAGATCTGTTCTGCATTCTTTCACTGCTGGCCCCAACCCCCTCCCACACAGACCCATTAGACCGACAGGTCTTTCCTTACAATCATCCAGCCCTCATCACGGCCACCACCTCTGTCCCAGCCCTCATCACGGCCATGGTCTCTATGGCCACCACTTCTCTGATATAGCTCTCATCTTCTTTCCATTACTATTCCTTATTTATTTCATACATTTCTTTATTTCTAATGTGTTTTACCTATGCAAATTTTAATGGCTTACACAGAACCACCATCAATAATTTTGGAGATGCATAAATGCAAAATACATCGTGGTCATGTGATTGCTGCCAAGTACCTATAGGAAACAAGAATTTTCTTCTTTTTCTCATGAACAATGACCAATTACTCAGCAACAGTCTTCTTTTCATCTGATTACTGGATGCAGGTACTGGATGTACCTGCAGGAACTATCCCTATGAAACAATGAACACCAGAAAAGTTCAGTCTTGCTTCCTTTCTATGATAATATATAGTTTGAAATTACAGTTTTCAATTTTGAAATCCCTATGTTTATAAAATTTACCTTTTTAATATATTTTTTTTCCTGAGGGGAGGGCAGGTTCTCACTATGTAGCCCAGACTGGTCTTGGGTTCACACCCACCTCATCCACCTCTCAGAATAGCTGGGATTACAGGCATGTACCACCATAACTGGCTCTTTGAATTCATATTTGATAATTCAGTTGCTCTAATAAGATTTTGTCCAATTTTACTAAATGCACAGTATGTGCTTTATCTAGTTGACTAAGAATGTCATGATCACTTAATTTTATGCCAAATTCTTCTCTAAAAAGAATCATCTATAAGAGTGAATGTAGCTTCTATTAACCACTGCCATTTTAAAATGCCAATTTTTCTAAAACGTTCAATTTTAATAACATTGAGTTGTAGCCGATAGGGCATTGAACACTGAAATCCATTTCTGATAAGATGCTTGCTTCTGCTTCTTCTGGAACCAGATGGGGCTTAGTCTATTATCTTATTTATGATGCAGGAAGAATGATCTTTCGGTGGTGGCAAGAAGAAGATAGATCCCTGATCTCCCTGCTGGAAAGAGCAGAGACATTTAGATCCACAGCCCAACACTGTATACTTATCTCCAATGGTCTTCCCTTTCCTGTTCACTTGTCCCTTGGTCCTCTCTGTTTTAGGCAACAGTAAAACAACTCACAAGAAAGTTTAGAGCTGTGTCTATCTGCTGTTTGGTGAAGTGTCTCTGGACACTTCTTCTTTGTGGCTAAAGGACCTCCTCACCTCTCTCCAGCACTTCTAAGATTCCCGTTGAAGACTTCTAGGGTTTCCTATGCATGGAAGCTGTTTGGGTCACCAGGGGTGTGGATAATGTGGATGTCTCCCGAGTTGATAATTCGAAGTGTTCTATACTTCTCCCTATGACCTTATTGTTGGAGACCGTGATGTAGTATAAAAATAGAAGACAAGTCATGAGACTATCTGATATTCTGCTTATTCTGCTCCTTGAAATGGTGACAATATCTTTCTGTTTACTGATAACACCTTCTCTGTTCAATCATCTTTCCTTGAGTTTTATAAAGTCAACTAGAAAAGCAGAGAGGCAAGTTGTTCTGAGTCTTATCACTTTTCTTCTTTATTAAATCTCACTTTCTGCCTCTGATGGAAGTCGTGTTACATGTGTGTCACTGAGAAGAATAAATTCTGTTAGACGTTCTTGGAACAGTGCCTGGCCCATAGCACTTCCCAGAATGTTCATTGCTATCATTACTCCTCCACTTTATTCTTCCTTCTCTTCTTGAATCAGGTGACTCTAAAAATTTTTATCTTCTCTGCAGGTAATAATTTTAAAATATAAAACAACCTAAGTCTTGTCTTCATGTACTGGCATAGTCTGGAGAGAAGGCGTAGAGTTTGAATCCAACACCTGCGATCTGTCCTTTAAAACATTTATTTGAGATTTGGGGGGAAATGAATCATTTGCAGACTCCATTTTCCTCCCCTCCCAAAAAAAAAAAAGAGAAATTAAAAATATCTGCCTCATATGAGAACTTCGTGATACACTGCAGGGCACAACAGCAACATCTGCACCCAGTCCCCCTGTCCAGATCTCTTGTCGCATCTCAACCCACACACCACTCACCCTGACTTCAGAATAAATGGGTCAAACCTCTTCAGGCTTCTGGCTGGCGGTGACTCACAGAGGACTCCTCTCTGGAATCAGCCCCTCTGCTTCTCTATTCCACTAAGAAGCAAGTCATTGTTCCTCTCCCTATATCTAAGGACAACCAGTAATTAAGTTGCTGTTTCTTTTTCCTCAGGTGCTAAGGAGGATTAACTTATTTCTAAATTCAGCCCCATCCTGCTGGAGGGCTGCCATCATGAGGGCTCTGGGGAGTAAGACCCTCAGGGTAATTCAGCAGTATGTTTTCTTTCCCAGTACTGAGCCTTGTCTTATAATAAATATGAGCTAGTAGTGACTGGCCAAGCACAAGTATTAAGTCCATTCTTAGTGATCTCAAAATGTTGCTGGAATTCCCCTGGCTGTCGTCCCCCCTGTCTGAAGGAAACACCAGTGTTGATGATTTCCGACAAGGACAAAGCAAATATGTGACACTAAGAATAAATGAACTGCCAGGGCAACTATCTCCTCTAGGTCAGTTTCTTCACCCTGTCCACAGAGCTAATGCCAGGTCCCAGATGTCTCTGTCCACAACACAGGGAGTAGTTCTGTTCCCATACTTTAAATTGCAATACTTTTTAACTGAAAAAAAAGTTTTCCTTCGACTGCACATATTTATCAAAAGAATCATCCTCAATGGTTAAAAAAAAAAATCTTATCAAAATGATTCCACGGACACATACATTTGAAATAGAGACTATAGTAAAAATGCAGTACTGTAATGTGAATGTGTTGAAAACTTAGGGAACGAACTGAAAGGAAAAACTGAACGTAAACACATATTAAAAACAAATATAGGGATGGAGAGACGGTCCAGCAGTAAAAAGCAATGGCCGCTCCTGCAGAGGACCTGGGTTCAGTTCTTAGCACCCACAAGGGAGCAGGCAACCATCTGTATGTCCAGTCCCAGGGGATTCTGACACCTTCTGGTCTCCTGGGGTACCACACACTTGTGGTGCTCATATTAGATGCAAGCAAAGGCCTCATATATGTAAACTATAAATAAATAAAATTTAAAATAAAATACATTTGAAAATATAGAGTACAAGTGTATAGATACATATATCTGTATCATACCACAGAAACAGAATCACAAAGGTTTTTCTTTCAGGAATCTGCTTGGTCTGATGAGAACTAATTCATAAAAAAGAAAGAAAACATGTAATCAAGTTACACCAAGCACTAACAGGGTATAGTTCAGGCAGCTAGGAACAGTTTCTGCTTTCTCTTTGACACACTGAAGAAGTTTTTTCTGACTCAAATTTATTACTCTGCTTGGTCGAATTCTTGGCCTCTAGGACCCAAGGCATTAAATGGTAATTGAGCTCAAAGAGAAAAGGGGAAGGAAAAAGAAAAGAAAAGCCTTTGAACCCGTAAGCCTTTTGTCTCTATATATATCACTTTAATATCTTGCCAGATGTGTTTTTATCTCTCCATCTTCTATGAAAATGCAAGTAGTTTCACAAAGAGAGAAACTGCTCCTTTAGGATGTGTGGAATCACAAAGATCCCATTGAAATCCATTGTGTTCTTGTGTGCAGGAATGCCAGGGCGTTGAAAATTCAGTCACAATACACTGCTTGTTGCAACACAAGTGTTCCTTGGGTGCTCTGATTTACAGGTCTGTCTTCACTTTAAAGTCTATTAAAACACAGACATGCCATAGCCACTAAAGTCTTGGTGAGCTCAGTACTTCTGCTCCTTAATCCATTAGTGCATTCCAATGGTGTGCATGCTCTTTAACAGCTTTCAAATGAGAGACACTTGCAGTCATCAGGGACTTGAAAGTTTTGAAATCCGGAGCACTGATATGTTCCTCAAGGACTGAAGTTTAAATCTTAGTATCACAGCCTATGCTCAGATAATCTGCATGCCTGGGTGAAGTATATGTAGCTATTTCATGAGAGAAAAGTGACATTTGTCAAGTCAGAGTCAAGAGAAAAAATACAGAGCTTAAGCAAGCTTTAGAACAGTTTAACATGACTATGGCAAATAATCAAGGTTAATGAGGCAGGAGAGTAAAGTAAGTGTGAGCGACCGAGGGAGGACCGCCAACCCATGGCAGTAGAGTTCCTGCGTCCCAGGGGAGAGTCATGAATCACAGAATGGGAATTCTTTAAAATTAGAGAAAATTTATAAAACGAATAAAAACTTTAGTTTGTTTCACACAACAGTGTAACTAAACACAAACAGGACACATTACATTTAAGGTGTTACAAAAGAAGACAAAAATATATCTCTAGAAAAGTTCTGTTCCTGCCTTCAAAACATCCTTAATCTCTGCTAATTTATAATATCAAGAACAGCTTTATATAAACAATTTAAAAATCCTGATCTGCCGGGCAGTGGTGGCGCATGCCTTTAATCCCATTACTTGGGAGGCAGAGGCAGACGGATCTCTGAGTTCGAGGCCAGCCTGGTATACGAGTGAGTTCCAGGACAGCCAGGGCTACACAGAGAAACCCTGTCTTGGGAAAAAAAAAAATCCTGATTTGGCTTGCTTGTGAACCAATTGTTTGTGCTTATTATAATCTATAGGTTGCCTAGGAAAGCTTTTCTTCCTAGGTTTGATTCCAAAGACTAGCCCATGACAAGCTGGCATTTACAAGAGGGAAAGCAGGTGTTTAGAGTCAGCAGGGCATCTTTCACATATTAGGCACTGATACAGGGGGATATCAGTGGTCTTTGCATGATGGGATCTCAGTGCAGCAAAGCTGCACTTTGCTACCAGCAAGAAGCTTTCCTCTGGTGCATTGAACCTTCATAGGCTTGGAGGGAATACCTCAAGACTCTAAAGTGGACACATTAGCTGCCACGACACCATGAGTCGTTATGTAAGGAAGACAGATAGAATCTTAATATAGGTACTGACCTGTTGTTTAATAAATGTTAGAGTGATGTACAAACTGCTTAACAGCGTGTGCTGGCTTCTAATATCACTGTACGTATAGTTACTACTTAGAGTGAATGAAAGCAGTATATCTAAATATTTTATCAGGAGAATATGGAGATAGACAAGTAAAATGCTAGTTTATATTTTATTGCATAATATTCTTTATTAGTTATAATTTATATTTTTCAAGATTTAGTGAGACTCTATTTTCCTTCTCATTGACTTATTTTTCATTTGTTCACTTACTTACATTAAGAAAGAGTCTTTTTAAAAGTATAACTCACAATTTTCTTTTTGTGTATTTGCTCAAATTTATACAGCATCCCCAAGAGACTCTCAGGTTGGCACATCCCATAATTTTCCCTGCACCTTCTTGCTTGAATCAGGCACTTTCAGTTCTGGCTCCTGCTGGAAAGAGCATTGAGAAACCAAGGCTGGGGCTAGGTGTGCTCACTACTGTCATCATGTCAATGCACCTGGATCTCTGAGTGTACACCTCTAGGAGAAACACACACACACACACACACACACACACATATATGTATATATGTATACATATATATGTGTATATATATATGTATGTATGTGTGTGTGTGTGTGTGTGTGTGGTGGTGGTGGTTTGAATAGGTTTGGCCTCCATAGACTCATGCATTTGAATGATTAACCCATAGGGCGTGGCACTATTAGGAGGTGTCACCTTATTGGAGGAAGTGTGGCCTATACTTGTATGCATATGTCTTATATATATTATATAATGACCACAAAATTGTGGCCAGCAATCACACATCCAGAATGTAAGGACTTCCAACTCTATATTATTTCTACTATGCCAAGCAGAAAAGATAAAACATTTTGATGTTAGTCATTTATATGCAAAGCCTCTGCCATGTAAGCCTTGCCACCTGCCACCCGTTCACACTCTCTCTATATAAAGCAATGCACTTTTTATTTTTCCCTTGGCATCTTTTTGAGATTTGTTTGGGTACATGATTACCACTTCTAATATCACTGAAATGCAGTGCCTTCAGATCATATTTTTATTTACTTCTTTCTCACACAATATATTTTGATTAAATCCCACCAGGTCCTCTCTGTCTTTCTACCCACACAACTTTCATGTTCTTTTTCTCTCTCAAAACAAAAACAAACACAAAACAAAACCTAAAATCAAAACCAACAAAAACCCCAATAAGACAAAAACATCAACAACAACAAAACCACACACACACACATACCACACCACACCAAAATAAAAACAAATAACAGCAAAGACAAAAACACAGAGTCTGTTTTATGTTGGCCAATTATTTCTGGACATGGGCCTGCCCTGGAGTGTAGTTGATATGTCCATTGGAGAAAACTGATTTTCCCTATCCTAGCAGCATCAGCTTCAAATCTCTTACTGGCTGGAGATGCCTCATACTGGAGGCTTTCTGTCCACCTCCAGTATGACAGCATACTGTCTGGCTTGAACCTGGCAGGTCTTGCATGTGCTGCCAGTCTCTGTGAGTTCACACAGCACGAGTCCCGTTGTGGCCAGAGAACACTGCTTCCTTGGATTCTTCATCATCCCTGGCTCTCACCTTCCTACCTCCTCATCTGCATAGATCCCTGAGCCTTGAGGGGGTGTGTGTTAAAGACATCTGCTGTAAGGCTGAGTGCTCTCTTACTCTCTACACATTGTCCAGTTGTCTCACAATCATTTTTATTCATCTGCTAATTTTCTGTCCTTCCAGACCATCTTGTCTGAGACTCTTGCTTCCCTCCTTGCTCACCATTAAAGCCCAGCTCTGTCCACCACTTGGATTAGTCTAGGACTTTCCTGACTGGCTTTTCGGGCTTTGCTTTCTCCTGTAATTGTTCCCTGTAGTTGTGTTTCCTTTTTGCCCCAATGAGCTTATTTCCTTTAAGGCTCTGAGAGAAGAAATCCTTCACTTTAACAAACCCGAGTCATCCTTCAAGTCCTTCTTCTTTGCAAAAAGGTAACTAGCTATTCACTGTGGATGTAGCCTAAAGGTGGAGTGTTTACCCAGCATGCGCAAGGTTCAGTCCTCAGGAATGAATAAGAATAACAAATGATTAGACCTAGCCTTGCATGTTCTTTTCTGTTTCCACTAATATCAACATTAAATAGTTTCCTAAAAAGCAAAGTTATGAGAGAGAGAGAGAGAGAGAGAGAGAGAGAGAGAGAGAACATTTTCTCTCTCGGGCAATAACCTTGTCATCTTCAGTGCAATATTTGGTGCACAGTGGTTATTCATTAATATTTTTCTGATCCAAAAGATGACTAACTCCTTAGTTATGTGAACTATATACATCTGAAGCCAACTTAGAAAGAGAAAGGAGATTTGAACGAGGATGCATGGGACATTTTTATCTAAGACAAGAATGAAGAGAAATAAAACAAATACAACCTAAAAGAACTCTGGCCAGGCATGGTGGTGCACGTCTTTAGTCTCAGCACTTGGGAGGCAGAGGCAGGTGGATCTCTATGAGCTTAAGGCCAGTCTGGTCTACAAAAACAAGTCCAGGACAGCCAGGGCTGTGTTACACCAAGAAACACTGTCTTGAAAAACCAAATAGATAGATAGATAGATAGATAGATAGATAGATAGATAGATAGGTAGGTAGATAGATGTAAAGACAGAATTTCTGGTTGCCTTGAACTGAAACACGATTAAAACTTAAAAACCTAATTTTATTGAAGAACTCTAGAGGTCAAACTGTCGCATAATCTCTTCCCGAATTAACTATGAAGCACACAACACGATTCCGAAGATTAAGCATACATTTTAGCAATTTTTTTCTTTCGCTAGAAAAACAGCTCTTAACTTTCTACAGGTTCTCTTAACCTTTCAAAGCTGCTTCTTGGTATGAGAGCTCAAGTTATGGACTAGGGCCTCTGGCGGGGAATGAGAGGATGTGCATGCTCTATGTCCTGTACAAAAGCCCTACACTGTCTCACTGCCATGCAGGTTTGCTGTCTTCTCCCTGATCTTTAGTCACCTGCCTTCATCCCTGCTCACAGTAATGTATACCTTTTTCCTCTCCCACCCACATCCAGGCTTTGATGCCTGCCCCCTTTGAGCCTGATTAGTAGGTGACCTCCTCAAAGAAAAGCTCCTCCTGTCCCAAGTGACTTCTATCCCAAGAGTCACAGTTGCCTGTCCCATTTGCACTTTGTTGATTGGCATGCTTTAATTAAGCCTTGCAGCACAGGTTGATTTGGGGGCCATAACGAAGGAAGGAGTTGATGTCACCACCCTAGAAGAAGTGGAGGGTTGTTATTCTCATCCACTGTATAGTTGAATGGTTCATGCATTCCTGAATTTCTCTTCAAGGGTTTACTTTAGGTGCTTGTGAGTTTGGCGTCCTACAAGTTCAAAAGCAGCCATCATTCTTGATGGAGATCACTGTGAAATGATTAACCCCACCACAGTAATGTTTCTTTGTGGGTTTTTTAACCTGGCATTGTTAGCTCACAGAACTCCTAATAGAAAATAAAAGAACCACAATAGACTTCCTTCAAATGACTCAAAGCAACACAGGAGACACAAAACAACAACCACACACTTCACTGGTGACCTCATTTTCTAAATGAGGCCTAAATAACTTTTCAGAGAACGTCAAACACCACGCAGGAACCATTTCCGACCACCACTTCAACTGCCAGCTAAGACCTTTTAAAGAAAATTTGCATCATACATACAAAAATAGACAATCACAGACCCAGCTTAATGGGCCAAATGATGCCCTCTTCCTGTATTTGTGGAAGGACCCATCACCAACAGGTGGTCTGTGGGATCCTCCAAGGACAGTACTGTGTCTAGGGCAGAGAGTTGGCTTTAAAAAAAAAAAAAAAGACATATTAAATGAAGAAAAGCTTTGAAATACCATCGAACCATCTCACTTATAATAATGAGAGGAGACAAAGACATCATCAGATATGGCCCAGAGCCACTGGGAACCATGAGCAATACTAACAGATCTCAGGTCCCCATTGTACCATTGTTTAAACTGAGATCAGGTCATTTTGAACCAACATCACCAAGGTTGAACCAAGCTATGCCCAGCTTTTGATGTGGTTCTCAGAAACTCAAACTCAGTTCTTCAGGCTTGCACAAGTACTTTACAACCCTGTTGCCTGTTCTTTTTCATTTTAAATCCCACTTCTGTCTCTCACTGTGAGCAGTGTTTCAGGGGTCACAGCACTTAATATTTGAGCTCTACACTAATAATCAAAGCAGATTCGGTCATCATTTTTGAGATATTCATAGGAATTACCAATGCCCATGAAAGATATTTTGGAAAACAACCTCTTTGATCTAAAGTTCTTTAGAAAAAAGTCAGTCCTAAGACACTGTCATGCAAGCCCTCCTGCTTGGGAGACTAGGGAAGGAAGACTGTAAGTTCAAGGCCATCTTGACCTATAGAAGGAGTTCAAAGTCAGCCTGGACAATTTGGTAAGATTCTGTCTCAAAATGTAAAAAGAAGGCTAGAAATATCTCAGTGACAGAAGTTCTTGTTTAGCAAACATGAGACCTTGGATTCAATTACCAATATGAGGAAGAAAAAAATAAATTATTATATACACACAAAAATGTGATTTTTAATTTCAGCTTTCTAACAGATATGAATAAGTGAGTTGAATTAGCAATTAACAAGTCTGTTTTGCAAATACACATCCATATAGCCAATAAATATATAGAAATGTGAAAGAACACTATATTCCTAACCAAGCAAGCTAATTAGATTGTACCTTGACCGGTGATTGTCATTCCCTGATGTTTCTCTTCATTGATACCATTCCTGTTGAAGTGTTCTCTGCGACAGAACAGCACATCAATGGCAGACAATGAAAGGACATAAATATGAAAGGGCCACAGTGGGTAATGTAGAAGACTGCTTTCCTCTGGAGGAGATGCTAATGTTCCACATGAACATTCCAGAAGCCTGTTCAACTAAGTACGGAATCCCTTTCTGGCTGCCCTGGAAGCTGCCATAGCCAGTAAGAAAATGAGAGAGCAGTTGAGAAAAATAGTCATGGAAAACACTAAACCAACAATGAAACAGAGCCCCTGGTACTGTAAGAAGCAGAGGATAGTGGGGCTCAGCTAAGGAGCGCCTTCCTTGGAGGTGCCCCATCTCTCCCCAGTTCCTTTCATTCCATTTCCTGTGATTCCCAAAGGATCAGTCCAAGCCAAGCCTATGAAACAACAGGCAGCTTCTGATTTGTGTTAGGAACTGGAGGAGCATTAGTTCCTCTAAATATTTGAGGTCTCCCTGGCTGCTAAGTTAATAATTAAATCCCTAGGACATTGGACTGATTTCCTTCAAAATAGCAACGCCAACTGTTAAACATGGAACATTTAAATCACTATGCAGAGCATTCCTTCTAATTTTTTCTATTGAGTTATAAAAATAACTTTCTCTCTCTCTCTCTTTCTCTCTCTCTCTCTCTCTCTCTTTCACACACACACACACACACACACACACACACACACACACACACTCTAGCCCTAAAGACCATCCCACCATCACAGAGACAGGTGAACTGCGGGCCATGAGGCCTTCGGACTTAACTTTTAAACACATGTTTCCTCCTCTCTGTGCTCAGAATTAATTGGTTGTTACATACACTAATTGGCCTTATTAAGCTTTCAGAAGGTTTCCTATTACACATGGAAAAAATTTTCTCAATGGCAATTTAGACTCACACATATAATTATTAGAAGTAAATGGTTGCTGATGAGGATTTCAAGACGAAGAACATAGGTTGGTGGAGAAATGGAAATGTTGATTCTAATTGGTTTAGCCTTGGTTTGCTAACACTGAGGAACTTCAAAACCGTGTAGATTGTAGGGCTGAATTGATGGTTCGACATTAAGAGTATGCGCTGCTCTTTGAGAGACCCAGGTTTGCTTCTCAGCACCCTCAAAATGGCTCACAACCATGGAAAATTCCAGTTCCAGGGGATCTGGTGCCCTCTTCTGGTCTCCTTGGATACCAAAAACACACATGACACACAAAATTACATTAGAGCAAAATACTTATACACATAAAATAAATATTTTTAATGTAAGTTATATTCTGTGTCTCCTCACACTCCTCCTCAGAATTCTGAGTTATTTATGAGATCAAACCAGAGGAGTAAGAGTAACTACTCACAATAAACATTTAAAATCATATTTGTCTCTGAAACAAAAAAAGTCACATGCAAGAAGCTGATTCCACTAACAACATACATGAGTTTCTAGAATCTGGTGAAAATCCTTCTTAGCTAGTATTTAATTTACTACATACTATCTCTCACTGAGAATAAAGCTAAGTGTTCTTTGCAAAGAATTAATTTTGAAAAAGCCGAATGAAGAATGGCTTAAAAGAAAAATAGAAAAACAAAATGGTTATCAAAGATGACGTGAGTAGAAGTCTTAACTTCCAGGTATTTCCATTAATTCAACATCTGTAAAGAAATACGTTCAATATCCTGTTTGATGACAAAACAGTTTTCTAAATTAAGATTTTATTTTTCTTCATGTCTTGAAATTTTATCTCAAGCCACAAAATTGAAATTATTTACAATCGCATGAATTTGATAGCTGTAATCCTAAACCATTCATCCATTCAGTGACTGAAGAAGGGTCTTCATAATTAAAACTAATAAAATCTCAGGATTCACAGTGTCCATGAAGGGCACGACTCCTATGTAAAGCCAACAAGGAGCTTGCAAATTAATCAAAGAGAAAGGTATAGGATGATTGTCAATGAAGAGAATATATGTTTTTAAAAGCGTGGATGTAAGGAAGCTTTCATATTTAAATAGCTATCTTAGAACATTTTTAGTTGTGTAGGAAATGGAAAGTAACTGTAGCTTTTCAATATTTATTTATGAGTGAACCCTAGTCTTGAGAAAGGCACCTCCAATCATGATCACTAGCATAGTTGCCTATAGTATAGCATAGTTGCATTACTATAGTTAGTAGAAATATACACATGCTGAAGGAGTCGTAAAAATTTACAGAAAGATGACTAGAGGTAGCTCTTTTAAATTGATTATTGAAGCTGGCATGGTGATACACACCTTTAATCCCAGCACTCAGGGACATAGGCAGGCAGATCTCAAGGCAGAGTTCAAGACCAGCCTGGGCTACAAAGCCAGTTCTGAGAGAGCCAGAGCTACACAGAGAAACCCTATCTTGGGGGGAGGAGTGCTGGTTGAAATTTTCCATATGTGGAGAATTCTAGAATATAATGCATCACACAGGGCCATGTTATTCGGTTGCAGTTTGAACCTTTAAACCTATGTTTAGTTTGGCATCCAGAAATCTCTGTACATTTACAGTTCTAAATTAAGTATTCGTCACTGTTTCCAGAACGCAACTAGTCTTTGGAAACTGGCTGCCTAGTGCATGAGCAGAAGGCTCAAGGACAGGAATGATGACAAGCTTCCCCACTCTGTTCCCACGCAGCAGTTCTCACCCACAGACCATAGGAAAAGCCAGCACTTCACTTCATCATAGTTTATATGTTTGTAGTCTCCCATTACCCACAGAGGATACATTCCAAGACTCCAGTGGACACTAGGGATAGAACTAAACACTATGCACACTGAACATTTCCTATATAAGTAGGTCTAGAGCAAAGGTTGACTTATAAAGCAGGTCTAGTAGGAGACTAATAACAACTAATGATAAAACAGAAAAATTGTAACAATACATTTCAATGAAGATATATGGAAAGACCTTCACTATTTTATTAACAGAAGGACATCATATCTGAGCTGTCAGTATCACTACTGTTGCCCTTTGGGGTCATTATTAAGTAAGAAACTGTAACAGAGATGTATGAAACAGCCATCTGATAGCCAAAAGGACTATCAGGTAGTTTGTAGGCAGGTACATATGGTAGACAACAGCATTCTCAGTCCAATCAGGGCAGGCAGGATTCTGAAAGATTTCACCGCATTAATCAGAATAGCTCACAATTGACAACTGATGAGTTGTTTGCTTCTGGGATATTTCAAATCTCATTTGACCTCTGGTCACTGAGACCATGGTAAGCCAAACTGAATAACTGATAAACTTATGAGTTACAACATACTCATATTCAAAGTTCCAAAAAATACTCCCCTCATTGTACAAATAAATAAAACACACTTCTATATAAAAACATCCCAATACTCCCGTCAGAAGTCTTCCTGGCCCGCTGCATACACCCATTAAGTATTCTCATTGTCGTCAAGTGTATATCTACATAGAAAATACAGAGAATAAAGACATTGGCCAGGGTATCTCACTGAGGCCAAGCTGGAAACAGTAGGTCTTACTCCTCCAAGACAGTATGTATAGGAAAATAAAGCAAAGGAATGATCAGAAACTCTCCTTTTTCTGCAGAATTATTTGAAAGGACTTAGAAAAGACTGATTTTATTTTCTGTTGTGTCTCATACACCACCACCTTGAAGTTATAACTATGCAAGAGCATTTTAGAAATCCTGACCAAAAAAAAAAATTTATATATATAACAAAAGTTATTCCAAGAGTCTATCATGAGCAACAATTTTGCCAGGTGCAAATCTTGACTACAGAAAAGTTCATTACCCAAGAAACTTATGAAATTTTTAGAAGTAATTATAGTAAAATCATAACCTTAAATTCACATAGTTTCCCTGAAATGCATTGTTTAATCAAATCCTTCGACTGCTTAAAATTCTTTCAGTTACAGAATGTCATTGCGGAGGTGACAAAGTTGCAACAGTAGTAGATTAAATGATTTACTCGCAATTTTCACTGTTGGTACAATCACACTATCTTCCTTCCCCAGTGAAATATGTACTCAGACAGATCTAAGTTCAGATCCCAAGTCTGCCACTTAATAGCTATCTATGACTAAGGAAGTTCCACTTTTGAGTCTCGGTTTCCTTGTCTGTGAAATCAAGATGTCTAGTGTATACAGTTGTCATTATTGCAATTAAATTGCCCAATACGTATGTATCCAATATAAGGTCCATTTGTACTGAATAAATTATGTTTTAAAGGTTCTACACATAGCAGGTTTAACAATATGAATCAATAAGCTATTCATTAAAAATAAATAGATAACTGGGTATGGCAATGTATGCTTTTAGTACTAGCACTCAAAAGGAAAAGGCAGGTGGATATTTATAAGTTTGAGGCTAGTCTTTTCTCTATGATATGTTCCAAGCTAGCCATAGCTATGTGGTAAGACTTTATCAAAAAAGAAGAAAGAGAAGGAGAGAGAACAAATGATAAAGAGAATGCTGTATATATATACAACTGAGCTTTTGTGTTGTGTGAGTGTGTGTGCATGTGCATGTGTGAGTTGGCATATGTTCATGTCGAGGAGGGTGCCCATTATGCATCTTGAGACAGAGTCTCTCACTAAACCTAGAGCTAATCTGATCAGCAGCCCTCAGGGATCCTCATGTCTCTGCCCACAACAGTACCGGGTTTACAGATGCACACATGGCTGGGTCTGACCTTTTACACAGACAACAAAATCAGAACCCATGTCTTCATGCCTGGACAGCAAGAGGCTCTTCTCTAAGCCATTTCTCCAGCCCCTACAATGGAATTTTTTTCAACCATAAAGAACAAGTTGTGCCAAGAAAATGGATAGAGAGATCCTCACTTAATCAATAAATTAAACTAGACTAGGTAAGACAAATAATTTTTTTATGTGAAAGATTTTTTAAAAGACAGTAGATGGGGGACTGTGAGGCAAGAGGAAGGGACCAGTTGGACCAAGAAAGAGGAAAGGGGAGAAAGTAAATATGACCAAAGTTAATGCTGACCACGTATGAAAACTTCATACTTTATGATTCTAGTGAACAGTGTAGACATGATGGACTCAAGAATGATTAGTCTGTGCTGAGAAATGAGAGACACGAAAGCTTCTTTGACAATTCGTGGTAAACTTAAGGTTAAAGGGGAAAGGTCACTTAAGTATATATACTTTGCTTTTAGAAATGCAACTGTCACTTTTATGCGTTCCTTATACATGATTTTCAAGTTTTAAAAAGTACAGATGGGAAATAGGCAGCTGTAGAAAAAAAATATATATATATACTTGGAATTACTTTTTAGGGCTAGGGTTGTCTTGCCAGCATAAGAATTCTGATACTTAGCTATTCCATCTGGCAGTTTGGTCTCAAATACTAGACTTCCAGTATTGGAACCAGACTTGTACATATGAAGATTATTCAGTTAATACTAAGGTGCTAATTAGAACAGAATAGCTTCTTACCACATAAATGATAGATCAGTGTACTCTTTTTGAGCAAACAAGTTCAAATTAGTTTGTTTCATTTGCTTAAAGCCTAAATTCATTCACTATACATAGTATTGCACAAACACAGTGGGCATGCCATATACTCCATTTAAATATTAGTTATACAGTCAGGGAAGCCTCAACATTTTGCTTAAATTAAGGTTGAAATGAAATTTCTTAATATACAAATCATTGCCTTTTTAAAAACAAACATGATAAGTTAGTATTATGGGTCATTGTCAAGATCAGAGTAGGACTGAAGTTTACAAAGAGTTAAAATTTATTTTAAAAATTTATATAATACAAAGCAAAATAAGTATTCCCTTAATTAAGTTTATAAAGGCATGGTAAAATAAAGCCCAAATATAAGGTCACCCTAATTGAATTATTTTAAAAATCAATAGTTGTATTTTGGTAAAATTTCTTTTTAAAATCAATGCATTTTCCCCAAGCTCTGCAGTTTTATCTGCACTGGGGTTGAATCTTCTATGAATCCTTTGCATAAAGAGGTTTATGGGTAAGAAGTCTTCCATAGATATGAAAATAATACTCCACATAGTCTATTGGTCCTACAGCAGATGGACTCCCTTACAAATGTGAAATGACATCAGCAGAAAACATGATCATTTTAAAACGATTTTCTGAAGATGATGTTCTAGAGTTCAGTAATAGGCATTTTCATTCTTCCAGAAGCTGCCATTTCCTTCACCCTAAGAAATAACATGGAGATAGGGCTTTTTTCCCCTTTCAAATCATATATGAAAACTGGGTTGGGTTGGAATGTGGGGGGGGAGGGGAAGTTGTCTATCTAGGAAAGAAACTTGTTTTAGCTCACAAGTACTCCCCCTCATTGGTAAACCTTTATTGTGCTATGTAAGGAATGCTACATGCATCTGCTGTAGAAGTATATAGAAAACAGAAGAATGTCGACAAATACTGTCAATTACTATAGTTCTAGAGCAATGATCTCTAAATGTGCCCAGATGGTCTTGCCCTATTACACCACTAACCAATGATCTTGCTGACAGTGCCAGATTCAAGCGAAAGCAAGACAGCATCCAAGCAACCGAGATTCCCCACAGTACTGGCACTTGCCATTTTAACGATGCAACTTTTTCAGGCGTAATGAGGTTTAGGGAAATAATCGCAGTGGACTCCATGTGGAAAGCAAGCACAGCAAAGTCTAAGGGTTTCCAGAGAATGGATACAAGGCACGTGGGCTAAGCAATGTTATTGGGTCTCAACTGGATGTTGTTCAAGTATTCCTGGCCAAGAAATAATACACCTTAATTGAGGGAACAAAGATTTAAAAGGATATAAATACATGAAAATGCTTTAGGCAGTAATGTTCTATTTAGAGGATTAAAAACAAAACTACAGCAGCTATAGAGGAGGAAGTCGCCCCCAACAAAGATGGCCAGTAAGACTGTAAAAGAATCAAAGCACACTTGAACCAAGGCATTACAAAGGTCAAATAAACAGTATTAAATTTTCTCCAGAAGAGAAACCATTAAATGCACTAATTTTATTTCCAGATACTAATCATTTGATCTAACTAGTGGAGAAGTAGAACAGAATCAGGATGAAGGAAGATCTCAACTCACTGTGGCCCCTTAGGTGTCTCCCCCAAAAAGGGGGGTGGGTGGGGGCTAAGACAATGCTTCTCAAATGCGAAGGTCAGTGTGGCTATTATGGAGGAAAAAGGGGGAAAGGTCCATGGAGCACATGCATTAGCAAACATGTGAGTCCCTTTGCAGCTCTTAATCCCAGATCTTTAAAAAGAGTTTGTGGACAAAGCACTATTTTTACATTCTGCTAAAGTAATATACCATTTATCATCTGAAATTATTCAGTGACCTACTTTGTTAATTAAAGTGTTTAGACACAACAACTTCTTTACAGACTCAGACCACTGGCTGAATGAGTATCTCATTACTGTCAGCTTGTAAGATTTATATTTTTAGGGAAATTTAATATTTAAAAAAAGCGTTTCAGAGAAAGACAGCCAATCTGTGGTTGGTTTACTGTTAGGAGATTCGATGATTCACTGTCTTGGTGAGCTAGCTATTTCCACTTAATTGCCACATTAGAAAAGTAAATTACAGAATTAATAATAGAAAATAAGAATTCTAAAAAGGCAGAAGCACAGATCACTGCATCAATATTTTTAGTCTATTCTAGTGTAGAATAATGTTAACCCTCAGGAAGGCAAGAAGGCATACAGACCCTGTGGCTTATTCTCAATCAGAATCTTTATTGAAAATACCATCAGTATAGAAGTGCCCGCGGTCCAGTAGTAGACACGGGCAATGGAGAGAGGACAACCCTCTGGCCATAAGGCAACCCTTCCTGCTTCTGTGAGAGTAATCTGGAAGTCTAGAGAACCAGGCTTTAAGATGGAATAATCTAACGGAGGTAGAAAAGAGAAAACGAAATGATGGATTTTGCTTTGCTTGATCAAAGCGAAGGAATTTCCATCCTGCTCAGGCATCTCCTCCCAATGCAGCAAATTCAGGCGAGAGCTCCTCCGAGCTGCTATGTGTGCTTGGAAATGGTGCAGGGGAGTGATGGATAAGGGAGGATGAAGTTGCCAGTTCTAAAGGCTGATGATTCTACACGGCAGCGCTACAAAAGGGCGCGGGGAAAGGGGGCCGGGGACACGGGAGGTTCTCCATACCTTTCTTTTCCGTTCCATTCGATCCCTGGGGATTTTCCGTTGTTTTTTTCTCTCTCTCTCCAGATTTTTTTCCTTTTCATCCAGTTCAGCCTCTCTAACTTTTTTGATAGAAGCAGCAGCGTGAGCCATTTTTTTTGCAGACGAAATCGGCAGAGGATAACTTTCCACTCCCCAGCAATACAGGTGATTTTACTGCTATGTGGAGATGTGATTTTTCCGCCCAGCAGAGCAATGGCTGGCAGCCAGAACACTCACAAAATAATCCACTCCGCCCCCGAGCTAGGTCATAATCTTGCTCCAGCCTCTGCAGCACCCATAATTCACTCGAGTGTCCCCCAGGTTTCCAGCCGAGCCCCTCGGCAGCACACACCTGCACACAGGCATGCACAGGTGAGCGCCCACGCTCAGCAATGGTCCCGGGGGAGGGCGGAGCTCTGGACCCGGAGCTCCTCAGCAGTTGGGTGGCCCCGAGAGCAGACAAGCATCCCAATAGTTGCAGAAGCCGTCCTTAGGCGCTCATCACCAGTTGGAACGGTCTTGGGGGACTCCTCCAGACAGTCTGTCTTCAGACCGGAGCCAGGAAGAGGCCACCTCGGTGAAAGTCCTAGGGGGGTGGGGAGTTCGCTGCTGCTTGCAACCACACCTCTATGCAGGGCGAGAGAAAATGGTGCAGTCTCGCTAAGGACCCGGCGCCGCCGCGGCCGCCGCCGCGGTTGCTACGGGCAGCACGTGACATAGATCCCTGCGTCTTAAATCCCTCAGCCCTTCCCTTCTCCAAGGTACATTTTGAGAAAAGAATCTACGCTGCGAGGCCGGGAGAAGAGGATCAGAGCTGGAGTGACTTATCACTTGCAAGGCAGAGAGAGGAGAGGGGTCTGGGAAGGACTGGGAGTTGCCGGGGCTCCCCGGTGCGGTTTTACAGACCCACGTGAGGCCGCCTTAGCAGCTTCCTTTGGCAAGGAATCAAACCCGGCTGTATGTCAGTGAGCACTGTATAAGCCGGCTTTGGCGAGGCTATCCTGAGGAAGCAGGAGTAGAGGACCGCAAAGAGGAAAACAGGCACCCTGAAAACAATCCTCCATCACTCTAAGAGGGACACGCAGGTACCCAGTGAGGTGTCTTTGAAATTCACAAAGCTGTTTTAACCTACCCGTGAACGTGAGAAGCAATGGAATGAAATCAAGTAAAATTAGAATTTCTGGATGTTCTCTTACCTACTCAGTAGGGAAATACAGTGGAAGAACATAGTGTATAAAATGCAGATGCCTCTGTTAAACCCAGTAGGGAGCCGGAGAAAATCACCTGTAAGCTCAAGATGGAGTTCTCCAATCACAGATACTATCCAATTTTCAGAAGTTTGCTAAAATCTTATCAAGGGCTGACTGGATACTCTCGGTGTCTCATTTTCTAGCTGGACAGAGTCGCAGCATTGCTTATCGAGGTGGATTGTGAAGGACCTTCCTCTACAACCTTCAGAGTCTAGAGGAACAGTTCTGACCACGGTAGCAAGTGAGAGTAAAACCGTAAATCTGATTCTACGTAAATGCTATAAGTAGAGAAAAATGTTGAAAGTGCTCTTAGAAAAACGTTTATAATTAAACGTATCACTAGGCTAACTTAGCATTTTAATAACAAACTCTGTGTTTAGAAATGAAGACGACAAAGCCTCATTTTCCCCAACGTGTGAAGAAAGTACACTAGTGAGGGTTTGGTTTGGTTTGGTTTGGTTTGGTTTTATGAGAAAATGCTAGGTTTTGTACTTTGGTCTTACATGTTTTGGCTTATATAATTTACAATTTTTGTTTTTCTCTTCAACTGAGTTGAAGGCAGCAGTTGATAAATGCATTCTGTGGTCGTGCAGACGCCGCGTTAGATCTTTATCGGATTCAAGTGTTGGTTTGAAGCAGAGAATAACTACCCCGGCCTGAGGCCACACGTTATTAGTGAGGTAGTTCCGGAGTTAGCCAGCTTAGAACAGATTACGCCTCTTATGTAAGAAGGGCTTTCATCCTTTTGCACCCACAGCTGAGACTCAG
Source organism: Rhynchomys soricoides (assembly GCA_019843965.1). Taxonomy (NCBI): domain Eukaryota; kingdom Metazoa; phylum Chordata; class Mammalia; order Rodentia; family Muridae; genus Rhynchomys; species Rhynchomys soricoides. The sequence continues at coordinate 7,368,802 of JADRCH010000052.1, read as the reverse complement.
ACTCACAAAACACAGGAAACCTTAACCACTTCATCTTGCCTTCAGCCCTCCTCGCCCTTACAGAAACACACGTGTCCGTCCAGGCTTCTTGGGAAGTTAGCACGGATTTGGGGGCAATTTGTCTGTCTCCTTGGCAAGAGTAGCCGTGGTTGTCCCCTAGTCATATCCCACTCCACTCGTGTCCTCTACTCTGTCCTGAAATGAAAGCCATCCTTACTCGAGGTTGCTTCTGGGAAACAGCAAGAACACAGCACTGTCTGTTCCTGATGCCATCTGGCATTCCTTTTTCTTCTAAATCCATTTTTTTCAAAAAAAAAAAAAAAAAAAAAGGTTTAGAGCAAGCAAGCCACACCTGATTTGTGGATGTTCTGTTAGCTTGGTAGTCTGAGTCCTAATGGAATGTGGCTGAGCCTCCTATTGTGGTCTTTCTGTTAGTGAGGGTGACTGAAGAATCTTCTAGGATAGACCTTTCCCACTGCCTCGGTAGGATCTGCTTCTACATCCCATAATACCCGCTCCCTTTTCAGACTTCTCAGTAGGGAAGTAAATATCACATGCTACAGCAGAAGGTGAGCAGTGCCTGTTGTCAGAAACATTTGCTTCTTTCATTAGTTCTTCCTAAGCTCACTACAGACTCTCTTGGAAAATTAGCCAGTATCAGCTTCACTACATTGTTCTCTTATACCAGGCAATGTTCACATTTTTTAAACTTCAATTTGGAATCTGAAAACAAATCTAAGATATAGTTAACAGTTTAGTTTCCAGGACTCTTTCAGCTTTTATACTTTATCTCATCACGAAAGAACATAGTCAGATACCCATTAGACCTTAGTTTGACTGACAGAGACATTACAGAAAAAACTATCGGCCACGTCTTTCGAACCAATAGTGACATGCCTTGGCTAATGTCTGTCGTGGTATCTTTGCATGTGACACAAAGGAGCAAAGGTACTGTGCTGATGAGTCTGAAAGGCAAATACCACATTCGAGACAACTTTCCCAAAGACATCATGTAATAATAGCAGGAAAGCTCAGGTGCAGGGCTCTTGGCTGCCAGTTGACCTCAAGGGAAGAAAGCACGGAGGGAGCCACCACTGTGGCAGCTAGCACATGCCAATCACAAAACCAGAAATCTTAGACGATTGGTAAACACATTTTAAAATAAGATTGATCCCAAGTCCTTTTAGTGTGTGCTACGTTCATTTCTCTTTTTCCCAATTAAGAAATGCATTGCTCCTCTAGGAAATGAATGCAGAAGGCGGTCCTTTAAAGAAAGTTACACAGATTAGATGCTCCTCTACAGCTCTAACTACCTACCGATGACTTACACAGCAGTGAGCTGTTGAAGAAGTGACTTCTTAAAGACATCCCTTCTTGTTGACTTGGCATAATTCAACCTTGTCTATGATTATTCTTGGGTAGGGGGAAAATCCATCAACTCTCCTAGGGTAAAGAGTATGCACACTCACCAGCTGACCTCTGCACAGGCAGGGCACCAGGTTCCAGTCCCAGGAACTCACAGCCATTTAAATGATGCACACACCACATTAAATGGGATCGTCCCCTCAAGCCTCCAGCAGAGATATAACACCGGCTGAATTTTGAATTTGTACCAAAAGCCGATTCCTTCCACAAAGCATCTTGACCGCTAGTGAGAAAAATCACTGTCTTGTCTTCAAAGGCGAGGAACACACAGTCACCCTGTCGTTTACATTTGAGAAGCAGAGTTGAGAGATTGCCCTTCAGGGAGGACATGCTTCATTTTAAAGACAGGAGAAAACCAGCCATTCGCTGCCCTCTCTGTGCAGAAATCCATTGATCAGAATCCAAAGAAAATCCTCTGCAACATCAGGCATCAGTAAGGGCAGCGTTCAATATCAACTGAGCTGGCCATAGGCAACATAATCCCTCCTGACCCTCCTCCCTCCAGAGCTCCACCCAGGAGAAGCAGCCATACAACTGAACAGCATAATCACTCTATAAAGTCCAAGTGTGGATGGTGGGAGGGACAGGGGGATGAGTGAAAACTAATCAGCTAATCAGATGATGATGATGATGATAATGATGTGCCTACTTAGACTGTGATACAAGAGCTGATTCTTAGCAAATTCATGGTGTTAGTCCATATTTGAAATTTTATATGTTTTCTGAAGTTGATGATGGTTACAGTAAGAGAAAGCAAACTGAACAAGTGACTACAGTATACTCTCACCTTCAATTTGTTTTACCTGAAGCCAAAGTCAAAAGCCAATTTGATACTGTAAAATTACTGAGGCCGTATTTGCGAATAATCTAAAGGATCCTACTTTGGATAACTATGTTCCTCTAAGAAAATGATTTCTTTAAGATCACAGTGCTCAAGGGTACTACTTTCTTTTATGTCTGCCCTAGGAAGGAAGCAAGGACTCCAGTCTAAGTCTAGGATAGAAATGTTTCTGACTAGGGCCCTTCACCATCCTGCCTCAGAAACATGCCCCAAATGCTTCCAAGCTACACAGAAAATGTCTAGCAAGTGACATAAGCCACACATATGGGTCATAAATAGTTACTCCTCTGTCACCACAGTTCTCTCAGACCCTGACAATAGTCTCAGTCCATAGCAGCCAAAGAACCATGCTTTGAAGAAAAGATTGCTAAGCACAGCATCCCTTCCTGCATGTTCCCAAGCCCATGTCCAGTGTCATCCTTTCAGTTGCAAAGTGTGAGCTGCCATGGACAAGGAGCTTGCTACAGCTCAAATGTGTCAGCTCCAACCTGGCTGTGGAAATGGGCTGCATCTGCTCATTGTGAACAACTTCTGACAAAACATCTCTTCACAATACCTTCCTAATTTAGAGAGAGAGAGAGAGAGAGAGAGAGAGAGAGAGAACATGCAATTTAACAGGAAGATCAGCCTACACTGAAACTTATGAGTAATCTTATAAGTTTATAATTATAATCATTTAAAATTTTATAATTATAAAAATCTTGTAATTTTTCTTTTATGGGGACATTCTTTGTTCAAAATCAAAGCTTTCACACTGTCCACATCTCATTGCTGTACAGTTTCTGGCTGCAGTGCTCTCTTTAACCAAACATCATTCCAGGAGGTCCACAAGGAGGCATCCTCATCCATCTGGAGATGAGCACCTTGCCTCTCCCTCTAGTGTGAGCAGAGTGCATATGCAGATCTTGGACAGAATGCTGCTTCAGAGTTTTTAAGCATCTGGACTCAAGTTTCAAATTACTTATAAATATCTTCAAATGTTCTCAGGACTTCTCTCTTCCGAATACTGACATCTTATTCTATGACTCACAGACAAATATGTATCCATATGTAAATATAAAAAGATACACTGATTTTGACTGGGATTATTAAAAGCTAGAATCTTTGACATGGACTTTAACTCCTGTTGGGGATTCACTGTATACCTGCTTTTGGTTTGTAAGAGATTTTTCTAAATACTCTAGAGTTTATTTCTTAATTCTTTTGTTTGACCAAATAAAAATTCACCAGGGCTGGCAAGATGGCTCTTGCCACAAAAGCCTGGTGACCTGAGTTCAATCCCAGAGATTCACAGTGGAAGGAGAACTGACTCCTGAGAGTCATCTTCTGACCTCCACATCCCATGATTCCATGTAAAAAGCCAGGCACATGCCTATGGTCCCAGTACTGGAGGGGAAGACAGGTGGATCTGGGGCTCACTAGCTGACTGGGCCAGCCTCAGGCCAGTGAGAGACTCTGTCTCAAAACACAAGTCTTTGAGGAATGAGACTGTAAGTAGATCTCTGGCTCACACATATGTACTCACCCCATATATACACGTCATAGAAAAGAAAATAAATGTTAATAACTTCAGCATCTCAGAGGAAGCTATTGGTAAAGAAAAGAAAATGTGATTGATATTTTGTTAAGTTTCACGCTTATGAGTCAGTTTGAAGTCTTATTTGGATAAATAGCTTGCTAGAAAACTCAAAAAGATTACATGGGAGAAATCTATTTTTAATTATTAGTATTTACATCATGTTAAATTTAAGTCATATATGTCTTATATTTTCATGAGATGTAAATAGTAATATTTAAAACCCACTAAGTATGGATTAGAATGACTGAGTTACTGTGCTGTTTTATGGAGCATAAATTATAACCTCTAACACAAAATTCTATCAATAACCAACTAATAGAAATATTTCTATCTTTTTCAAATTAACAATAAAAATACAAAATAATGTGATTTAGAATATGTCCAACTCTCCTGAGTTTAACACCAAACGAGTGGCGGATGTCTCCAGTCTCTGCTGGTTTAATCCAAACCTCAAATAATTAAAATATGAACATAAATATTTTCAGCAATTCTAGGAAAACAATGCTGTACTTAGTATGCTCTGCATATTAGAAGCTTCAATAAATGTAAAAGATTTGTAAAACATGTTTTAATTACACAATCCTCCTAAGCAATCATGAGGAGGGGATTGCTCTGCTGTTGGTAACAGAAGCCCTGCATGTTATGACCTGGTCATAATTTTTGCCTGGTATAAATGACTGTCATATCCATGAAGCTTTAGAAATGAGATACATGGACATCTCAATCATAACTGCTTCTGCAGTCTTCACAGCCTTCGCCCGCCCACCAGAAAGTTCTTCTAGATCTATCTTCATTTCTTCATCCAGATAGGAGATATTCTTTCTCTTTCAACCATTTTTAATTAACTTACAGATAAAATACACTGCTAGCCATTTATTATTTCTATTTTTTAAATATGACAAGCATTTTTATTTTATTTATTTTACATAAACTCATATCCCATGGATATGAAGACCAAAAATCATGCCTGTTTTGGAAACCACACTTTCTGAGAAAGGCATCCTTGATTCTTTCTGATCAATTATAAAACACAAGCACTGCCGGGCAGTGGTGGCACATGCCTTTAATCCCAGCACTCGGGAGGCAGAGGAGGCAGGCGGATTTCTGAGTTCAAGGCCAGCCTGGTCTACAGAGTGAGTTCCAGGACAGCCGGGGCTACACAGAGAAACCCTGTCTTGAAAAACCAAAAATCTAAATAAATAAATAAAACACAAGCACTAACATGCATGTGTGTGTCCAGCTACTTGGAGACAAGCTATTACTATTACTTAAACGAACTAGAAATACAGACAAAATATAATGTCTTTAATCTATTTTTGCTTTATGTGTGCATACCACACATGTATGCCTGCAGAGGCCAGAAGAGGGCATAAGATCCCCCTTTGAGGTGTTTGTTACAGGTATTTGTTAACCTTCTGATATGGGTGCTGGGATTTGAACTTGGGTCCTCTGCAAAAGCAACAAGTTGTCCTTTAACCTCTGAGCCATCTCTCTAGCCCTTTAAAATACAAACAACTTCTTAAGAGCAATACATAGCTAACATGATGGTTAGGTATTTCTAAGCAAGACAGAAAGGAAATGAAGCCACTAAGAAATAAGCAAGTACAGTGTTTCCTGAGTACGTTTCCCTACAAATCTGCACTCTCTGGCCAAAAGGGCAGAAGCCTATAGCCATTGTTGACACAAAGGGCAAAGTCAAGTGACAAGGCCCTTCTACAATCAGAGACTATGAAGGGAAATATTCAAGCCAAGGATGAAATTAAAAAATAGTCATCCCCACAGCAAATTAACAAACAAAAAGCCTACTCGAGTCACTGCAATCTGCTCCGAAGGTGTTATTACCATCCATTCCCTGAAATTATTAGCTCAAATGACATCTCAAGTACAGTTTTCAGTATGCAAAACTACTGGCTGTACATTCGAAGCCACAGAGCAGGGCAGGGTGGCAGGTCTGCAGAGACTTCTAGTATTGGAATATGGACAAGACACATCATACAAGGAACAAAGTTCTGACTCCCAGGGTAGTGTCAATCATGGAGGACGTTAAGCCCTCTCGGCTCTTGGAGTGAAGACTGATTTTGTGTGCCTCTCCCTTTGCTATTTCTAATAAGTCACCATACAAACAGAGAATGATATCATTAAACAAGTAAGTAGCAGTAGTAGTAAGTGAACGGTAGAAGCAATGTGTTGCTGCATAAGACATTTCTCTTAATGAAAGTTTTAATAAGGAAACAATGACTCTTTTCTATTGACAGCTGCTCATCACCCACATGCTTACTGCTCTGGGTAAAGCCAATGCCATGAAACCCAAAGCCACTCCTGTTAATCTAGAGAATAACAGGACCAGCTATGGGAGTAAGACTTCTCAGGGCAGAGCAAAAAGGCTCTCCAAGATGCCTGGAGGAGGACATGACAGCTTTGACAGTGTGCACTGTGGGTGGGCAGGGTGCTGGACCCCACTGCAGGGGGATGAGCAGGAACTGGGTCTGGTGGCTCAGATATGAAAGGGACTTATACTAGAACACCAGGTTCCCTGGAGTAGAGTGCACAGAACTTCAAATCGACCATATAGGAGTCTCTTAATTCACCAGATTTCAAAGCAACACATAAGAATGAGCCTTAACTTTTGGCATTACACTATGGTGGTCCATCACGCACATCCAGTACTTGGCAATTTTCCTTCATGGAGGGTCAGATACCTACTATGGACTTGTCATCATTTGCTGTCAATCAGCAACAGATAAAAGAAGAAAGCCAATAAAGGTAGAACATTGCCCTGCCCCCACTGGGAAGCTTATTTCTCTCCCAGAGACAACAAAGTCAAGAAGGTAGACAGTTGAATAAAACCAAGGTCAGCTCTTGACTAGAAGCTTGCTGTGCCTTGCTCCCAAATCATCTATGTACCAACCTGCATATCCATCCACCCAGCATCTTGTCGTCTAATATATTTTAAAGTAAATTGTGGTAGGTTCCCAGCCCAGTAATGAGTTCAAGCTTATCCAAAAGTAAATATAAAACCAAAGGGGGAAAGAAACTACATTTGCAATATAAAGAGATGCCTTTCATTTATTTTTATTTTAATTAATATATAACTATACATCTTTATAGGTTATGGTATAAAATATATACATAATATAATAAATTTTCATAGAAAGTTGAAACATTAAGCCTTTCAGCCTTTCACTGAGATCTAGTAGATAAACATAAGAAATAAAATAGAATTTTTTCAAAAATTGTAAATTTTATATGAAAAAATTAACTTTATTGCTTAAGTAGAAACTCTAATCAATGTTTAACCCAACTAGTCCTCTAAACTAAAAAACAAAAAATCAAAAACAAAACCAAACAAACAAAATCAGTAGAGTTCTTTTCTGTTTCAGCTACTTTGATAAGGATGGCTTTCAATTCTGCCTTCACAGAAAATGATGTAGCTAAAATTTTCCCCTAATATTTACATGAAAACAGAACAAAAGCTTTGTGAACAAACTAACAACATGTCCCGATTTCTCTAATGTCTACACAGTAAAAGCTTAAAGCTTGGTAATTACTATATATTATGTGCATATTTTTCTCCCACTATTAAGTTATAGTTCACCATGAACATGGCATGTTTATTTAAAATCTTATCTCCATTGCACTTTTTATTTCAATCACATAAGTTAAATATATTTTCTATTACCTAATGAAATATGAGCTGTAAAAATGGTCTTGTTTCAATGACTTTCAAGATGACTCAGCAGATAAGGTGCTTGCCACCAAATCTGTTGACCTCGGTTCAGTACCTGGGACCAAGACTGTAGGAGTAGAGAACCAAATTCCCCAGGTTGTCCCCTGACCTCCATACAGATGCCATGGCATGCATTTTTTCATGCACATGTTTAAATATATAGATAAATAAAAATTTATTAATGTTTTTATGAAAAATAAGATCAATGTTGTCTTAGTCAGGGTTTCTATTCCTGCACAAACATCATGATCAAGATGAAGTTGGGGAGGAAAGGGTTTATTCACCTTACACTTCCATGCTGCTGTTCATCACAAAAGGAAGTCAGGACTGGAACTCAAGCAGGACAGGAAGCAGGAGCTGATGCAGAGGCCATGGAGGGATGTAACTTACTGGCTTGCTTGCTTCTCCTGGCTTTCTCAGCCTGCTTTCTTATAGAACACAAGACTACCAGCCCACAGATGGTACCACCCAAAAAGGTCCCTCCCCCCTTGATCACTTATTGAGAAAATGCCTTACTGCTGGATCTCATGGAGGCCTTTTCTCAACTGAAACTCCTTTCTCTGTGATAACTCCAGCTTGTGTCAAGTTGACACAACACCAGCCAGTACAAACGTACAAATGAAAAATAATACCAAGGGCTTACTAAATGTAGTTCCCTAATAATGCTATTGAAATCTGGGTATAGATAAAAACAACTGTAAAATACTGAGGTAGAATCATTAGAAACATCTAGAAATTCTCCAATAAGATTATTTTCCAAATATCTTAATATTTTTGCTGAATTTAATAGATATTGAACCAGAAAAGCAGCAAGGTAAGCCCAATGTATTGTCGTTTGTCTAAAGGAGGCAATGCCATACCCCTAAACAGTAGAAAACTCTCAAACTTCAGGTGTTTCTACCAGAATCTTGATCTCAATCATCATTGCAAGAAGATCTAGGGATGTATACTATATGAACCAAAATGTTGTATTTTGTTTTGAGACAGGGGTCTCATGTATCTCAGGCTGGTCTAAAACCCATAATGTAGCCTAAGCTGATCTTAAATTTTTATTCCTCCTGTCTGTAGCTCCTGAGTACACTATAGTGCACTATAGGGGTGCACAACCTTGCCTAATTTTACATTGCTGGGGATTGAACCTGGGACTTCTTATATACTAGGTAATCACTCTACCAACTGAGCTACATTCCTAGGCCTGAAATAAAATATGCACAATCTTTTTTTATAATTTTCCCTGTTTATCATTCTTTTTATTAATTGATCATAAAAGTTTTGATTTCATTATAAAATTAGAGCTTCTTCATACAATGAAGTGTCTTGAGTTTGAGGTTTGGCATCTCAATTTGAGCCCTGTGTTGGATGTATTTCCTATCCTTTGTGAGCTTTAATTTCTTTTACCATTAATGGTGATAATGTCTATTTTAAAAAGTGGCAATGCTTGGTATATGTGATAAATAATCAGTGAGTAGAAATTACAACAATTTTTCTTTGAGGAAACACACACGCACACTATACATATAGAGAAAGACATATATAGAGACATAAAAGGGGGAAAGCCCACCATGAATGACCAGGAACATGATAGAATCATAGCCCAAAAGAGTTTGTGTAGAAACTGCTGATCTCTAGCCATCATTATTCCATTAGTCAGCTGCTTTAAATTATCAGGTAATGAGTAAACCCAACATAACCTGTCCTCATAATATGGTGGAAGGAGTCTTGCAGCAGGGGGAATATAAATGAGAAAGCAAACTAACCAGCCCTGACAAAGCAGAGCTCCTAAGATAAACAGGACAACAGGGGCTGCAGAACCAAAGATTTAGAGCCAGCTTCAATCACAATAAAGGGTTGCATCATATAGCTTTGTTTGGAGTACAAAAACAAAGCCAAGAACAATTGCCATTTGACAACCAAGTAGGCACGATTCCAAGTAGAAGGTTCTGGAACAAGTTCTTTTACAAACAGTGACAAAGAATCAGACATTGGAACTCCTTTGTGTTCCTAGGTTTTGTCTCTAAACTAGTTTTAGTAAAGACCAGAAGCTGTCCCCTTAGCATAGGCTTCATGTGCACACCTACGAAATAGTGTAAAGAACATTAATTCGAATATTTTCTCCCTCATAACACTAGAAATAAAGTGCCACTTTTCTCTAAATCCTAACATAAGCACAAAATTATTTGAACCACAAATAGAGCTGAAATCAAAATCCAGCCCGAGAAAGCACTCTATTTGTGTACCTGTCTGCACGGTCAGCATTAAGACTTTGACTGGAGGAAGAAATGTTCACCGCTTGGTCCAAGAAGTGCTCACATGAAATCTGGAAGGATGTGCTTAGATAAATCAAAGCGTAGGGTTCCTGTTACCCACCACACCTTGTGAAACTTTCTGGAAAGGTGGGTTTGTGACTCCTTCCCACTTAAAGGTCCTGCATCTTATTTACCGATGGTACAACTTCCAAGACTGCCTTGGATGAAAACAAATCTGAAAACTGGTGAACACACTCTAGAACTTGACTATCATCATGTTCTTAGAAGTTAACGGAGGTTGATAGCCCTCTACTGGATGCAAGATATTAAAATCCAATTGCTTTAAAATGTTACTTGAGAAATTAAGTGTGTCCTAAGAGTTAAAGGAACCCTTTTATGATCGACTTTATAATGGAACTTGAAACACAATGAAGCAAACCATGTAGTTTCAGAGTCTTGGGTGTCATATCTCCACCTAAGATTTCTTTGGCCTTATTTTAGGTTAAATCAAAATATTTACAACTAATTTTAAAAAGAGCTTGTTTATGCAACCTTAGACTATAATCTACATAACATCAGGCTTCAAGTACATTAAAATGTATATGCAATAATAATATGATCAGACGTCATCAGAGTAAAAATGCCCAAACATCATGGGAGAGTTACCCTAAAATATTCAACCCCTAGTTTGCATACACAGACACAATTTCTGAAGATGTAACACCTTAGGAAATATTCTCTACAAAAAATCGTCTCACACATGAGTCTTGGTGCTTATATCAGACACAATGGAAAAATAAGTCTCCTAAAGTCTCCAATAATACAGATCAATTTGGGGGGAAGTTTATTCTCTCTCTCTCTCTCTCTCTCTCTCTCTCTCTCTCTCTCTGTGTGTGTGTGTGTGTGTGTGTGTGTGTGTGTGTGTGTGTGTGTGAAAAACCTATTTTTGAGTATTTCAACTCTTACTTTAGATTTCTTTCCCAAACCAATCAATATGGCTTACCTGGTTTAGTCCCTTCAACTATCTAATTCTCAAAGCAGAGCCTGCATGATATTCCCTCAGGAAATCTGCTAAAAGAGCAGGGAATTGTTTTCCAAGTTTCTAAAAGGCAGGACCAAGCCACCATGGAATATGTTCAGGAAACTGAGTTATGCTTTGTGGTTAAGAATTAATTCCCACTTTGGGTTCAAAACACCCCTAGTATTGCCCCAGTGGATAGATTTGTCTGTGATCAGCTGCCAATAACAGTACTGAACACAGAGACACCCCTCCCCTGGGGTTTCTGCCTGTCAGCTGGGACAACCTTACCCTGTACGTTAGAGTTTCTCCATCTGACAGGGTTATCATCTCTTTCTTGGAACCATTTCTCTCCAGCTGCTGAGTTCACCGGTTCTGCCTAGCTCCATTTCTGCTGTTCATTGTAAATAGATGCTGCCAGGAGGGGTCCCGAGATGCTACACTTGGCAAAATTATGTTTCTTACCCTTATCCATCTTAAGTCATGGTTTACTTGCTCTGTTTTCTTCTCTTTGCCATCTCTTTCAGTTTATACTCAAACTTGAATTTTTACAATTTTCTTTTCTCTTTATCAAAGGAATGTGGGATCTCTTCATGATAATGTAGTTTTCGGGTACTTTTTAAAGTTAGAAGAATGACTGTTTTTATTTGCTCATTATTTCTCAGCCCAAGAATCTTACATGTCCGTTAAAAACACACTCTCTCTCTCTCTCTCTCTCTCTCTCTCTCTCTCTCTTTCTCTCTCTCTTTCTCTCTCTCTCCCCCCCCACACACCACCTAATAAAAGACTATATACATCATTTAACACAGAGAGCACTAACTAAGCATTATATGCTCTATAGTTAGTGTCATAAATGTCCCCAGCAGTCCATCTGTTGAACACTTGATCTCAGCTTGTGCTATGGAGAGATACTGGAATATTCCAAAGTGAGCCAAGATACATGAGGATGCCCTTGAAGGAGCTATCAGGGCAACACCCACTCCTCTTCCCAGCCACAAAGTGAACAGCTTGATTTTGTGGCAGGAGATCATGATGTGTCCTTAACATAGACCTAAAGCAACAGAGCCAACTGTTCATAGACTAAACCCTCCAATATCATGAGTCCAGATAAAGCTTTCTTCTTCATACCCTACCTTGGGATTGACAAGAGACCCGACTAACACATCTCTTAAACTGAAACCAGGCCAGGCTGGTGAAAGACCTGCAAATTTATCATCTGACCTGTTCCCAGGGTTAACTAGCACATACTTAATGCAAAGTTTCCAGAAACTATTTCTACTTTAAAACACACTGCCTACAAGAATGAGAGTCATGGAGAGAAAGGGAACTAAGTTGGTTAAAATCCAAAATGTTTTATTACAATACAAATGTAGGTTTAAATATTCAATTTCTATTTTATACTGTAATAAATATTTAGATGCACATTCATGCTTCACAATGAAAAATGACTAATGGAAATGCCCAATATAGATAACACTATCAACTCTAGACAGCTGACTTTTAAAATTCTGACAGCCAAAGCCTCCATTTTAAATTGATGCATCATCAATGGCACAGACGATGATACTCAGGGATGCATTTTCGGGGTTCTACCTCCCTCAAAAGTTCTACGGCAATATTTTAACTCGATTTTGCTTAGTGCTAAGAATGATGCTAAATTACCTTAATCATTAAAATAAATTCATAGTGACATACACTAGAGTGTTTTTTGACTACTTTGAAAAATTGCCATTAAAGCATTGCTAACATTCCTTTCTCTTATTTCCAAATACATTTTCCACTTAAAAGAAATCTGAAGTCTATTTTTTTAAACAGTTGATGTTTCTGTAGTAAGAAGCCTATCACTCTCAGTTCCTGGCCATCAATCAAAGTCTCTGTTCCTTAGTATCTCATGCCAGATCTTTTATTCCGTGACTATTATTTACTTTAAAATAAAATAAATGAAATAGGATGGAAAGTCCCCGGGCATCTTGAATTAAGCCAATACACAATATTGGCATTCCACACAAATGCTGTGTGTTAAGCAAATGCTCTGCTTTTGGATTGAACCACTTCCGGAGTAGACAAAGCAAGGGGCGTTATCCATGGGAGCTTGATGGGACAGGTAACATAACCAAAATATATTTATTGTGGGGGCTGGGCATACAGTTAACTGGTAGACTGAATGTACACCATGCTCAAAGCCCAACTCAGCAAATAATAGTAACAGTAACGGCATCCATAATAAATATTATGTTCTGCACAGTGAGCTCCTGCACAGCTATGGTTGCAGAGCAAGAACTTGTCTTAAAATAAAGGCCACCATGGGGGACCCCACCTATGCTCACAGCACAGGGGATTCTAGAGTTCCAGTCTAGCCTGGTCTACAAAATGAAACCATATTTTCAAAACACAAATAATAAATGATGGATGGATGGATGGATGATAGATAGATAGATAAATAGATAGATACACACACACATATACTACTTGTGTAGTATACTACAAAATTCAACACCATCCTTTGGTAACTTTTTCCTTTCCCCTATATTCTACCCCCATTCCCCCCAGTTTTCTCCCTTCCCTACATAATGTTTTTATCACTGCTCAAGAAAAAAGATAACTACATAGACAGAGCAATAACAAAAGAAAACCTTAAAGGAACAGATGAAACAGAAGAGGCCATGAAACCCAGGGACAAGGCCAACAAAGGAGAATAGGGAGGGGTGTCCTAGAAGACCAACAAGCCCAGTTATGTGGATCAAGAGGACTAGAACTACCCTGCCAAAGTGACTAGCTATCAGGTACAGTAGAGATGTGTCGGTCCTTGTAGTGCGTAACCTCAAAACCACTTCACAGTTGGACATTCTGCCTTTTGTGAAACTCTTTCACTTAGCTCTGCTACTCAAAATTCCCATGTTCTGACTTTATTTTTGTAGCTAAATTCTTTTTTATCAA
>JADRCH010000052.1:7300419-7355019 GCA_019843965.1 Rhynchomys soricoides | reverse complement strand
ACATGGGAAGGGAGAGAAACCATTCACTATGGCTCGAGTCAGAAATATCCACACAACTATTAAAACTGAAATCGCTAAAGAAACATTGCTTATCCTAGAAACAACGGGAAAGAAAGGATGTTCTTTGGACTAGGATATTTATTGTTTTGAATGTAACACTTTTAGCTTTCCTCCCATCCCCAAAGCTAACCAACATACCTCTTAAAAATACCTTACAATGTCAGTTACAGGAGAAAACTCTTTAAGAGACATACATAAACTTAAATTTTAACCTCTTCATAATCTTAAATCAATGGCTCTGTGTTCAAACTTGTTGTAAATTTACATCTTTTGAACATTGTAGTGTTAGAAACACACAGAGCCATACACACAGCCACTACAAAGATACCTAAGCAGGATCCTGTCAAGAAGCCGATGTTGTCACTTGAGTGAATCTGTGTTTCTTATGTATCTGTCTAATCTTACTAACTTTGCCTCTCTATGAGTCATCCTAAAATTCTCTTCACCAGCCCAGCTAAGGACCTGGTTTTGCCTGAGTGGAGGATCCTACATGAGGGATCGATCAAGTAGGCTGCTGGTGGCTAGACTGTGTGCCCTGCCCACTTGTGGACATGGAGAATTTCTCTTCTCAGGCTGTACATTGTTCTCTCTTGCTGTAGCATCTATTTCCACAACTTGAAATCTCATAGCTGTGCCAAATAGCTCTGCTCTCACTTCTCTTCTCAGCCACCAGCTCGGCACACCCATTTAGACAACCTTAGGTACCTGGGGGTGCCTCTCCTCCAGCCTTCACGTTTCAGTGATGAGAACCCAGGCAAAAACCTCACAGTTAGCCATATTCCATGATTTTCTGGACACTGTGAATTTTGCTACTAAACTGTCTTCCATCTATACTGTCTCTTTATCCCCTCAGCCCCCACCCATTGCTGCCTCTCACTCCATCTAAAACATCAGCTTCCTGTCAGCTCCTCAACTTGTACTCCGCCAACCTTCCATCCTCACTGCAAAAAATAAAATTACATAGATGATAGATAGATAGATGCATGATAAATGATCCATATGTATATATATATACAGAGAGAGAGAGATGATAGAGTTAAATTAAATATGTTCTGCTCAGCAAAAGCCTAACAAATTCCCTAAAGTCTCCACTATGCTAAGAAATAATTATAAATTCTAAATCCTTCACTATTTGGTCTGTCTTTGCCACCATCTCCTGGCCATGCACCAGCCACTTGGGCTTCCTCAGCATCAAGAGATTTATGTGTGGTTCGCTCTTCCTGCACGGCCATCCTCAGAGATGGATAGATGATAAACATGGAGCTTGATGGTTAAGAACACTAAAAGTAATGTGGATGACTAAAAGACTGGCCTTGCCTGTATCTCTGGGATCCAGTCAATACCACTGATGTCTAGAATTTTTGACTTCCCTTGACAAAAATAAAGCATCATGCATCCACCAAATGATTACGTAGAGTTGCTTCGCTTCCCTAAGTTTCCCTTGTGTGTGTGTGTGTGTGTGTGTGTGTGTGTGTGTGTGTGAGTGTGTGTGTGTGTGTGTGTGTGTGTGTGTGTGAGTGTGTGTAATATAAATGGTAGGAGAAGTCTTGATTTGTTCCCAATCATACGGGAAAGCTGCTTGCCACTATGAATAACGTTAGCTATAGGGATTTTTTTTTTGTACACAATATCTGCCAAGGTGGAAAAGTTCCCCTCTATCCCTAGTCTTCAGTAATTGTACTGTTAATCAATAATCAGGAGTACATATAGGGAGTTGAGGGTACAGTAAGTAGTAGAGAACACCACCCCCACACCTGAGGCCCTGACTTTAATTCCCAGCACCACTATTATGAGAGAGAGAGAGAGAGAGAGAGAGAGAGAGAGAGAGAGAGAGAGATGCATTTTTTCATTTAGGTTTTTTGTACCTATTCATAAAAGCATGTTATTCTTCAACCTATTAAAATGGTAGATCATAAGACTTTCAAGTGTTGACCCAGAATAAATTGATTTTGATAGTGGTACAAAGACTGTTTGTCTACATTGTTGTACCCCACTTACTAATTTTTGCTGAGTATTTTCGCATTCATTTAAACAAGAACCGTTGTCTTTGGGTTCCCTTACTCTTCAAGTTTCTGGTTTAATTAAGGCAACACTAGCCTCATAGAATAACTTAAGAAGTGTTTACTTTTAGGTATTTTATTTTACACTTTTTTATTATGAGATGTGGACAATTGGTATAATTTCTTTTAAAGTGTCTGCTGGCTTCCTGCTTTCTTTCTTGGGAGATTAATTACTGATTCAACTTCTTTCATAAGCACAAGCTTATTGATTAACTGTTTCTCTTCCTATGGGTGTTGGTGGGCTGTGGGTTACAAAAAAATTGATGCATTTCTACTATGCTGCCTATAGTATTTATTTATGGTGCTTCTAATGCCAAGGAGTACAGTGATAAAGATTCTTCTCCCATCTCTGACAGTAGCAATTTGCATTGTCTCTTCTTATTCTAGATAGAGTCACACCACTTGTAGTAAAATCTTTTCAAATAACCAGCTTTCTGTCTCACTGACTGTTCTTTTCTGTTTTTATTTTTCTCAATCACATTGATATCTGTATTAAATTGGTTATTTTCTCCTTTTTTCCCGTAAATTTTATACTGATCTCCATCTTCTGGTTTTCTAAGATAGAACCTTTTGTTATTAGATTTTTATCTTCTATTCTAAAAATACACTCATTGGTATAAAATTTCCTCTATAGGGGACTATAGAAAGAAAATGTAAATTCTGAAAGAGCCTGCCAAGCATCTTATGAACATTTATTGACTGACAAGATATATGGTGCTTCAATCATCATTTTTCTCAAATCCACATCTGTACATATTTATATGCTTAAGCAAAAGAAAAACATTTTTTCTTTACACATAAACAATTACCATGATTGCAAAGTTAAGTTCATAGAAAGTCAAATAATCAATGGTGCTCAAAAATCTTCACAAGTTTTCTGTTTGTTTTTTGGTTTTGTTTTGTTTTTTTATTCTTTTTTCCTGAATGTGTTTTTACATTTTCTCTTCATTATATATAAAATTAATATCAGTCAGAGCTGGGTATGATATTGTGATCCCAGTACTTGGGAATCAGCAGCAGGAGAGTCTCAGGCTCATAGTCAACACAGACTATATTTGAGACCCTGTTTCAAAAACAAATAAATAAATAAACAAATATTCCCTCCAACAGAGTTAATTTCCCTCTGCAAAACACAGAAAGCATTTCATCTACGTAGCGCTTCTGGAAATGAGCTTCAAAGAGAATGAGGTAGCCCTGGGCATGAGCTCTCACTAATCAGCTCCATATTCCTTTCCCTTTTGTTTAAGAAAATAGTAAACATTACAGTAAGAAACCGTATAAATCAGGCATAATTTACATACCCAAACTCTATTACTTTTACACACTAGTTCAAAGCAGCCACACCTACCCATGCTAGGACTCCAGAGAAAAACAAAAATTAAATTGTGAAGTGTCCTAACAAGTACCATAACCAATCTCCATGAGTTCTATAAACGTAGCTTCAACAGAGAGAGCACTGATAGAAACACACATAAGCTCCTATCTTCTGTGGGCAGAACTTAGGAGAATACTTGTAGTCAAAACATTTGACGGCAAAATTAACACAAAAGTCACAGTATGGACTATACTGTCCCAACAGAGAAACTGAAAGGCTTACTTTGAGAAAAATCCAATGAGGTGGGGGGGAAAAGAGATAATTAAGAATCTTAGCTGTGTGGGGGATACAAGGAATAAGAATGTTTGCCTAGAAAAGGCCAAGTAATCATTCATCAGGTCTTTGTAAACAAAATTGACTTGATCCACGGCACAAGCTATTACACCAAGACACAAAATTAAACAGGTAGATAGTAAAGCCCTACATTGAAGTTGAGTTGCCTGATGATCCCCGGGCTTTCCAGAAACCCATTTCCACAAGGTCCATAGCAAAGGTGGCTTATCCCCTAAGGAGTGCTTTCTCTACTTTGGAAAATCAAAATTCAATAATCATTGCACATGGATCACTGAAGATTGTCATGCTCAACCTCATCAGAAGACAAATATCACATCAGTATGAAATGACCAGAAAAAGAATTTTTAAAGGTTTGAAAATTTGGGGACTGTCTTTAAAGACAATACATGAATACCATTCTCTACTTTTCTACCCTACGCCAGAGGACATGATGGTTAGAGCTTTGGCTTTCAGAGCAAGCAATGATTTGGAAATCTCATGGTGAGACGCAGAGAAATAAGATAAAACTTATTGTTGGGCACCTGTCCCCATGGATGTTTGACAACCTCAGATTTTCTACTTCATGTAACTATTTCAAGAACAACTATTGTTGCTTTGGTGTTCATTAATTCCAGTAACCAATTAATGATCTATCTAATCAATTCATCAGAATTGATCAGGACACCAGAAGCCCTGTGGGGATTGAGGCCCCATTGCTGTTTTTTTATTTTGCTTACTGCTTTATTTTTTGGATCTGAACCCAGGACCTCTCACATGCTTGCCAGTGCTCTGTTACTACTGGCCCATGTCTTCAGCCCTTCTGAATCCCTCTGTGAAGACCAGATTCACATGAAGCAAGTCATGAAGAACATGCCATCACAGTCTGCCTCCTAAAACAGGTAAGACTGGCTGCTACCGCAGGCATTTAGCTCCTGTCTTACTCCAAGTGCTCTTTATAGTTGGTGAACTCTATAATTGAGATGAGCCCCTGAGGTGCACAAGTAGACTGTTAGACAATTTTTTCAGCCTGTTAGCATAGTACCATGGGTAAGGTGAACTCTAGTCAGATAACATAAGTCTGCTATAGGTTCTGAGACCGCAGTTGCTCCTGGTGGTGGGCAGTGGGCAGTGGAAGAAAAGGAAAGAGTCCTCAGACACAGTACAGAGCTGATGGGATACCTATCCAGTCTTACACATGGGAGATTGAAGGGCTCTCTAAAATATCAGGGTGGTGAATGGAACCTTTCCCAAAGCAAGCTCTTCTCCAGAGGAAGAATGCCTCTATTAAATCCATTTTTGCTTATACCTATGGCAAGTGAAGTCTGAGAAAATTTGGACTTACGCATGTTTTGAAGAGTCTACAAAATGTATATTGAGTGTTTCTCACCAATATCACAGTGTTGGAGAGTCTTGGAACTTCAGGAGCTAATGGGGTAATAAAGGGGGTTAACACCCTTCAAGGGACTGTATTAGTAAGTCAGAGTGAGTTAGATTTCCTCATTGGCTCTCTGGCTTCATTATTCATTTATGACTTCCTCTACGTGTTTCTACTTCTCTGCCATTCATGTAGGAGCATGCAGATTTCACCAGGAGCCAGCAGACCCTGCACCATGTTCTTAGACTTCCAGAACAGTGAACTAAAAGAATCTCTTTTCTTTATGAATTGTCTACTCTCCCGTACTGTTTCCATTTTTCAATGCATCAAATACCATATTATAAGCCAGCACGTACAAAACCTATAGGAGAATATAAGCAGAACCATGTGTAGACAGTGAGAAGTATGACATACGTATTTACAACAGAAAGTGAGGCAAAGAGTAAAGATGATACAGTTTTTGGCACAGGATAGAAGACGGAAGGAGGAGCTGGCTACTAAAGAGGTAGGCTGGAAGGCTTAAGAAAACCTAGCGCTAAAATTTGCCATGTCTATCTCAAAATTGGTGCTGATCAATGCAAGTATGTGAAGTCCTTGTCTGTGTGCAGGAGCATTTCTACAGCTGAGCGTCTTGACTTATAATGAACTGAAAGCACATGTTTATTTCACTTATTCTAACCTGAACTCTTTGCCTGGTTCTCACAAGACTGAAGTGTTCTCTTTCCTTTACTGAGGATAACACTGGACTAATAGCATGACTTGTGAATGGATATGTTCGATCATTAGGAGCTCAAGATCTGGGTACTTCCTGCCTTTCTGTCTGATGCTAATCACAGATAATTCTCTCATCATCCAGCCTTATAATAGCTTTACATTAAAATTCAAGAAAATTGAAAATTCAATTTTATGTACAATTTTATGTACAACTCTCTGATACAATTTCCATTTGTATAATTCAAGAGTTCCTGGAATATTTAATCAAACCTATTAAGAAAAAGGCACAAATCAGAAATGATAGTAAAATAAATATTTTGACATATCAATACTGCAGAAACAACAGAGAGAGATCAATCTCTTTTCATAGAAAATTGAATAAGTACATACAATTATTGATGCTGAAGGTGTAAAATCCAGTGTGAAAATCCACAGCTTCACAATGACTATTCTAAACGTATTGAACTCAATGAAATGTACAGATGTTGAGACTGGCCAATTTCACTGTGCAGTTTTTCTTTTTAAGTTCTTTGCCATTAAATTTACAAATAAAAAAATGAAAACCAATATAGACCTGTGTGTTTTCTGCGAGGATAACCCTGAGCAAAGTGTGCATTAAAGCACCATCAGCCTCAGAATGCTCCTCCTATCTAGGGCCACACAAGACAAGTGAGGCAGATCCCACGTCCCTTTATGGAAGATCTAACGGTCCATTTCATCAACCCCCTCTAATTAAATGTGTGGCTTGTGCGTTTGGTTTTCTACTGTAGCGCTGGGAAGCAGCAGAGTTGCTGTTCTTCAAAGTCGCCACTGGAGAGCAGTCACACTGCAGTATGCATCCCAGCCACACCCTAGATTTTAAAACAAAACAACTCCCCCACGCCAACCTACAGCAACAAAACAATAGTTTTTGAATAAGCATAAATAAATATACACAAATCTACACTACATCTTAAAGTTCAGCATAAGGACAGAGTCTGGCTGGGAAAAGATGGCATCTAATTCTGACACTCCCTTCTGACTAAACACATCTGTCCATCCCAAGGTAATTAAATATGGTTCTTATCTTGAATATAGTGATGGATTTACGGTCTGTGCATATGTCAAAGCTTATCAAATTGCACACTATATTTAATATAGCGTACTCTCAATATGTCAGCTACATCCTCTAAAACACGTAAAAATAAAGGGTAAGTGAAACCCACACTGGCTTTAACTTTAGCTATAGGCTCCTCCTAATTACTGCAAATTCCTTCTGGTCCTCTTAACGCTGGAAATAATTGTTTGAACCTGTACCAAAGCTCTCCCTTTAGATCCATGACCACATTTATAATCTTTATTATGTGGGCTTGGTTCTCTTGAGACCGTCTCTTTCCTAATGACTTAAGAGTCTTTGTTTCAGAGATGTGTTGATAAGAAAGGTCGTTACCTATTTATGAAACCAATGCTTAAGCAAAATAGTGCTCCCCAGTTTTTTAAGAAACTGCTCTCTTCTTTTCTTTCTCCCTTCATTCTAAAAATGACAAGCTTCCTCAGTGGGATATGGTTTTCAGACATACAAGCAGGGGAAAATTTGCCTAACTTAATTTACATCCACTTCAATATGCAACTCAATTTAAATATTCATTCAATGTGTAGGCTGTGTGCTCACGAAGAAAATTTATCATCACCAATAATGAGAAACAAAGCACAGAGAAAGGCCCAAGGAGGTTTACTATTTTTAAAAGCATCCTAGCGCAATCAAGTTCAAGGTAACTGGAAATTGGGGCAGGTTTTCAGACAGAGAATTATCAAATTCTTGGTGATTGTAAAGTCAGTGTTTTGTGCCCAAAAGAGAAGAATCAAAGTTTAGTGATTTTTTTTTAAAGGCCAGGTCTTAATGTATCCCAGGTTGGCTTCAAAGTTACTAAGTGGCTAAGGATGACCCTGAAGTTCTAATCCTCCTGCCTTTACCTCTCTCATGCTGGAATTACAGGCACGCACGCACCCTCACACACCTATCATGTGGTGCTGGGGAAGGAAGCCAGGGCTTCATGCTTGCTGGAAGAGTCTTACCCTGGGAGCTCTATTCCCAGTTCCCTCAGTGAATTTTTAAATGAAGAGTAGAGAGAATTAAGTCCCTTTCTTTTGCCCTGTAAGGAACTGTCATTTGTCTGCAGAGATTCATAAAAGGTGCCTCTCTACCAAACAGAAAGGTGGCTCACCAGAGAAACCAATCGCAGAGTCTTATCGAACAATTTGTTTATTATTTCTTGAGATAGGGTCTCAATATCTATGTTAGGCTGCTATTGAACTCCACAAGTTGCCCAGGATGACCCTGAACTCAAAATGCTCCTGTCTCAGCCTCCTGAATGCTATGATTGCAGGTGTGCTCCACAACAGCCAGTCTTATCTGGAGCTTTAACACATTGTTACACACTAAGCAGATTTTCAAATAAGCAATTGTATCCTGTAGAAAAATGAGTTCTGAATTAGAAGTGTTTAGGGCTATTTGGTCATGTTTCTTTGGCTAAAAAGGAAAGGTGATAATCTGAACTATTTTTCTGAACTTCTAAATGTATCCAGTCTAGGGTTGTGAAACCTCAGGCGACCTGACTATGTCTTCCTGCTCTAACACATTCAGAAGGTGTGCACAGTACCTGACCATTACTTATTCAGCAGTCTATAACAGTACTAAAGCAAGTTCAAGCATCTTATGTGTCATACAGCAGCCACAAAATCTCAACAAGGTAAATGAGCAACAGAGTCAAAGGAACTGTGAAGGAATGTGGCTGGCCTAATCCAGCTGCAGTATCTGTTCTCTTGGGCTCTTTAAGTCATCTTAGAAATCTTGTCTTCTCAAGTTTTAAAAACCAAATTTATGTATCTGTACATAAAGTTTTGAGAGCAGTTTCTTTTAATATTTATGTATTATGTATACAGTGTTCTGCCTGCATTGTGCCTGTGGGCCACAAGAGGGCACCAGATCACATTATAGGACTTTATGAGCCACCAAGCGGTCACACTGAATTGAACTCAGGACCTCTAGAAGAACAGACAGGGCTCTTAATCTCTGAGCCATCTCTCCAACCTAAGAGCAACGTCTTAACCCATTTATCATACAATCTATAGGATAACACCATACACAGAGAAACCCTAATTAAAATAACCACTGCACACAGTTATTATTCACATCTTCGGTATTTCACATACTTTATATTTATTATATTACAATAATATGAAGTAGACACTATTATCTTTCTTTTATATGCAACTAAATGATGATATCAAGTTAGTTTGCCCAGAATTAAACTTTAGTTACTGGCAAGGGATGAAGGGAACTAAAATACACAATGCAGTGAATAACGTCTTAGAGGTTACACAGTAGATTTAAGGCATACTCCAGTCTCTCTTGCCTGGTGCTGCTCCAGCTTGAATGGATATAGGACCAGCCACAGGTACAAACACAAGTTCTGCCTCTATAGCTCTGGGGTCTGAAACATGACACATACCAAGCTCCCAAGTGCTGTCAGACTGTTGATTTGAGGACATTTGAATTAGTGAAGACTCAGATCATTGTTACCTCCAGGATGGCCATGATACTTCTTCTCAACATTACTGCATATGTGCACGAACTCACAAGTGTGTGCATGCATGCGTGGATGCGCGTGCGCACACACATACACATACACACACACACACACAACTCACAGTCAGCCACACATATATTAAATGTTATAATGTGTTTGTTGTTTTGCATGGTGAGACTCGTATTTTGTGGCCAGATGTCATTCCAGATAAACTCAAATATTCTCACCCTGATTTCCATCTTTGCACATTCCCACACCTTAAAAATAACTTTGAGTACATTGTCACAATTCAGAATGAGAGAAGCCGTGACAACAGCAACATATGTCTTTATTTTCTAAGGAAACTTCAGTTTCCATCTTTCTTCACTCTGGCTAATTTTGTTCCCTGTCATTATATCTATGATTATAAATCCTTAAGTCTCATTTAGATTGTCACAAAGTTTGCTTCTTTTTTTTGTTTTTTAAAGACCATTTTGGAATTTGGTGGCAGCTGTGACGTGTTTAGGATTGGGGAAGAGACCTGGAAACAAGGCCATAGTAAACAAATGCCTGTTCTTGGCAAATCACCCAAGGGTCTCTGTGTGTGTGTGTGCGCGCGCGCGCGCGCGCGCGCGCGCGCGCACATGCGCACGCGCTCCAGAAATCTAATCTAGGGACTGCTAGCTCGGGAGTTGGCACAACACAGGTATCCACTGACAGTTACTGTGGTTAAGAAACAATTTATGTGACTTTTCTATAGTATTGATACATTCCATTTCTCTGATTTCAAAAGCAGACACTTTTAAATAAGCCTTAAAATTTTCAATTCATTAAAAAAAAAAAATCACAAAGATTTTTGCCAGGTGTGATACAACACACCTGTCACAGCGTGTGGGAGGCTGAGGAAGTGGGACCAGGAATTTAAGGTCAACCAGGTCTGCATAGTGAGACCTTGTCTTGAAATTGTAGAAAAAAATAAACTAAAAGAAAAAAATTCCAGTTTATATGATAATACTAGATTTGCGGGTAAGTTGAATAATGATAATCTTGTAAAACAGACAATTTTAAAAATACAAACCAGGAAGCTGGAAATATGGCTCAGTGTGGTTAAGAGCAATTGTTCTTGCAGAGGCGTGAGGTTTGCTTCCCAGAACTCACATGGTAGCTCACAACAACCTGCCTGTCCAGTTCCAGGGCATCCAACACCCTCTTCTGGCCTCTGCAGGCACCAGGCATTCACAGTGCACATAGCATTTATGCAATCAAAACATTGACACACATACATAAAAGTACATTTTTTTTAAAGCAGATTATACATCAAAACTCCTAAAGACCCTTCGAACCCAACACTCGATCGAAAGATTTGACTACATTTGGTTCCATTTGTCTAAATGTCTAAGTTCAGAGTTTAAGGTAAATTGGACTTACAATTAACACCGCTTCCCATTTTTTCTTTTTTCTTTTTCTTTTTTTCTTTTTAATAGCTTTACAAGGGCATTAAGGGAGGTCAAAAATTTGAGGTTGGGCTGGCCTGGATTTCAATGTGTTGGTGAAGATGACTGATAGGCAGGATTTGTTAAAGCAGCAGGTGCAATCTGTGCTAAAGTGTCCACTGCCAAAATGGGCTTCCATGATAATCCATGATAAGACCCAGAGACAGGCAATCTACACTGTTATTCAGAGCTTAGTAAGGAAGCAGAGGGATTCTGAAATGCAGTTCTTTTTGTTTTTTCCATTCATCTACCTGAGTGTCTCCATTCTTAGCACTCAGGCAAAATCAACCTCCCTAATAGCACTTCTTAAATTATCTTTGATTATTAAGCAACAGAGGGGTATTTGGATCATTCTAATCATTATTGTATCATTGGCTCAAACCCAAGCACCGATCCCAGCCAAGCAGGTTACGTAAGTACTGGATTTGGGTGATGGTGACCGGGTTGTACAAGTCCCATCTGAATCTGCTTCAAATCGTTACATTCAAGCCATAAGGCTGGCTTGATGTTGCAGTATTTTCATAGAGAAATTAGAATTTCAAAATTTTTATAGAAAGTCTTCTGATAGTAAATTGGTAACAAACTCTAATTCAAAATATATATTATGAAAACTGGAATGTGTTTGTGGTTTGGTCTGAAAATCTTTTAAGTTCCAGGATTCGTGGTAAAGGATGCAGTCTGAGCAGATATGAATGCATCAAAACAACGCAGTAGAAAGAACAAACCACAGAAAGCAAGCTTTTTTGCTTTATGTCAGTTACAGGTTCCTCAGGGTAAGTGTTAAGAAGCTCGTCCAGGGTTAGGGATTTAGCTCAGTGGTAGAGCACTTGTCTATCAAGTACAAGGTCCTGGGTTTAGTCCTCAACTCCATGTGATGCAGGACAAAAAACAAACAAACAACAACAACAACAAAAATCTCTTCCAATGAGGCACTAAAATCTCACCTGCCCCTTCAAGCAGAGAGCGCTTAGGAGAATATCCATTCTGTTACAGTCTTTTAAGATTTTCTAACTCATCGTAGCATACTCCAATAGTATTTTGAGATGCCAAAGGGAATTCAGTTTTGGAAAGAGAGAAAGTTAAGAGTAATCATGTATGCTATAAAATGGTTGCTTATCAGAGATTTTAGATCTTTATAAAAACTATATTCAAAGCTCGAGCAATCTGTAAAAAGAAAAGTTATAAACTGAGGAATCTCATGAGCAAAAGGTTTTGCAAAGGTAGCCGTGTATCCACATTAGTGAAGCCATTCTCTTCCTCCTAGATGGCTCCACAGACTTCCTGTATGAGTGTACCTAGTTCTAATACTATTAACTACCCAAAGGATAGAGACTCTGCATACAACTGCTGCTCATTGCTTGATTCTACACATACAGATGACTCAACACTAAATAAAAAAAGATCACATCGCAGTCCACTTCATAAAAACATTATTAGTGCTTTTCTTCATCTTGAAGACAAAACAACATGCCCAGTGGACTCAAGATAATGTTCAGTCACTTTCTTGTCTACTTTTCAGAGTCAGTGGAGTTCTCTTTTCAACTACGAATCCTAGTTCTTTTTATACTGTAATGACACCTTAGGTTACAGAGGGCTTTATTGATAGATTTTCAGAGCATCTTCATGCTCACTGTTTTTCAAACCATTATCTTCTTTATAATGGTAAAGCATCTTAAAATTAGGAGCTACACTTCATGGATCAAAAGTCTAAAGATTGTTTCATACAAGATTTTTATTACACTTATTTATTTATTCATTCATTCATCCACTAAGCACGCTTGTGGAGGTCAGGGGACAGCTTGTGGGAGCTGGTTCTCTCCATTCATCATAGAGGTTCGAATTCAGGTTTGGCCGGAAGTACCTTTATTTGCTGAGCTATCTTGCTTCTCTGAGAGTCTAAAGTTTTATTTTACGACATTTTAAAGTTCATGAACAGATTAGTGGGATTCCTAGAAACTGCATCTGAGAATGCTACCCTGAGCCCAGCCTAAAGCAAAGTCCCCTGAGCTCACGGGAGGAGAGACAATGAACTGCTGCTGTTTGGAGTCACTGAGGTGTTTGTTGAGCTTTGGGAATTAAGAGGAGCAGAGCTCCTGGCTCAGAAAGAGCAAAGTTAGGTGTTTAAGCAGAGTTCAGCCTAGTCACAGGGAAAAGTCACCAAAGCAGGCTCAGTGGCTCACCCAGCTTCCCTGAACCTACCTTATTCATCCTTAAGGCATGGTGCTCATGCTTCTGTGTGTCAAATGTGGCACTTGCAGAACTCAGGACTACAACCACAGATCAGTGGCTGCTTCCTCCACCATCCCTGGACCGTGCCTTCACTAGTTGTGAAAATTCACAATGTTCTTTCCTAAATAATATTTTATTACACTATTACTATATCAAAATAAGCAAGTGAAGTCCATTAAAAGGAGACTACCAATAATGAGACACAAGCCAGGCAATACAATTGCTTTTGGAGGCACAAATCTCCGCTTTATGTAAGTTGCTACTTCCTCTTTTAAATCATGCTTGAAGGGGCTGGGCAGATTGCTCAGCAGTTAAAAGCACTGGCTGCTCTTTTAGAGGAGCCATTCCCATTCCAAGCATCCACTTGGGGGTGCTCACAACCATCTGTAACTCCAGTTCTGGAGGATCTGATGACCTCTTCTGGACTCTGAAGGCATCAAACACATACACGATGTACAGACAAAACACCTGTACTCATCATTTTTTTTAAAAAAAAAATAAAAATACGCGAATAAAATTATGCTTGAAGGATCAGAGTGAAAGCAATGTTTCATTCATGTGAACATGTATTTTCTAGAAGCTTTGTACAACCAGCCCAGCTGTCCATTTTTACTCCTAAATGAATTGTGAGAGCAGCCAGCCTCTAAGGACTGCCTTCAGCAACAGCCAGAACGGCACCTGTGAAAACTCCCAGGGGTTCAATGGTGCCTCTCCGGCTCCCTCAGAGCCCCAGAGCCTGCAGTTCCCATGGCATTAGCTCCCCATTCTAATCAAGGGAGCATCACCATACGATCATTAGAGAGCAGCACTTCTGAGTTTGCTTCTGGTGTCTAACAGAAGGTGTCCCACACTCTTCTGGGACATTTAGAAACACAGATCTTCAAAAGGAGAATGAATGTAATCAGTATGAAATCTGTCTTCTGAGGTTCTGAGGTTAAAGCAAAACATTACAACCTAGTATTTAGGGCCATAAAAATGGCTCAGCAGGTACAGACAGGCGCTTGCAACCCAACCTGACTACCTAAATTCTATCCCTGGATCCATAAGGGAGAAATACCTCCAAGTTGTCCTTGGACCTCAGTACGAATGATACTGCACCTCCGCCCCCTACACACAATAAATAAATATAGTAAATATATAAATAAAATGTATGATTTATTTAAAATGCATTTTTAAAAGGTCCAGCCATAATACAAGGCAACAAAGTGACTACATTTTAAGCAGTGATAACAGCCATCTAAAATACATGAAGTTTCTCAAAAGGTGATAGGAGTGTAAAATGGCCACTCAGGTTCATTACTGCAGAACTCTGGAACCCAGGAATGCAGGAAAGCCTGACCCTTTCCTGATCATTTTCAAAAAGCAAATGATTATTAAATGATATTGGTAAAATGTAAAGGTTGTGATTTTTATCTCAAAAACTAAAAATTAAACAGCCCTGTAAATTCCGTTTACAAGCTCTGAAAAAACAGATGAACCATTCCCTTGGCGATTAGTCATTTTCCCTTCTTAAAGGCGTCACAAACAGATAGAATGAAACAATAATTTAATATCCTGGATCAGAATCGTCAACTGCTGGGGAAACAACTCAACTGAAACAGAACGAGAAACCAAGTGTCTTCAGGGGTTTTTAATTCTGCTGTTGCTGCTGCTGCTTCTGTTGTTACATAAAACATTTTGCTCTACACTACATACACGTAGACTTCTCAGAACTCGACCTTATCATGTGCTGTTCTCTATTAAGAATGGCTTTTCCTCCTCCTTGCTTTCCCTGAACCCACACCCCAATCCTTTACCTCCTACTTTATAGCATAAACTTTAAATGCAATCACTTACACTGTTTATTGACTCTTTAAACAGCACCAATCACAATTAGTTGTAACTTGTGGCACATTCTCCTCCTCCTCCTCCTCCTCCTCCTCCTCCTCCTCCTCCTCATCTTCCTCCTCCTCCTCTTCCTCCTCCTCCCTCCATTCCATCCTTCCCCTCCTTATGTTCTCACTAGATAATCCGTAGCCTCAAATTTACAGTCCTCCTGCCTCCCCCTTACAAGTGCTATATTACAGGCATTCACCTATACAGCCAGCTTAACACAAAGTTCTCTGTGTTTCTACTCTCAGCAGCATTCCTTAGGCTTCATCCCTGGCCATCTTGCTCCCCAGACTCCAGAATTGCTGGCCTTCCTGCTGCTCACCCACAGGTGGGAGGGAACTCGGATTTTGCCAGTTCTCCATCAGGAATCCACTTACTACGATATCACAGAGGCAACTCCCTCTTGTTTCCCCAGCCTCTAATCAAATATCATCTGCTTGAGGAGGCTTTCCTGATCATCCTAATTTATGAAGCCACCCAAGTTCTCTTATTGTCCTTTATTTTCTTATTTTCTTCACACACACACACACACTCGCACGCACGCCACCTGTCCACAACTAAATAAAGGCATCTTTGAATAGTACATTTTTTTCTAGATTCATCTAGAAGTGCATTAGTAAAGCTTCGGGCTCATGTAGGAATAGATAGGAGCTACTGGTTTGATGACTTGTGCATCCTGATATCTGCCTGTTATCTTTACTGTACTCTATAAATCTTTAAAAGTCAACACATAAGACATGGCTGGACCAGCAAAGTAAACACCCAGCAAGGCTAATCTATTACTTCGGTCACCTTGGTGACTATCACATCACTTGGTCATTTTTATAGATCATGTAAATGAAAAACCTAAACTAATGATCCTTTCCTGAGTCCAGGGTACCATTCACCATTGTGGGCAATGAAACGAACATTATACAGTGTGAGCTCTCGCTTACCATACTTTGACCATTCAAAGAATTTTAGGCTAGTGATGAAAAGGAGACTCTCATATTCCTCATGCAAATTAGATGGCTAAAATGCCTTATAAATAACATTAGAATGAATGTTGTCAAAGGGCCACTGGGGAGTTAAGCACTATAGGGCTCGGAAGTACTTGTAAAATATGGTGAAAGCATATAGTGTAAATACATGGGTGTGCAAGCAAGAACACACACATGCACTCACGTGTAAAAGAGGAAAAGTTGCAGGAATCGACTCTTCCACCACTTTGGTTCGCGGGATCGATTTTAAGTAGTCAGACATGAAGACAAGTACTTTTACCCATTGAGGCACCTCACAGCCCCATGGTTATTCTTAAGCACGGGAATGTAAATTAGCTTCACAGAACGTGTGTGTGTGTGTGTGTGTGTGTGTGTGTGTACATATATATAATAGTCATTATGAGATGGTATGTTACAAATATATGTTCTAGGAAACATGATCATCTCAGCAGACTTTTTGAGCAACTAAAGAAAAAAGATTTTTAGCCCTTTACCTAAAAGAGCATCACTGAGGGTGGGGGGAGCAGGGTAACAACTGCTTTAAAATGTCAGAAAACCCAAAGCAGCTCCTTAATTATCAAAATGCAATTCTACTTCAACCAAACATTTCTGCTTATAAAGCAATAATTCTAAATGTATCCGATTCTGGCTTTAATCCTTTTCAGTTCCATTTTTTAATGACCTCATTTCCACCACCATAACCCAAGGATAAGTTTCCGTTTTATATGAATATGAGAGTCACAGTAACTCTCTTCTGCCATGGGGAGGGGCGTCAGAGGTCCCCTCAAAATCCACGCTGCCTTTCACAGTGAAGTATTGTTCGTGGTGTTTCCTATGAAAGGTCTCGTTTTCTGCCTGGGGGCATTGGACTTGACCGCACAATGGGGTTCAAGACATGAGCAGAAGGCATATCTCTTTCAGGCGTGGTCTGGAGAAGTCCTGCACCATCTATGTATTCTGACTTCCTCAGAGAGCCTCCTGGAGGCCAGCTGCTAGGAAGACGGCAGAAGACAAATGTTTGTGGAGGCAGTGCAATATCAGTCCATCTCTAAACCAGCCAACATAAGTGACTCCACAGACAGTCACCTAGAAAAGAATATGCAAGAGTTGTTCATCTCCCCAACCATCAACAAAATTAATCAGCTTTTGTGCTAAGCCATGAAGTTTCAGGGCTATGTGTTACAGCAACCATAAACAACTTTTATATCATCTAAACATAAAACAAACAAAATAAGATACCCTCAGTGTTTGTTAGATAGACATTCTTAGGGAGGGAAAGTAAATGACTTAAAATATCAGATATATAAAAATAAAGTATTGTAAATACTAATAGCTGGTTGGATTCTGGTGCTGGCTAGTTTTATGTCAATTTGCTATAAGCTATTTGGAAAAGAGAACGTCAGCTGAGAAAACACCCCCTCTAGATTGGCCTATGGGCAAACCTCTGATTCATTTTCTTGATTGGTGAATGATACAGGAGGGGCCAGCTCACTGTAGTTGATGCTGTCCCTGGGCTAGTGGTCCTGAATTCTATAAGAAACCAGGTTGAGCAAGCTATAAGGAGCAAGTCAGTAGTCAGGACTCTTCTACACATTCTGCTTCAGGTCCCACCAACAGGCTGCTGTCCTGACTTGCCTTCAATGATAGAATATGCACTCGCTGGTGGGAATACATTCAGTTACGTACAGCTGGGTAATAGTGCAGATCTGCGTTACTTTGTGAGGAACAAGTAGCAAATGTGATGATTTAGTCTACGTGATTATCAACAGACATTTTTTCCTAATGTCTAACCTGAGACTTGACTTATGTGGCCAGTTTTGCTTGTTAATGATAAGTGTGATTGTTATCACGATTAAAACACTTATCACGTACATGAAGCAGTTCAAAGCCTGAATCGACAGCTGCTACATGCTCTCCACATGTAAGAAAGTAACAATTTCTTCACAGGAGGCTGGCTCCTCTCCTAGGTGTTTTCAATGTGTTATAAACGTAACTCTCAGTGCAGCCTTGGTGGGAATCTGGGCCTAATGGGAGGAGACTGGGCCACGGGAGCTGTGATCTCAGGAATTGATTAAAGTGACTTCTATGGGACTGAATCCATTATCACAATGTAGTCTCAGAGGCCACACAGACAGGTGGCATGCTAATAAGTCCTTAAAATTTCACCCTGGTTAGTTAGAACTGCTTGGGACAGAGTCAAGTATTCAGAGCTTCAGACTGGCTACTGGCTCTCCTCATTTAACTTAATAAACTGATTCACAACTTTATCCTTGCTTGGGTCTAGTTGTTTTTGTTTTAATGAATTTGCATATGTGTGACATACAAATGAGAAACTGTCCAAGGAGGAGTGCTGAATGCAAAAGAAGTAGTCCTAACCAGATTACTTTTTAACAATGACCCACGAATTTAGAAAAATGGGGAAGAAAACCAGGATCAAGCAAAGAAAGGAAAGAAGAAATACAGAGCTGAGCATGGTGGTGCACATTTTTAAGCCTGGGTACAATTTAATGCTGAAAGTAAAAGTTCCAAAAAACAGTGGGAAATTAATTCTGAGTGAGTAGCTGTTGGTCAGCTTTCTAATACAGGGGCAGAAACAAGGACGTCTAAAAACACTGAAAACTCACAGTCCACAGCTTTGTAGACTGCGTAGACACTAAAGAGGGAACAAGAACAACAACCTAGCCATGACTGAGCTGGTAAACATCACATCATAGCTAGCAGAATGGATCTGCAATGGGAGTGCATGCAGACTTAGCAGATTGCAATTAAATGGTCAGGAAGGTGAAAAGAAACTCTCTTTTCTCTCTAGCTGAGTGTGGGGGCCAGGAAAAGTGAAGAGCATTATTAGCCCCAAAGGTAATGGGCAGTGCCAGTGAGTATACATTCAGTTTCCTCATGTTCACTGTGAAAATTTGGGAGCAAGGCAACTTCTCCGTGTTCCTATTGACACAGTCTTTCTTCTCTTAGACAAAGGGTTAAATAGTGTAGCCTGTAACTGCACAATTTGAGACTGCCCTGCAAGAGTCTGATGTGGATACTATAAATCATATTTATAAACAAAGTTTGAGTTTAAGAGGAAAGCAATTCTACTAGTTGGTGTTATTCTTACTCTAATGCAGAGGTAGGCATGATGGCACACACCTCTGATGCTAGCTAGCACTTACGAGGTGGAGGCAGGAGTTTCAGGAATTCAAGGGCAGACTGGAATTACATGAGACTGTGTCTCAAAGGAAAAAAGAAGGGATGGAAGAGATAAATCAAGAGTAAGAGAGAGACAGGGTAAATCTTAACCAATGGGAAGAACTGATGAGCTGGGCATATGGAGAACGCAGCATACTGCTGGCAGATAGTAACTGCCCCCTCCTTTTCTCCATTAGATTGTAAGAAGATTGAGAGTCACTTCATACTGTTAGCCTGCATGGAACCTATGAACCTGCCAGTCATCTTTACCCACCAATCTTAGCAGTTGATTTTACTTCCAAAATATTGACTCCTTCCTCTCCTCCTTACTTAAAGAACCCCCTGCCTACTGTTTGACTATATGATTCCCAGCCCCCAGCCCACAAAAACTCTCAGAGTGGATTTTGCAAACTACAAGTATTACCATGACTCCATTTAAATGGGGGTGGGGTGGGGTGGGGGGGTGGGGGGTGGGGGGGTGGTAATTATGTGAGTATGTGAGTGTCCCTGCAGAATAGTGTAGCTCATGATGCCTACCAACTTTTCTTTACTGATTAAGCTTCAGAAAAACAAAACTCATAAAGTCTTCTCATACAGAGAAAGAGGAAAGGAATGGTTTAATCAGTGAGGTAGCATGAAAACCAAAGCAGTACCAAATGTAATGTACTTCCTCCTCCCAAAGAGTAACACTGGTCTAGAGACTCAGTAATAAAACAGTTCAAGAAAATATGACAGCATGATCTCAGGCTTGGATATTTCTCTGTGTGGACCAAAATAAATAAATCAGAAAGTTAGTCCTCTAGGAAGTTAATCAACATTTTAAGGTTATAAAAAAATAACAACAAACAAACAAAAAACCCAGTAGGGCTAAGTCTATGAGGGCGAGGCTTCATAACTGGAAAAGCATTATTTTTGTATGCCTGACAGGGTGTGCTGCTTTACCTGGCCTGGTTACCCCAGACACCAGGGGCACTACTGACCAGAAGCACCAAATCTGCCAAAAGAACAGTCCCTAGCAGCTCTGCCTTCTGGAGGTGTTGCTCCTGCCAATGGCATCACAGCTTGTTAGCTCAATATGCCACCTGCACAAGGGCTCCATTTGATGGTGATAATAGGTAGCACGGGCCATCCAGTTCCAGTCCTATTTAGATCAACCACGATGCACTTGAAAAGGAATCACATGAGAGATGTGGGCACAACCAACTAGCCATAAATACTTTTCAATGTTAGTTAACAAACCATTTTCTTGCATTCTTTGCAGGAGAGAACTGGCTCAAGTCATTATGATTCCTATTTTAAAGGTCTATAACTGGTGCCCGTTGAGTTTTCCAAGTGCACCAATATGAGGTGACACTTCACATGTTTGCTTTCATAGTTCACTGTATCCTAGAAGCAGAGACAGAAACACATGTAACCATCCTGGTTGATGTACACTTTATATGAAGGTTTATGCAGACCTACTCTTTGAAAACTGGACTCGGCTCATCATGCTGTGTAATAGCATGGGGAGCAGCTGCTGGCTTGGGTACATTGCCAGTTGTAAAATGGGAACAATGCTTTCACCGAAGCAGAGTGTAGCTTTCCTGGGTGACTGCTTGAACTCAACCACCAGCTCTATTAGTTTAAGGGGCAAATATGCATGGAGGTACAGAGGCACTCTCTCTTCCTGCCCTTGTTAATTGGATCTAAAGTTCTTCTGGTGGATTCTGGTCAATAGGCAGACGGTCCTGAAAACTGAGGGTTCATTTCCTCTGTCCAGTTACTCTATGACTGAGTCTTCTTAAATAACTCAATTTTTAAGAATACTCCTTTCAATCCACCAATGTAATCCACTACATAAACAAAGTCAGAGAAAAAAACCACATGGTCATTTCGTTAGATGCTGAAAAAGCATTTGACAAAATTCAACATCCCTTCATGATAAAAGTCTTGGAAATATCAGGAATTCAAGGACTCAATTCCAACTCAATTCTTCATAGACTTAGAAAGAGCAATTCTCAAATTCATATAAAATAACAAAAAAAAAAAACAAAACAGGATAGCAAAAACTATTCTCAACAATAAAAGGACTTCTAGGGGAATCAGCATCCCTGACCTCAAGTTGTACTACAGAGCAGTAGTGATAAAAACTGCATGGTATTGGTACAGTGACAGGCAGGTAGATCAATGGAATAGAATTGAAGACCCAGAAATGAACCCACAAGCTTATGGTCACTTGATCTTTGACAAAGGAGGTAAAACCATCCAATGGAAAAAAGACAGCATTTTCAACAATGGTGCTGGTTCAACTGGCAGTCTACATGTAGAAGAATGCAAATTGATCCATTCCTATCTCCCTGTTCAAAGCTCAAAACCAAGTGGATCAAAGACCTCCACATAAAACCAGATACACTGAATCTAACAGAAGAGAAAGTGGGGAAAGTCTCGAACACATGGGGACAGGGGAAAAGTTCCTGAACAGAACACTAATGGCTTATGCTCTAAGATCAAGAATCAACAAATGGGACCTCATGAAATTACAAAGATTCTGTAAGGCAAAGGACACTGTAAATAGGACAAAACGGCTACCAACAGATTGGGAAAAGATCGTTACCTCTATGTCCGATAGAGGGCTAATATCTAACATATACAAAGAACTCAAGAAGTTAGACTCCAGAGATCCAAATAACCCTATCAAAAAATGGGTAACAGAGCTAAACAGAGAATTCTCAACTGAGAAAACTCGAATGGCTGAGAAGCACCTAAAGAAATGTTCAACATCCTTAGTCATCAGGGAAATGCAAATCAAAACAACTGTGAGATTTCACCTCACACCAGTCAGAATGGATAAGATCAAAAACTCAGGTGACAGCAGATGTTGGTGAAGATGTGGAGAAAGAGGAACACTCTTCCATTGCTGGTGGGAATGCAAGCTGATACAACCTCTCTGGAAATCAGTTTGGTGGACCCTGAAAAAAATGAACACAATACTACCTGAGGACCCAGCTATTCAACTCCTGGGCATATACCCAGAAGATGCTCCAACATGTAATAAAGATACATGCTTCACTATGTTCATAGCAGCCATATTTATAATAGCCAGAAACTAGAAACAACCCAGATGTCCCTCAACAGAGGAATGGATACAGAAAATGTGGTACATTTACACAATGGAATACTACTCAGCTATTAAAAACAATGACTTCATGAAATTCACAGGCAAATGAATGGAAAATATCATCCTGAGTGAGGTAATGCAATCACAAAAGAATGAATATGGTATGTACTCACTGATAAGTGGTTATTAGCCCAAAAGTTCAGAATGACCAAGAGTCACTTCACAGCAACCATTGGGCTGAGCGTGAGGTCCCAGATGGAGGAGTTGGAAAAGGGACTGAAGGGGCTGAGGGAGTTGGCAGTCTCATGGAGGGGGCAACAGTGTCCACTGGCCTGACCTCCCTATGCTCCTGGAGAGTGGATAACCAACCAAAGAATACATATGGAGGGACCCATGGTGCTGGCCACATATGTGGCAGAGGAGGGTCTTGTTAGCCATCAGGGGGAAGAGAGGCCCTTGGGCCTGAGGGTGTTAGATGCCCCAGTATAGGAGAATGCCAAGGAGGGAAGATGAGGGTGTGTGTGTGGGTGGGTGGGTGAGTGAAGGAATACCCCCATAGAGGCAGGGGGATGGGGAGGGAATAGGGATGTTCCAAAGGGGAGATCTGGAAAGGGGGAAACATTTGAAATGTAAATAAAGTATCAAAACATATATATATATAAAAGAATGCTCCATTAAATTTTTTTACATAATTATAAAAGTAGCATATACTCATTGAAAATATTTTGAGCCACAGAGAAAGCCATAAAGGACAAACTTTTAATCACCTACAATAGCCCAGGCATGACTTTTTTTTTTTTTTTTTTTTCTTTTTCTTGAAACAGGATCTCACTCTCAGTCTAGGCTGGCATTAAACTTGTGACAACTCTCCTGTCTCAGCCTTCACGTGCTTAGACCAGAGACATGAGCCACCAGGCACCACTGTTACTTTCCATGTTTTTATATAATATTCATGTAGCTGTTGTCATTATTGTCAAAGTTCACTTTTGACAATCCTAGTTTCTCATACGGGAGACGATATTCCTGTGCAAACTTTCTTATCCTAACTGGCTTCATTTTCCTCTCCTATGGATAGCTCAAAATCCATGTTCGCCCATAATCCTGCAAGGAAATGGAGATTTTGACAAAAAAAAAAACAAATAGAAATGTTGGAAAGAGAGAAACAATGAATCACATCACAGACACTTCTGTTTGCAGAGCCAAGCTGTTTGCTACTGATAAAAACAAAGCAATGATCATTTACTGCAATAAAACCCTATTCAAGTTCTATTATTTCCTTAAGACAAATATCTAGAGACAGGGAATTACTGAGTAACACCCTGAGTAACAGGGTGTAGATGCTCTGGCTTTTACTAAAATATTATTTTCTAGACAAAAAGTATGAAAAATGTATTCTTGCTATATTGAATAGTCTCATATTTTTAGATTGGCAATTTCAAAAATGCCTAAGTATTTTGAAACATTTTAAAGACATTCAGACAATGAAATGTGATTGTCATTGTCCCTTGAAAAATCTCTTTATGAGTGATTGTAACTGGAGTGCAACAAAAACTAAAATATTTAAACACTGTCTGATGAAAATTTAAGAACAAAAGGTAAAGAGACACAGAGCAAGAAGGTAATTTAGTCATCATCTGGTCCCACCATAAATCCTCCAACAGAAGATTTAGTGATATCTTCTGTAACTAAGTGTCTTTTCTCCCTCACGTATCAGAAAAATATTGCAAATTTTTCAAACAGGATTAAACTTCCTAGTTACCTAATGTGTGTGTGTGTGTGTGTGTGTGTCTGTGTGTGTGTATATATATATGCAGAAATTCTCTCAGCTCCATTACATATCAGGAATGTGATAAACTGAGCACAGAAACTTACTTTGTTTCCCAAGGCAAAAGGTTGCTGGTGTGGATGACATGGAGTCCTGTTGAAGTTTTACAGTGGGACAACTTTGTTGTGAGAAGCCAGGTATCTGGTTCTGCACATCCCTGATGCCATAATGCAGAACACAGACTGTTGAAACTGCTTATTCTCCGGCTCCTGTCTATGCCTTCAACTGACCTTGGTAATCACGGCTTTCCATAATGGTCTCCAATCTACTCTCTTTTCTCCCCTCTAGCTGTACAGATACTACAAACCATCCACGGAACTTTTAAAATACTGGAATTAACCAGCTGGCATCTGAGGCAGGACATACTTTCTGCCATTGTCAAACAAAATTAGTCACAGTTTCCAGCGTACTGAGTATGGAAGACCTGGGCACCAGGGAAAGGGGATGTTTCTATGTGCTGTCGTAGGAAGAGCTCGGATGCACGGCTGCTCCTTCTCCTTCTTGCTCCAATTCCTGTTTCTATGAGAACCTTTCTAACAACATACATAACCAGATCTTGCCTTGCTTGGAAAAAAAAGGGGGCACTGGATAATGGGGGCATATTCCTTTAATTCAAGCACTGGGGAGGCAGAAGCAGGTGGATCTCTGAGTTCAAGGCCAGCCTGGTCTATAGAGTGAGTTACAGGATAGCCAGGTCTACACAGAAAAACCCTGTCTCAAAACAACAACCAAAAAGAGTGCAGAGCTTTAAAATGAAAGAATCCCATCCTCCCTGCTGTGGCCCAGCTCTGGCAGCAGGTCTTTCGCAAAGAACCAGGGAACCATTTGCATGATTCCATCTAAAGCCAGACTCCATCTGAACTGCCTGGGTAACCAAGGTAAGCAACTTTCTCTTCCTGGCTACACTACCCCAATATGTCTATGCACACGTGCTTCAGAAGTCTTTAGCAGAAATCTAAAGTGTAGATGTCAGTAGTCGTAAGAGGGCTTTTTTTCTTATTTTATGTGTATTGAGTATTTTATATGTCTATATGTATGTGCTCTGTGTGTATGCAGCCTAAATAGGCCACAAAAGAACATTAGGCCACCTTCAACTGGAGTTAGAGACAGTGGCGAGCCTGCCAGTAGGCATTGAGAACCAAAATCTGGGTCCTCTGAAAGTGCAGCAAAGTACTCTTGACTAATGAGCCCTGGAAGAGTTTCTTGGTTCATGAGTTCACAGAGAAATTAACTGAGCAACATTTGGACAGGAAGCACTGCACACAACTCCAAGAATTTAAAGACACACCCCCCCACACAGCAACATAGGGGCAGGGGACAAGCAGACCCTCTGACAGCATAATAAAATGGTCATATCTTGTGAGGAAAGGCGGTTGAGTATGGAGACTTTAATATGGCATTACAATAGCACCATAACTGCTCTGAACATATAGTTGAGGTGCTGAAAACGCAGCGGGTGGGTGGGTGAGGAGGGCACTAGAGTAGTCACCATGGTAATGTCATACACTTTGGCTGAGCATCAGGTACTGCTAGAGCCCAAGAGCCTCATAGCTCCCAACCCCCACCCTTACCTCTAAGAAAAGAATCTCAGCATCCCTACAACTTTGAGACTAACGCTCACTTTATTTAGAGATCACAAAGATCAAGCTGCCAGGAAGAGACCAGATTGGCATCAGAACTCTCTAGAGTTCATTTGGAAGAATCTTGCCACAGATACTCAGTGCCAATGCTCCATCAGTTTGCTTGGTATGGGTCTCTGACTCATCCCTCTGTGCTGGAGACACCCTGGGAAGGGATCTGGCTTAAATGTATATCCTAGCCTCGTTTCCTGTAGTGATGAAATACCCTGAGAGAAGCAACCTAAAGAAGAAGAATTTACCTTAGCTCTCATTTCAAGACACAACATGACAGTGACATCAAAGCAACAGGAGCTTGAAGTAGTGAGTCACATCTCTATCACATTTGGAAAACAGGTAAGAATTGCTTGCCTGGAGATTGCTTTCTCTGTCCTATACTACTCAGAGTCTGGACCAAGGAGATGGCCCTACCCACAATTAAGGTGGGTCTTCTCACATCTATTAACATAATCCGGTACCAACAGACCCAGAGGCTCATCTCCCAAGGTGATTCTAGGTTCTGTCAGGTGGACAATTGGCACTATGCACCATAGCATGTAAAGACTGTCACAAATGCCATGTTTTGTCAACTCCTTCTCATCCCAGGTCAATCTTGAGTTCTCATGAAGCCAGAGCTCCAGTCTTCTTGTGTTAGCAAAAAAATCAGGAATGGAAAATACTGACTGTGGGGAGGTGTAACTCTGAAAGGCCCACTCCGGGTCCTTGCCGGTCTCTAATCTCTCTGGCTTTAGAGTGGTGCTCTTCTTCAACATGGGGAAAAGACAGACACCTACTATCTAAGTCAGAGCAGTAAGCTACTTAATTATTAGTAAGCAAATAAAAGGAGACAATGGGCTCTGATAGGCTCCAGTGTGGAGAGTAGGTAATTCTTGTTTCATTCTGTTGCTGTAATGAAGCACTTGATCAAAAGCAATTAGGGCAGAAAAGAATGCATTTATCTTAAGTTTCCAGATTACTATCCATCATAGAGAGAAGTCAGAGCAGGAAATCAAGGTAGGAACCTAGAGGTAAAACCGTGGGGGAATGCTGTTTGCTGACTGACTCTTCGGCTCATGCTTACCTAGCTTTTGTATACAGCCCAGGACCTCCTGCCCAGGAAAAGCTGGGCCCTTCTACATCAATCAAAACAATCCCTCATAGACATTCCCACAGACTAACCTGATAAAGACAAATATTCCATTAAGACTCCTTTTTAGATAATTCCAGACTGCATCAAGTTGACAGTTGATGCTAACTAGGACAAAAAGAAAGGTTGGGCATGCTGATTGTTAAAGAAAGAAGTCTGGCTTTAGGGGAATAAAGTATTTTTGAGTTGAACAGTATGCTACAGTCCAGGTAATACATAGCCATGAGCTACGTGGAGACAAGTTCATGAACCCTGTGCATTTCTATTTCAGTCTCAAGAAATATATACTGTGCCATTCTCACACTGGGTTGCTGTCCCCACTCTGATTTAAAAGGCATTGGGTTTAAGTTCCTGTCCACTCTGATTGCATTCAGACAATCAAGTCAAGGGCAAGAACACTGTAGAGGAGAGATTGTTTATCACTCCAGGTTAGTTGTCATCTCATCTTAAAGTGAACCTAGGATTATTCTTAGGACCTATCTTGTTACTTCAGTCTACATAAATCTAACTTGACCTTCTGGGCTTATCACCTTTCTAGGGTGTGAGAGTCTCCTTTATTCCTTGCTGTTGCTGTCATCCAAATGTAATGTGACAGTGAGAAGTAGGGATTTACCAAGACACTAAGAAAATGTTTCAAAGGGCTTATCTCTTGAAGCTGAAAAGACCAGGCCAATGGGCTATAATGGCATAGACCATAAATTAGTGCTTAGAGGTTTTCAAAGGCCAGTAAGTTCAACAGCAAGCATCAAGTGCAGTCAGAAAAGCTGCACAAGAGATAGGGTTGATGGATAGGGTCATAGTATAGTCTAGGGTGTAGAACTCGAAACCATGTTTCACTGATTGACTTCAAAACTGATAAGACTAATGGGGAAAACAGATAGACCATCTCCCATCCGAGGTGTTACTTTCAAGATGGACCACAACTAGATTAAAGTCAAAACTGGCAAGAGGAATTCTAAGGTGGAACAATGCACTTGTGTTAATAGTCTTTGAGTAAAGGAGGCCTGTGTTTAGAGCATCACTCAGATCCATCTAAGGAGGACTTGCAGCTTAGTGAACCGCCATGCCAGGCACTATAAGACTAGATGTCAGCAAGGTACAAGGGAAAATAAATCAGCTTCCTCTGACAGGGACAGAGCACAGTGAGGATTAAGAGAGAACAACACAAAAAAGCAATATGTCCACTGGAGAAACATGGGGTGTTTTCTTTCAGAGCAGAGAGGCACAGAGAATAGTTAACATGCCATCTCCCCATAATGTTCATCAAGTGTCTAGAAAAAGATCTACAAATGGTACAAAGACTGAAATGTGGGCCAAGCTTCTGCACATGGAGAAAAAAAAAAAAGGCAGGTTGAACAGGACAACCCACGGGAGTGACTATTAGAGTTGTTCTGGTCAAGGGTTAACAGGAACAAGGGTAATACTCAACTAACACGGGGCTGGAGAGATGGCTCAGCAGTTAAGAGCACTGACTGCTCTTCCAGAGGTCCTGAGTGCAATTTCCAGCAACCACATGGTGGCTCCCAACCATCTGTAATGGGATCTGGTGCCCTCTTCTGGTGTGTCTGAAGACAACTACAGTGTGCTCGTATACATAAAATTAATAAATAATTCTAAAAAAAAAAAACAAGAGAGAGAGCTAAAGATACCTTCAGCAGCAGGCTATGAGCTAACTTCACCGTTGAATGGCACTGTCCTTTGGAAAGGCCAGAGAGCAAGTCTGAACAGGAATTGTACAGAAAGGTGTAAGTGGTAACTTAAACACGCCACTGGAGATTCAGGACCAGAACATCAGGGACTCTCGTGAATGCCACAGTTAAAAAGAAGCAGGACTTCTCATGGAAGTTTCATGTAGCAGTGGAGCACTCAGGTTAAGATGCCATACAGCTAAGCCAAAGGCCAAATGGATTTACTTTTAAAAGACTCAGCTGTTTCAGAGTGCTTGCCTAGCACAGGTGAAACCACAGGGTCCTGCCTCCACAGCACCTCAACTGGACTGGTGACACACACCTATAATCCCAGGAATCAGGAAGTAGAAGCAGGAAGATGCAAAGTTCAAGGTTATCTTTGGCTACACAGTGAGATTGAGGCCATCCTGAGCTACACGAGACCTTGTCTCAAACCAAAGATTTTTTTTTTTTACCAGATATGATGACAATTACCTGTAACCTCAGCACTCAGGAGGGTAACACTAGAGTTTGAGGACAGCCTGGGCTACATAGAGACCTGTCTCAAACAAACAAACAAAACAAAGCTCACAAAATCTAGCACTCACAAGCTTATAGTGGATACTCCACTTGCTATGCCTTTCTTTCTGAGTGTTCTCTTCTCACTCGAATGCCTAATGGCCACTGCAGCCTGAGCTGGAGACCTGGCTGGCAGCTCTAATTTGGCTGGCCTGATGGCTAATTAGGGCATAAACATTCCTTTCTTCATTTCTCCTTGACCTTGCCAGTTCCCTGCCCAGAGCGTCCCTGCCCCAGCCACCACCTGTC
Organism: Rhynchomys soricoides; assembly: GCA_019843965.1. Classification (NCBI taxonomy): domain Eukaryota; kingdom Metazoa; phylum Chordata; class Mammalia; order Rodentia; family Muridae; genus Rhynchomys; species Rhynchomys soricoides. Next base: position 7,325,680 of record JADRCH010000052.1, on the reverse strand, counting down.
CCTTGTTGAGTAGTCTCATTTGCTCTTCCCCTCAGGTCTTACTTCCAGGGCTTTCATCCTCTCTCTCCCAGCTCCCTGCAGCTGTTGGGTCTAAGGTCTCTTGTTTGGCTTTTACTTTTATGTTTCTCTAATTCTCAGTCGGTAACTTGAGCTGAGGAGATGGCTCAGTTGGGTAGAGGCAATGGCTGCCCCGTCAGACAATCTGTGCTCAACCCCAGAGCCCACACTGGAAGTTGGAAGGAAACAGATGACTTTACAGAACTGTCCTCTACCTCCACGGGCATACTGTGGTACGTGTCCGCCTCTTCCTGACGCTTCCACACAATAATGAAGTAAAAATGTAATAAAATGCCAATTTATTATCTTACTGCCTATAATTTTCCTTACTTTTAGCTATATATAAATATACAATTATATATACAATTATATAAATACACAACTTATCTATATATAAATATACAAGTTAGCTGTATATAAATATACAATACCATAAGTTATTTCTAAACATGTTCTTTATGTGCTATAAAATTATATCTGGAGCTGAGCCTGAGCATAGTGGCACATACTTTTAATCCCAGAACTCGAGAGGCAAAGACACACAGATCTCTGTGAGTTCAAGGCCAGCCTGGTCTATAAAGTGAGTTCTAGGACAGCCTGAGCTAGACAGAGAAACTCCGTCTTGAAAAACAAAAACAACAGCAAACAAACAAACAAAAAACCTTTTATGTGAAATCTAGACAATACATTGAAGTGTTCCACTAGACAACTTACTAAGGACCTACTAAAATGGTTTTATATATTGTTACTAATTTTCATTTTTTATGTCTTTCATTGTTTGAATTACTTATTTGTTTTGGAGACCAGGTCTCACACTGTAGCCCAGGCTGGCCTAGAACAAACTCTGTGTGACTGAGGCTGGCCATAAACTATCATCAATCCTCCTGCCTCAGTCTTGCAAATCCTGGCATTCCAGGTATATACCACTATGCCTAGCATAGTTTTTCCAAGTTTTTAATGGACTGTGAATTTGAACTATCCAAAACCTACTAGATAGTAGAAAACAAGGTTACCATGAACTTAAAGATCTCTAGAAATCTCCAATGTGCAAATTACTTTTTAAAAAAGATTTATTTATTTTATGTCTGCATGCTCTGTCTGCATATACTGTGTGCCAGGGGCTGGGGGGCATCAGATCCCATTATAGATGGTTGTGAATAACCATATGGTTGCTAGAAGTTGAGCTTGGGTCCTCTAGAAGAGTAGACAGTGCTCATAAACACTGAGCCATCTCTCCAGCTCCTGTAAATTACTTTTTAAAGTCAATATTCTCATAATTTTTATAATCATGTAAAAATAACACCTCCGATATAAACAAAGCAAATCACCTCAATTTTGTGTTTCTTTGCAATTTTTCATGTTGGAGACCTCCACACATTACAGGCAAAGCAAATTTCAGGACTTCTATCCACTACTCAAGGTGACAGTGATTTGTTCCTAAGATGTGGCTGAGTGCTCCATCTTTCCAACACTCAGGATGTTATGTGGTGAGGTGACTAGTTTTCTTTGATGGGTGCTCAAACCATCCCAGGAACCATATGACTAGATTCATAGGTTGTTGTCTGCATAGAACATCGCTGGAATTACCAAATGGCTCCAGCAATAAGAGTTACACCACCATAACAGACAAGAGAGCAAGTGTTGTTCACGAACGCAGAGAGAAATGTCCCTGATTCTTTTCACATTGGCCATGCCACCCAAATGGAGTCTCAGGAGGCCAGACAACTGCAGGTTCACTCTTGGGATGACCATCATTAAATAAGTACAACTTAGGAGGAGTACTTAACCTCTAAGACTGGACTTGAGGCATCTCTAGGGAGACCATACCAGGGTGTGAACAATGTGCAGCCATGCTTGCCAATTTCTCCATGAGTCCACTATCTTCTTACTCTCCATTGCCTCAAGTACATTTTCTTAGCTTTCCTGTGATTGTAGATGTCATACTAAGACTCTACCCTCCATGGGGTATGTCATTACTTTTTATGGTTCTAAGTTCATAAAGCTGATGGCATCTAATCATGTCTGCCATGACCTTTCCCCCGTGTATCACACTGAAAACACCTGTTGTTCCTTTGAGGAGCCTCAAACATAAGAATCGGACTGATTGTCTTCTCCTCTGTGCCTATTCCTGCTTTATCATTAGTGACGCCTGTTACTAGTGCCACCAGTCACCGGCCACTGAGGATGACATGTAGGGGTCCTCTTTGACTCTTGCCTTTCTTATTTTTCCTCTCTTGCTCAGTGATATAATTAGAAAATTTAACTTTGGCCCTTTCTGTCCCATACCTACTCCTATGCCATGGTTCATTCCTCTTGCATCTCCCAACACTGCAAGTCTCTAGGAAAATCTGCCTCAAGATTTTCCTGTTCTATGAATTCTCTCAAGAGAAATAAATCCAGTCATGTCACTCTATTTCTTTTGAAGTCCCTTCTTCAGTGACACTACATAAAGTCCAAGCACATGGACATGAGATATAGTTAAGTTTACTCCTGTCCCCAGTCTCAATGAAGCATTTACCTAGGACACACTACGGCAAAGCCTAGTCTAAGCATTTGACACTTGTTGACTTGGTTCTCACAGAAATCCTCTTGGGGGTCATATAATATTCTCCATTCTTATAGATGAGGAAACTGAGGCACAGAAGCTTGGTTACTTGTCCAAAGTTCCAAACATCACACATGATACCGTGCCCAAGCTCTACGAGATACACCCTGCTTTGCTCAGTGTGACCTCTTCTCTCTTCCTAGAACACAGACAATACTCAGCCCTCTGCCTAAAAAGGCTTCTCTTGTGATCTGCCCAGGTTCTCTCCCATCCATCGCAGCACTGTAGCTTGAGTTGTTGTCTAGTCTCTGTCCTTCTCATCGTCCTCCTCTGCTGCCTCAGTAATGAGCTCTGTATGCTTCCATAGTCACCATCCGATTCAACAATCACCTACTGATGTGTTTGCCATCCTCCAGAATCTTCCTGAAGCCACAAATAGATCTCTCTCCCTTTGATGGTTTATATTTGGCCAGACATGAAAATACCCAGCCCTTGAAATGGATTCTAAAAACATGCTAGGAGAAGAGCCCCTGGATGTATAGAGGATGGCAGAAACACCTGGCTAGTAACCACAAACCTTTCCTAATAGTAGAATCATAGTAACTGGACTTCAAGGGCTCACAATCAGTGTGGTGGCCCCTGAGGTTAACATAAAACGCCCACAGGAGGCATAGGTGTGTGTGGTGCTCCTGAGACATCTCAATGAAGGTAAAAAGGAGCTAAACCTGCAACTACACATAGTTAAATTAAAACCAAGCACCTTTAAAGAATTAGGTTTAGTCATTCAGAATAAGCTGTATCAAAATACTACATTTTACTTCAACTCCATTTTTAGTTTATTGTATAGTTCTTTATAATGTCTTAAGGTATAAAGTAGACACCTGAACAATAGTCCGGAAAAGCAGTCCTCCTCCCGCATGTGACAGCTGAATGCAGACCTTTGGTTTAGGAGCACTTGTATGACAAGGTCTTCCAAAACAATCAAGTAGGAAGCACTGGGGAATGAGGTTTACTGGTGTGGCCTTGCCAAGGAAAGCTCAGTGGACACCTATGTGCTAGAGAAATGGCTTGCCGTCTTCAGTGACCTCTGTGGTGTTGCCCCTGCCCTGACCAGAGCATTTCTGAAGCCATGCATTTCTGGAAACTGTCACTTTCATCTTCTTTGTCACTGCCAAGCTTTGTTGCCCTTTACGATGATCACTAAGCAATTTGATTACTGTTGGGTCTAGGAATCCGATGCCAAGAGTACCCAGCCCGTGACTGTCACTGCCCACTTACATCATTTGAGCCAAGGTACTTGACTTTTCTGGACCTCAGTTTCCTTACATAAATTAAGGTAACTGAATCTTACTACTCCAAACTATGTCTAGCTCAGAAGGTGCATGCTCTCAAAGAGAACCAGTATGAATCAAATATTACAACCACTTTTGTGTGCATACTTGTACACACCACACACACACACACACACACATACACACATAAACACACACACACACTCAAAGACAAATCATTTCCTTTATTACACACACAGGATGGATGATACATGTGCCCCTAGAATGTGAGAGGTGCTACAGTTGCTTAAACTTCAACGATTTTTTTTATGTGTGAGGGGCTCTTCATGTGCACAAGAAATTTGACAGTTATTCAAGGAAAAAAATCTTAAAGGAAAAAAATCTTAAAATCAGAGTTAAAATCCACTTGTCAAAAAGCCAGGTGAAGCAGTACTCTGTATAATAGTTCAGATTTTCCCTGAGGAGCAGAGATGGTACTCTCAAGACACCACAGACCAAGTTTACAATGAGGTGGATAAACTGGCACACAGGAAGGAGAGGCATTTCTGTCAACTTTAAAACAAGGAGGTAGCTTTAGGCATTGTAGCCTGCACTGTCCCTTAAGCTGGCTGAGCCCCAACTGGCACCACCTGCTGTTTTGTTTGTGCTCCCAGAATAATCAGCATCTGCATATGGGAAATGTGATTAAAGTGGAGACAAAAGCCCATTTCCATGACAAATCACAAAGAACTTTCCTTGGGGACCCAAAGAGACCATGAGATCTAGGAGGAAAGGGCCTTTTCCACTGTTAGACTCCAGGCAAAATGTACTTAGACTATGACAAATTCTCTAAAATTATGGAAGCAAACTTTCCCTATAAAAGATCTGTATCTTTCACACCTGTGAGCAATTCAGCAATTAAACTAGACCCTACCGCTAAAATCTTCAAAACTGACTCTCTCTCTCTCTCTCTCTCTCTCTCTCTATCTCTATCTCTATCTCTATCTCTATCTCTCTCTCCCTTGTTTTTTTTTTTTTTTCAAGAAAGGGTTTCTCTGTATAGCCCTGGCTGTCCTGGAACACACTCTGTAGACCAGACTGGCCTCAAACTCAGAAATCCCCCTGTCTCTGCCTCCCAAGTGCTGGGATTAAAGGCATGCATCACCACTGACCGGCTAAAACTGATTTTCAATGAGAGAAAAAAATCTTTGTATCTGTGGCTAAAGAAAATGGTCCTTTTGTTTTTTATGGAAAAATCGAACACAAGTCTGATGCTTTAATTTATTCCCAAATAAAAAAGCAATACTGTAAAGTCAGCTGAATGGTGACTTTTCCATGACATTTAAGCCACCAGATGAAATTAGTGCATTTTCCCACTGTAATTTATACAAATCAAAATATATTGAGTCAAAATGATCAAGAACACACCATGATCACATATTCTCTGAGAAAGCAATGCAGAACTCTGCCTTTCCAAGAATCTCATTTTATTTATTTATTTTTTAAGATTTTAATTTATTTTATGTATGAGTACACTGTGGCTGTCTTCAGACACACCAGAAGAGGGCATCGGATCCCATTACAGATGGTTGTGAGCCACCATGTGGTTGCTGGGATTTGAACTCAGGACCTCTGGAAGAGTAGTCAGTGCTCTTAACCGCTGAGCCATCTCTGCAGCCCCAAGAATCTCATTTTAATAGACTGTTATCAATGTTTTTATGGGTAGTGTTGGCGGCTGTTACCAGAGGTTTACTAAGTTACAACCAATTGCTTTCATTCCAGATGCACTACAGAATAGATTGTCTCTTTGTTACTGTTTGATACCATCCAAGCACAGTATTAGATTAGAAGGAGATAAGAGAGCCAGAACTTTGGGTGGGGAACCACACTGGCACTTTCTTCTGTCATCTAAATTGGTTTTAGTGCAGTAATTCCTCCAGGTCACTTTAGGGTCAACAGATATAAGAGTAAGCTAGAGTAAATAATCAAATTTGTAGAGCGAAAAGACAAACTATTCACGCAATTATTAAATGTCATAGCCATACAGACTTGTAATTATTATTAGACAGAAAACAAATGATCGTTTGCAGGGCAACTGCTGTTGAACAGATGTGTGGACTCACTCTCACACCCAGTGAATACTAAGTGTGTATCGAGATAGCTAGCCATAAGTGCTTCAGTATTGATCATCCCTGTGATATAATTGTTTCTATCAAAAATCTCACAATTGCCTAGCATATGCAAAACCGTCAGCTTAATCTACAGAGTGAGTGAATGCACATGCACATGTTAACACACACAGTTCTAAAACAGCCGTGTCGAATTGTGTATCCTCAGCTTATTGAATTATTCATGATTGTTCATTTCTTCAATGTATGAAGTATAGAGTATCTACCTAGACATGGTTCTTCTATATGGTATAGAAAATACCTTCCAAAAGTGTACTGTAAAGGAACAGTAAGTAGAGCTACCACCATCTACAAAGCTAGACAGTCAGAAAAGACAAAGGTCATATGAAAGGCTGAGAACACAACCCACATGGTGAAATATTTGTCCAGCACACTCAAAGCCTTAGGTTCAATTGCCACCACCGGGTAGTATACTGCTGTAGTCTCTGCTGGAGAGGTGGAGGCAGGAGGATTGCCTGGACTGTATAGTGAGCCTCAGGCCACCCAGGGTTGTGGTGAAACCTTGTCTCATAAAACAGAAACAATCAAAATAGTCTTAAAGTTATGACTTGGAAGAAACAATAAAGGGAGAAATGTCACTATTCTGTGTGTGTGGCCCAAGGTCTAGTACTTCTTAATCTGATCAAGATATTCTGAGAAACCACTCGAAACCTGTCACTGTGATCAGGAAATGCCCTCAGAAGTCAATCGTGGAAAGCATTTAAGGTCACAAAGGCCTCCCACCCACTCAGAAAAGTTTAGAATCCTGGCCCTTCCATAGGTCAGCACACAAATGGCTGAATACCCCATGTGATAAGCCAGTCAGTCCCACTGATTCCTTAACAACTGGAAAGAGATTCCTGGTGTGTAATGAGATTACAGAGCACATGACAGATTGCTGACCTTTTGAATTAGGACAAGCAACAAGGACTCAGTAACAAATTTACCCTTATACTGGTCAGGCTGCATTGAGATTGCCAGGTACTTTTCAGAGATAGTTGAAGTGCAGATGAAAATATCAAATTATAAATCTTCATTCTCCAGTGTTTCACTTGGGGAAGTGGGAACTCAGATCTGACTTCCATATTCTAGAAAGCTTCATGGTTGCACTCAACGATTACATCAAAAGTATTTTCCCACTTGGAATTATGCTTTGATTGGTATTTGGAAAAGGGTTTTGTTGTTTTGTTTTGTTTTGTTTTGTTTTTCAATAGCTTTTTAAATTCACTGGCCAATCAGAGAAAGCATATCATACTTACTTTCCCATTGCTGTGATAAAACACCATGACCAAAGCAATTTATAAAAGGAAGGGTTTACTTAAGCTCATGGCTCCAGGTGGGGACATGTGACAGTAGCTGGAAGCTCAGAACGGAGGACTCACACCCTGAACAGCAATCTGGAAGCAGAGAGACCAACTGAAAACAGTGCACAACTTTTGAAACCTCAAAGCCCACATAGTGACATTCTTCCTCCAGCAAGGTCACACCTCCTAAACTTACTGACACCAATTATTCAGATGCCAGAGAATATCAGGGACATTTAGCTCATCCAAACCTAAGTAACATAGTCGTGAGATGAGTTGCCAACATAAAGGAAACCCCCTCTGGCACATTTTATTTGATTTCAGTTGGATGACACTTTGCCCAGTTCACATACAATACAGGGTGGGAGATGGCAGAGTAGTCATTTTGACCAGGACTCACAGCATGGCTCAACATTTAGTACGTTTGTGGGGTCAAACAGGGAATATTGTTTTTACTCCATCTCCGTGCTAGTCTCCTCTCTGTTTGAGGATAATGGCTGTGAGTGATGGAAATTGGGGGTTGCATTCTAAGACCTGACTAGGTAAATGAAGGGACTCTTTCTCAACTGAAGAAAAGCAAATAACACTCCTTCCTAATAAAATATAACAGAGACAATATAGTACTCTTGGCAAGATATACTATCCATTGTAGATTATTATGTTATACATAAAAATATTAATTAAATTTACTATACTTTATAGTAACAAACACATAGACCAAGTTCATATGTATACCTTACCTTTAGGATCTCACTGATTTAAGAAAGCATAGAATACATACAATATAAACTATATACATATATTTATAGTTTTATATTTGTAGGTAATAAGTCATATATATGTGAATAGATAGATAGATAAATAGCATGAGAATTTCAGTTTGAGAGTTGCCTGGGCTAAATGACTATACCCTGTCTAATATATAAGACATATGAGACATATATGTATGTATTTTATTTTATATATATATATATATATATATATATATCCTATAGATAGACAGAATACACACATACACACACACAAACACAGGCACACACACACACACACACACAGGCTGTCACTGATTTAAGAAAATATATACATAAAGAGAGAGGAAGGAGAAGAACTATACAATCTTGTTAGGTTCTACACAATCTAATATGATAAACATGGAAACATTTTAAATTAGGCTCTGAATGTTTGCCTCTAATAGAGCTATGTTAATACATAACCTTGATCCCCAACACAGGGTAAGAGCAGGCATAGTGGCAAATGCCTATAATGCCAGCACTTAGGAAGTAGACACAGGAACATTAGAAGTTTAAGGGCATCCTTGGCTACATAGCAAGTTCCAGGAAAGTCTGGACTAACTGAGACCCTTTGTCAAAAATAATAAAAATAAAAATGATAAATGTCTGATGAGACAAATATTTGAACAAAAATAATGTTTAATGAGACAAATGTCTGGACACCATACAGTATATGCACAGTATATGTCACTAATATGTGTACTTTTTCACGTGTCCTTTAAAATTAATTTAATAAAAATATTTGGAACACTGCCATCTAAACAGGTTCAACCTGCCACATGGAAATACTTATCAAAACTGAACAAAAGATGAACATTATGATAAATGGTTGTATTACTGCCCACAGCCCTGGCCAAAGCATTCCAAGATGATACACAAGTTATTTTCCATTTCTTCAAATTCTCAATACCAACACAGACCCTATCTCTTGGCTCTGGGTATTTCATTCTAAGATATCTTCTCTCTCTCTCTTTCTCTTTCTCTCTCTCTCTCTCTCTCTCTCTCTCTCTGTCTCTCTCTCTCTCTCAGTCTCTCTCTCTTAGCGTGTTTTTTTCAAGAGGGGTTGGAGATGAGTGTTCCTCTTTAGAGGTGTAGAGCAAAAACTGAAAAGTGGCCAGAGGTATGATGGTTGGATAGGCGTCCCTCTGCTGTCCATCTTTGATGGACAAAGAGGAATGTGAGAGCAGAAGGCTAGATCAGGAACCAGAGAACAGATAAGAAAAATCCAACAAGAGACTCAGGAAGAACTCAATGTTCTGCCACAAAGCTACATTGCTACCAATAATATTTAAATAATACATTATGATAGCACACGCAAATGATGGTCACACACACTCCTAAATCTGAGGGGTGAAGTGATATGAATACTCATGTCTCTGTTGCAGACAAGTACCACCATGCCTAGTTAAAGAGTTCTTCTTATGATAAAGCACAGTCCCACTGACCACTCTAAGGTAATGACTAAACTTGAACGAGATAAGAGATGGGAGCCTGCTAGAAATCCCCAGATGTTCCCATATAGCAGGTCTGAAGTTGGTTCAAAGAAATAGATTCTTCCAGCAGTGACCAGTAGTCCTAGTAGTTCTGGGGAGCAAAAAAAAATACATTGAAACCTGTCACTCTCATCAAGATATTATAAGGTAAATTATTACCAAATCATGAAATCACCAATGCAAAGAAACATAAAGATGATGAGTAGACAAAAGAAAAAAATACAGAAAATCCACAGAAGACAAGCTAGGAGAAATGTTCCCATCTAATAAAAATTCCATCACCCTGACAGATGGTCATTTTAAATACCTTCAGTAAAGAGAATCGCTGTCTTCAGGCAACATAGGCCATTTTGTCTTATAAATTGATGTTCTAATGAAAGGTCAATTTATAAGTTATTTGGAAAACTGAAGAAATGGAGATATTACTCAGGACAAATTATTCATGAAAACCTCTCCACATCTGACTGAACTTGGAAGATGCCAACTTTAATTCAGAATCAATTTGACTACATGAACACATGAACATTCAAATGCTGGATCAGTTATCAGACCTCATTTGAGCCATGCTCTGTGTGGCCTCTGTAAAAATAAGGTCTATGGTGTGTTCCTCACTCACACATCCATGTTCCAACATTTCAGTCACACATCTGATGACATCTGTCACCTCTCTAGTTAGGCAATAGCAAGAGAAATAAAAACACCAAGATCTGCTGGTGATCTGAGTTCCATCCCAAATCTACACAGTGGAAAGAGAGAAATGACTCTCACAATTTAACCTCTGACCTCCACGTGTGCCTCTATCCAAACACAGAAAGTAAATAAGTGTTAAAATTATTTTAAACACATATATAATGAAAAAGTCGCAAGATTTGTGATTATTCCGATATTCAGTATCAAATCACCTTAATATAGGGTATCTTACAAAGATATTTCATCCCATTACCCTGTTAAAAACAACAAAGCTTTTATTTTATTTTATTTTTTAATATTTATTTATTTTTATTTTATGTGGCTGGTGTTTTACCTGCATGTGTGTCTGTGAAAGTGCCAGATCCTCTGGAATTGGAGCTACAGATAGGTGTGAGCTGCCATGTGGGTGCTGGGAATTGATCCCAGGTCCTCTGGAAGAGCAGCCAGCACTCTCAACCACTGAGCCATCTCTCCAGCCCTTTATTTTTATCTGTACATAGACATTTTCCCAAACGACAATAGTAGTTATGAAGTCCCTTATTTGTTTACTTGTCTTGGAACAACTCACCAAGCCTAGAGGTCCTAAGTGACTGTCACATGTGACTGATGCTTGGTTATTTCCATTTTCTCTAGTAAATTATGTAAACTTGCCTCAGTCTATTCTAGGGCAAAGTCACTGCCATCTTCTTGGCATAACGTTGGAAAGCTTGTTGAGCTGAATGATAACATGCTTCTAGATTGTTTTAATGCAATCTGCCAAGATAACTATGTGGAATAAGAAGTTTCTGTGGACTCACCTAAGATTTAGACTGGGCTTAAAACATTCCTATACTCCTCATTTCCATAGCTCCTAATGTCTCATTTTTGCCCCAGAATCTGGTCCAGTGTTGGCAATAAGTCCCTGCCTTTTCTCCTCATATTACCCCTGAACATCAGCCTCAGTTCTGTGCCTTTGTTAATACTTATTTTGTGTGAAATACTTGTGTTTTAAAACTGTTCTTTGAAACGTTAGCAATATTACTAGCCATGGCTTGTTTTACTTGGATCTAAAGAGCATGTAATAATAAATGGATCTGTCTCTTAGCAAAAGTGTCTTTGTGTTGAAGACTGAGAATGAAAACAGGAGCCACTAACTTCCAGCAGATGGTCTTGGTGTCCTTCCGAATGAGAGCAATTCCAGCCGCATCAACATCTCCCAAGGTCACTCTGTGGCCAGCAGGAGAAAGACGAGACAGCACCTCGCCCTTATCATGCCCAAACACAGACAAAGCACAAACATAGTCCAAGCCACAAAATACTGAACACCCCCTCTTTTGATAAATGACAGATGGCTATGTCTTTCCCAATCATGGCTTTAGCAACTCTGAATCGTTCCTGCTTTCTGACAGAATGCCATCCAGAGATTGAACCCCTACTCTCTGGGAATCCCTTTTTTTACTTCAAATCCTGTCAACAAGATCCATCCATATCCTATCCACTGGCCCTGTCTTGTGTATCCTTCTGCTCACTGCAATGTGTCAAAACCACAGCAGTTTTGTGAATTCCTAGTGGTCATTGTGTGGGGAAGACTAACTCAATTACTGAAGCTCAACAGGTTATTCCCTAAGTCCTTAAAGTACTCACCAAAACTCTGCTAGTAAAAACAAAACAAAACAAAACAAATAAACAAAAAATAATAGTGTTTGAACCTGTTTTCTAATACTATAGACCTGTGGCCAAAGACACCCACCCCCAATCCTTTCCCTCAGAACCACGTCCATGACATACAAAGAAGTCATGGCCCATCTGTTCTTCATTTACTGGAGCAGAGGTTTGTTTACAAGAAACTTAAGGAGGAGATGGCTCTCCACCTGGGCCAAGACAAACTGGTGACAAATCATCCTGGATGCTTAGAATTCCCCACCAGATCACTGTGAACGCTAGCAGAAACTCACAGTTGAATAAGAGAGCTTGGCAATGTCTTTGCATCAGCTCTTGCTTTTCTCAGCTTCAATGTCCTTTCCAGATGCTTATCTCTTGGTTGTGATTTCCTACCCAAAGACCATTTATATGTGAAAATTTAAACGGATGCTATCTAGTGGTAGAGAGCTTTCCTAGAACACACAAGGCCAGGTTGCTACTGGAAGAAAGACAGGCTGGGGAGGTGGGGATGTCTCAGTCAATAAAGTGCTGCCCTGCAAACATAAGGACCTGCATTCAATCCCCAGATGAAAATGCTACAGACTCTTACAATTGTGGGCATGAACTTGTAATCCCAGAACTGGGGAGGCAGGGATAGGAGTAGCCCTGAGGATTTCTGATCAGTTAGTCTAATCTGGTTAAGAAGTATCAGGTTAATGAAAGATCTTCTCAAAGAAGTAGATAGTCTTCCTGAGAACACCACACGTTCTTCTCTAGACTCCTTATGTGCAAATATGTGTGCACATACACACATACATGAGCACACATATCAAAAAATAAAAGTAAGAAGGCTTAAGGGAAGAGTTGGAAAAGTGATTGAGGGACCAAAGGGTCAAAGAGACAGGGACTCCACAGGAAGACCAACAGAATCAACTGACCTGGACCCTTGAGTGCTCTCAGAGACTGAATCATCAACCAAAGAGCAAGCATGGGCCGGACCTAGGCTGCCTGCACACATGTAGCAGAGGAGCAGCTTGGTCTTCATGCAGGTCCAAACAACTAGAGCAGGGGCTGTTCCTGAGCCTGTTGTTAGCCCGCCTGTGGATCCTGTGCCCTAACTGGACTGCCTTGTCCAGCCTCAGTGGGAGAAGGTACACCTAGTTCCTCAGAGAGGAGGGGTGTGTGTGTGTGTGTGTGTGTGTGTGTGTGTGTGTGTGTGTAGGGGGGAGAGACACCCAGAGGGGAGCTTCCCTTCTCAAAAGAAATGGGGAAGGTGGAATGGGGGGAGGACTTGCGTGAGGGGTACTGGAAGGAGAAGAAGAGTTGATATTGAGTTGTAAAGTGAATAAATAAGTAAATAAAAAAAAATAAAAAGAGAAAGAGGAGGGGAAGTAAGGGATGGAGGGAGAAACTTGTAACCTGCAGTGCAAAATGATATGAAACAATAACCAGCTCTATCATGCATTCACATACATCTCAATGGTTTGTATAGGATATACCTTTTAAATCATTTCAAATTAGAGTATATATAACTTTCAGTGTTTTGAAGATTGCAAGCCTTTAAGCACTCATGTTACATCCTGTCATTTCTACTTCTTTCAGAAGCATAACAGACATTTGTTCTCAAAGGCTTACTACAATAAACTCCCATTAAGAAAACAGGAATAACACAAAATGTTATCAACTATGTGTTACATAGTGTCCAGTTTCGTATCTGTTATTTTACATCCTCACAAGACAAGTTACCCTCTTTTCACAGATGAGTACTGATGTATGCTCCAAATGGAATGGGTGGCACTGGGATTGGATCCACTGTCATCAGCTATATGAGGGTGTGTGCATGCACAGCCTCTCTACCATGTAGTAAGTATGTTTTCAAGAGCAATTCTTTTTAGGTGAAATGGTTTTCAACATTTAGTAACTCACAGTGTTCGAGTGCATGCACACACAAATATATACTTAAAACTTGCTACTAATTGCTCTATTTTAGCTATAAATTTGGAAAAAATAAGGTTCTAATCAACTGAGAAAAATGAAACATATCTATGTATATAAAATGTATATAATTATATATAAATATATGTATTAGATATATATTTATTATCTTTTTTACATGGAGGTTTTAGTATCTCAGTGCCCTGTAATACTTTGAGGGGGCTTTGGTCCTGTGGGTTTACTATCATCTTTGAGAGCTTATAGTTTCCTTGAGATACATTTCCCACACCTTTAGCAATCCTGAGGACACTGCTTACAGAGCAGCACAGAGACTTCAGAGAAAGCCTGGGGGAATCTTGAAGGGATATACAGTCTATCTGTAAACACAGTGAGGTACAGTCTATCTGTAAACACCCCCCCCCCCACCTCAGTCAGCTAATACTCCATAAAAACATCCTGCTGTGATGGGAAATCCAGAACCCTAGCCTGCTTAAGGATTCTGTGCTCACATCAAATTATCTATTTGCCTTTTATCAGTCATCACTGTCTTCGTGCTATTATTAAAAACTGCCATGTGTGGGCACGCTTGTTTCTATGGGATTACATGACCACAGGACACTATACAACAAATGCACCACTCTCTTGTTAGCTGTATCTTTTAAATATCAGAGAGATTTCAAATTGTTTAGACTTTCGTTGGGAGACATTTATTATACTACAGAGCAGCAGTTTGGAAACTCCATGCACACCCAACATTAGCCAAATGAGAAATAGCATTTGTTTATGAATATTATTTTCGTAATCTACTCATTCAAAATCCTAAGCCATCAAGAAGAAACAATTTCCACAAGAATCCAAAGGGATACCCCGCCCATATTTTCTATCCAGGACATGAAGGGATCTTAGGAGAATTTACACTGGAAAGCATCTCTTTTAGAGGTGAGGCTCAGGAGCCCTGCAAGGGTACAGTTCACTGGGAGTCAGGCCATAAAGAAGTGCTGGCTTTGGGTGGGGCTGCCTAGTTTGCAACCCCTACCCCCTAGCTCGTTACACATCGGTGTCTTTTCCATGAAAATCAAGGCTGTGGGGGTGTATCTGGGTAAGAAATCCTACACACTGCTTTGTGTGCTCAACCCCTCCCCCAGCCAGTAATATCTTTAGCTGTTTATCTTAATCTTTAAAAGAGCTATCAAGCTAATGACAGAGGAATCTGTAGAAGATCTAAGAAAGCAAAGAAATAGCATGCCGGAAATGCTACGGCTCCTGTCACAACAGTCTTTTCATTAGGAAGAACACACTAAGGGTGGGACCAAAAAGACATCCCCTGTCTAGCCATCTCAAGATCCTCACCCAAGGAACACAGCTGGCCAAAAATCTGCCCTGTGCTTCCCAAGCCACCTTGCTACACACTCAGGATCTTAAAACTCAGTCATTCAAAGGAAAAAATAAATAGACGTCTTGTAGCCAGTGAACACCCAAGGCATCCATCAGAGGAGTAAGCACACCTTATTTGTGCTCACTTCTCCGTGCTCCAGTCACGGGTCCATACTGAACCTAGGCTTTATTCCGAATCCCAGAAAGCAGGCGTTTGCACCTGCCTCTTTCCAAAGCAAGCCTTGGCGCTGCTACTGTCTATATAGCTAGTTAACTCCAAAGCCCCAACGGTTTCCCCACCCTTGTAGTGGCATGCACATACACAATCACACACCCCACACACATGCATACGCGGCCGCGGGTGCGTGTACACACACACACACACACACACACACACACACACACACACACGCACACATTTATATACAGACGTTCTGGAGCCTCCAATGCACCTTCTTGGGTCTTTTTCTTCTTTGACTACTGCCGTTAAACTTCTCTCCACTGTCGCTTTTCTGAGCTGCATCTTCGTTCATCATTTTGAACAGTTTGAGAAGAAAATAGCTGTGCCATCAAACCCGGCCGCGGGAACAGACCACTGGCGAGCGTGCACTTGCAGGAGGCAGGCGGGAGCAGGAGGAGGGGTGGGGAAGGGGCGCGCTCTGGGAGGGAGAGGATGGTGACGTTGCCATGGTAGCAGCTGCCACAACTGTTTATCTGACTGCATTGTTAAATCGGATTCAACCAATTACCATCCGGGTATAGGCTACAATGAAGAACACCGTGGAAAGAAAAAAAAAAAGAATGCCTGGGACAGGGGCAATTTGGGAAACCCTGCTGCTTGGCTTTCGACACACCCATTACTGGATCTGTGCCTGCCACGCATAAAACCTACGCTTCATTTTCTTCCTCTAGGTACTTCGGTGGAACAGATGCAATGCATACCAAGGAAATGATGACACTTTACTGTTTGAACCCGAAAGGCTGCATTGTAGAGGGTCCAGACCGGGAAATGGAGGCTATTAATATCGTAAAGTAATTATAAGTTACATTTTTACTATGCTATTCACCTGATTCAAGGCTATAACCTTTAAAACCCAGCTTAAGGATGACTTCTGTCACAAAGCTTCAGAACAGCCAGCAGGCAACCTGACCACTCCCTCCTGGGCCTCTGATCCAGGGAATCTCTGACAGCACCTGTAACACCACACCGCTGCTCCACCCACTTACCACGTGACAGCTCAGAGATAACAGGGAAGGAGGGGAGAACACTGATTTTTCTAGGAAGCGATACAATGGTTTTCCTTAACAGCAGTTAACCCAGGTCTGTTAAATATGTAGGGCAAATCTGTCACGGAGGCAAAACATTTTACATATTACAGAAATTTTTCTGAGCACAGGTCTATCTACTGATGAAGAAAACATAGGCTCTAATCTCAGGGACCTTTTCAGATGATTTTCCAGCATAAATCTTGATAAGACTATGTGGTTTGCTTGTGTAACAAGAATCTTAATTTCATCTGTGGATCAAGGTAGCTGTTTCTATATTTAATGTAAGTCTGTGGGTGCAAGCGGGGCCAGATATATTTTGTACAAGCACACATGCTAACTACTCATCCTTATTCCTAGAAAACTCAAAGTTCAACATGCAGAATACTCAAGTGTAAAAACGGAGTGAGAATTAAAGCAGGGAGATAATGAATGCAAGTATACTTAGAAGACTGAAAGTATCAGTGCATTTCGATTAGGAATCACAGCATCACGACAAAGGTGACCTTTCCAACTCAGAAATGTCATCCTGAAAGATGGGTTCTTACCTGAAAACGAACTCACCTTCGAACAAACACCTCCACAAAAATCCTCAGTATTTTCTCACTGTTCTCTCTGCACCACTGTCTAGAGATGCCTGTCACATCCGAGCCAACCCCGCCTTGTTGTCTCCCTCTCATCCCTTGATTCTGTTTTAGCAAATCCATCCCACAAATATTATGCCTTGGCGACACCTGGGTCCCACAGACAGGGCAAAGATTCTGGGCTTCCTTTGTTCTGTTACAAAGCCCTACAAGAATGTCTATGAGGAGCTCCTAGAAGTGACATCTATTGTTATCAGAATGCACACCAAAATTTCCGTGATGTCCCATGCCTCTCCACCATCCTTTCTCCCATCTCTCTTTGTTCCCCCCCTTTCTCGAGGGGAATTTCTCCACTTGACTTTTCTTGGAAAAAACCTCAGCCTAGAAATCTGAACTATGACCCAATAATAAATATGTGCTAAATGTCTACCATGTGCAAGAACTAAGAACCAGGAACATTCCATATGATCCCACCAGGCCCACGGGAATGAAGGAAATGGGAAATGCATTTGTTGCTAGAGTGTTTGTATTCTAACAAGGGAATCAGATGAGAAACAAAACTATTAGTTGTAAATGCTATTCGAGAAAGTAGGACACCCAGTAATGAGAGACAGATGAGGTTTTATATAATGTGCCTGGACTTGTGGGCGTGTTCTCCAGAAATCTGAAGGGAAAATATTGCAGTCAACGAGAATGTTAATGACTACTGAAAGGTCTTCAGAAACAAATTTCTTATCAAGTATATTAAAAGGACTACGGTATCAGCAAAAAAGAAAAAGGAGGAGGAAGAGGAGGAGGAGAAGAGAAGGATGTTTATAGTAATTAGATCTACCAGAAAGACATTATGTAGAGTGTTCATTCTTTGAAGTCAGAAGCAGCTTTTCAATCAATAAAATTGATAGGCAAATAGAATACTCGTTTGTTTCTATGTAAACTGGAAACAAACATACTTCATGTTATAGCACTTTTAATTTGATTTGTTCCACCAATCTCTTGTGGCATGCCTTCCGTGGAGGCAAGCCACAGCATTTAATAGCCATGTTCAGGGCTCTACCTTAGATCATCTGTGACAACTGCTGGAGTGGTTGCTCTAACCCTTCCCTACTGTTAAATGTCTGGGACTAGATAATTCATAAATAATACAAATGTACGCCCTGCAGCTCTAGAGACTAGAAATACAAGATCATGGCATAGCATGTTTGTCTCAGGTGAGGGCTCACTGTACCCTTCCAAGGCAGTCCTACGTGATTTTGCTGGGCACGCATTATGGAAGGAAGAGATGGGCAAATGAGAAGGCCCAGCAGGTGCCCCTTTGTAAGGTGCCTAGTCCCACTCACAGTTCCATCCCTGTGATTCAGTTACCTCCTCAAAACCTTCCTCCCACAAGGCGACCACACTGGGCATGATGTTTCAGCGTGAATTTTGGAGGGGACACAGAAATTCAATGCATACAGAGTTGTTCTAAAACAGAGAATCTTACACATCCCTGTTTTTCAGAATGAAAGAATTGCACTAATCTGATGCCAGCTTCCAACAAAGGTAAACATCTATATTAACCTATAATAAATACCTCCCCCAGAAGAGAATGTCCAAATTTCTGAGTAGCTATTCTTTCACCTTCTGGGGTTTTCAGTCTGTGACTCTCATTCGGGAACTTCTGCATGTCTGACCTTATTATATGTAGTGAGCATGCAGTCTGAATGGACTCTAACAACTTGAAGGCATGGTTTATATCTACTGTGACATGCCAAGCAAACAATGTTCAGTATCTGGTAGAGGTCACGGAAATGATTTTTAAATACAGTAAAGAGATATGCTCAATACTGAACCAAATGTGATGGTACATGTTTGTAGTCCCAGTGAGCAGAAGGCTGAAGCAGAAGGAAGGGTCCATTATCAGGGCCAGCCTGGGCTACAGTGTGAGACCTGCCTGCAAAAAGAAAAGGAAAGAGGATGGGGGTACATGCCTGTATTCAGAGCAGGTGGGAAGGGGAGGCAGAAGGATCGAAAGTTCAAGGCCAGCCCAAGTTACAAGAGACAGACGGACAGATAGACAGACAGACACACACACACACACACACACACACACACACACACGGAGGGGAACGCCAGGTGGTGGTAGCAGTATGTGCCAGGCTTGTCTGGCCTACAGAGTGAGTTCCAGGACAGCCAAGGTTATACAGTGAAACCCTACCTGGAAAAGAAAGAAAAGAAAAGAAAAGAAAAGAAAAGAAAAGAAAAGAAAAGGAAAAACACTTTCAATATTTACCATGAGTTTTAGTTTATACCAAAATTGCTGCAGGGCAGATGGTTTCAAATCTTAGGAGGTTTTTTTTTTTTTAATGTGATTTTCATTTATGTTCTTATTATCTAGACGCTGTAAAACTTTTCAAATAAGATTTTAAAGCGTATTTTTATGTTGGAGCTCATGAATTCAGGATAGCAATGATGATAACACCTTATTTAAATCTGTAACAGTTTATAACTTATAAATTCCGGTTGTTTTGTTTTGTTTGTTTGTTTGCTTCCAGGAGAGAAGCCCCAGGAGCACAGAGCTCTCTGTTCTTCCTTTTCTGCACCTAATAATCCATAGCCATGCACACAGTAACCATTTAGTGATTTTTATGGATAAGCAAATCAGGGCATGGGCAGCTTGGGTGATTTGCCCAAGGTAACAAAGTTAATACGATCCTCTGGTCCGAATCCACTATGCTTTTATTAAATCATTGACTACCTTCAATGAAAAGCAGCCACTTTATACAGTGAAGGAGACAGGCAAAGGCTAAGAAAATGCCAGGAGCAGAAACCAGTCACATGTCAGCAACCCACACAGGCAAAGGATGAGGTCTTGATTGGGTTTATGCCACTTTCACTTTAAAGGCATGGAGATTTATAGGTGTTTATATTAATTTTAGTATGCCTGCTCTATTTTATTAAACCATTAGAAATAATAGTATTTTAAAATTCTAACTCTGACTTTTTTTCCTGAATGGAACAAAGCTCTTTGGGGAACAAGCAATTATGCCTCTGAGACAGATCACCTTCCAAAGTTCATTTGTGAGCCACGGCTGTCTGATGTTACAAATGTTGTGAGCCACTGCTGTCTGATGTTACAAATGCATTTGTATAGAAACAATGTTCTAAAGGGTTCAGCTCTGTAAAGTTCTCAATATGCTTTGGGGGGTGGGGGTGGGGACCTTAACAGTTCAGCAAACACTGGACAGGAGTTCACCAGTCCATTTTTCTTCTGGGGGTGCCATGCAGGTGCACCACTGCTTGAATGAAGCTATTCCTCAATCAAGGTGTTCATAAGTGTGGATGTGGCTGAATTTGGAAACTGGGTCTTTACGGTTCCAGTCACCCTTAGATGAGGCCATAACTACCCAAAGTAAGTCCTAACCTATTACAGGTTACTGCAATGACCATGTCCTTGAAGAAGAGAGGACTGCACAGAGACACAGAGACACATGGGTAAGGAGGCGTGCAGGGACAGAGGCAGAATTTGGAAGAACTCAGCTACAAGGAAAGGAATGTCAAGAAATGTCAGCCGCCACGAGAACTCGGAGGGGGTGGAGAGGTGTCCTTCAAAACTTCAGAAAGATGACCTAACTTCCCTTCCCTCCTCTATCTTTCCCTCCCTCTTTCCTTCCTTCCCCATCCCCAGTCTCTGTCTTTCTCTGTCTGTCTCTTTCTCTGTCTCTCTCTAGCCAGATCTCACGCAGCTCAGAATGCCCCCAAATTTGATTCCTAATGAAGAATTATCTTGAACTCTTGCTGATCTTCTTGCCTCCACTTCTTGAGTGCTATGATTAAAACACCCAGTCTTACTCTGTGCTGGGGCTCAAACTCAGGGCTACGTGCATGCTAGGCAAGGACTCTAGCAACTAAGCTACACCCTCAGCCCCCATCCCTCCTGGTGACTCCTTGATTTTGGACTTCAGCTTTTATAACCGTGAGAGGAGTCATTATAATGTCCTACTATTCTGTGTCATACAGTTTTGCTTGCTTTGCTGTGACCACACTACATAGCCACTGCAACCACAATCTCCTGTATCATTGTGATAGACGGCAGTTATGAGATTCGACTCAACCCTATACAATGTAAGGAGACTTACTTGTCACCTTCGGGGCTTGCTAGCAAAGCCCACCCATAATGGTTTTCTGTTCTCATTACCCATTTGCTGTTGAACACAGAGGAAGTGCTCACCTATGAGGTAGAAGAGCCAGAGACTGGAAAAGGCCCAGGCAGGTCTGAGTTAGTGTATGGAGCCAATTCTTCTTCTCTTACTGATATCACATGGCACTGAAAACTATTACTCCAAAGTATTAGGCACGGAAATTGTGAAGCTGCTTTTAGCTGAAGCTAGTCAACGGTAGACAACCGCATCTGTTCTCTTTAGAATGTTACATGAATGACACACTCAGTTTATGTCAGAGTTCAGAGCAGTGAGAAGTGGATCTTATTTCCTGGATTTAAGCCATTGGCCTGATTAGAAAGAGAGGAATTAAAGGACAGCCAGAGGAGGCCCAGAGAGAAATACCGACAATGATTAGAAGTTTGAGGAAGGGGTCTCATACATTTATGGCATCGTGTTCTCAGATCAACTCCTGTCCACTCTCATTTTCCTCCTGGCCTTCTTCCTGGATAAATTCTTTGCCATTTTTCTGCTGCTGGGCTGAATCATTGTGGACCCTTCTTGACATACAGAGAATACAAATTTAGAATGCATACCTATGATGTTTTATCTTGATTGTCGTTTGATGCTGTGTGTTAGAGAGGAAGGGAAGGAAGGAGAGAGAGGGGGGAAAGAGAGACAGACAGACAGACAAAGAGACACAGAGACAGAGACAGACAGACAAAGAGACAGAGACAGAGAGACAGAAAAACAGAGAGAGACAAAGAGAGAGAATGAGTGTGTGTACAGTGTATTTCCATGTGAAAACTCCAAGGCAGGGATGGCCATGCATGAGAATGCAAAGGCCGGAGAAATTTATGAAATGTCTTCCTCTCTCATTCTCTGCCTTACTATCTTGAGACAGGGGTCTCTCACTGAACTAGAGGCGCATCACTTGGACTAGGCTGGCTCACCAGTGAGCTTTCAGGCTTTACTCAAGGTGCACACAAGCCTATCTGGCTTCGGTACTGGGGATTTGAACTCAGGTCTTTACACTTGTAGAACAAGCACTCTTACTCAGAGATCCATCACCCCAGTTCTTTGACAGAATTTAGAATCAACCAAGATAAACTTCTATGAAGGTGTTTCTAGAGCATATTAGATGACATAGAAAAACTTACCCAGAATGTGAGTGGCACCATCTGTAGTCTGGAATTTTGAACTAAGCTTTAAAAAAAAGACTGCAGGATAAGCAGGGAACCCATCTCTTTCTGCTTTCTGACTGGTGGACAATGTGAGTGGTTGCCTCACATCCCTGCTGCCACAGCTATGTCTACCCTCAGCACAGCATTCTCTCGCCGTTCCCTCAAGCTGTTAGCCCCAAGAAACCTGTCACTCCTTAGGTTGTTTCTCAGGTAGTTTTTCACAAGAGAAGTCAATAATTTTACATGTCTCATAATTAAAGCATACCCTTTTGGGCATCTTGGTTTGAGGTTTTGTTTTGAATGGGAGAAAGCAAAAGGAACAGTTGTAAATGTAGGCAAACTTCACCTTCTCAAAATTCATAGTCACAAAGCCCCTGGTATCTGCAGTCCTTCCAACTCCAGAGCTGCCTACCTCCAGGGCTTTTCATGAATTGCCTATTACTCTTTCCTGTTTTATACTGTTCCTCTTTCATAGATGATCTGAAGATTCTACACACTAGTATATCTACCCAGAAGCTGATGGACCAAGGCAGGAGAGCCTCTGTGTTTCCCTGGCTCCCAGTTTCACCATCAACACCAGTATGAGGTGGTTCCTCTCTCTCCTTGGAACATTCATGCCTCTCACTCATGTCTGCCCCTCAACATCCTTCACTTACTCCTTTAGCTATTCAGTAGATACTTGCTACATGAAGGGTATCAAATGCTGAGATCTGCACAGCATGTTGGGGCTCTGGCATGAATTAAGCCATGTTTTCTATAGAAGATCTCCTAATATGAACGTGAGAATCATCAGAGAAAACTGTGAACATCTCTCTTTAAAGGTATAGAAGCACAAACCAGGGTACCCAAGGTAGACCATAAAAAGAGGGTAAACTGAGAGGAAGTGCCTTGTAAATTGAGAACAACTGATGACTGAATCAAAGTTCTGACAAATCCACATGAAGAACAGTGTGAGCAATGGATGTTGGGAAGAGTTACCTCAGCAGTGTGGATGTATGTCCTCTTATGACCAAATCCTTGGCCTTCAGACATCAGCATGTGTGACTCCCTATCAACTGTCTCCTTCCTACTGCTGGTCCATGTAGCTACTTCTTATGCCTGAATGTTGGAGAGCCTCAGACTTGAAATATTGAAAACCTAAATGTGGTGAGATCTGGGGCCTTTGGAGTTATATATTAGTGAATGAAACCAATGGAGTTTCTATAAATGGAAAAGATTTATTATGGGCATCAGCTTTATTTCATACAATTATGAAAGCCAAAAAGTCCCAAAAGATAATCTCCTACAAACTGGTGAACCAAGAAAGTGGTTGAGTCCAAGGTTAAAGGCTTCAGAGGGAACCTAAAGACTGAGAAGATAGATGAGAAGGAGACACAAATCCCAAATGAAAAGGAAATTTCACCCTCCACTCATTTTTTTATTCCATCTATATTCTGGCAGACTGGACCCAACCTGGATTAGACAGTGACTTCAGACATTAGGCAGAGAGTTTTCCTGACTTAGTCTACTGGGTTATATATTAATGTCTTCTGGAAACTACCCAATATTCTTCAACATTAAGTTATTACATAAATGACTGCAGAACAGGCCTAGGAGTGGAGCCTTCATGGGTTTAGTATCCTTTTAAGAAATCATGGGAGAAGGTCACTTTTCCTCTTAGCTTTCTGTGAATTCAGAGACAATCATATCAGGAAGCAGGCCTGCATCAAGACTCCAGAGCTGCTGGTACCCATCTTCCAGGACTATGAGGAATAAATTATGTTGACTATGCTGTCCATGACATTTTTTTCATAGCAGCCCAAACTAACACAATGCTGATATCTTAAGGTTTACACCTTGTGACCCATGCATGGGACAACATAGCCGTTAGCCTATGGAGATTGGAATATTCTAGAATCTTTAGGATTCAAAAGAGACTCAAAAGAGAAAGTGGGATTTAAAATTTACACCCTGGCCCAGAATTACACTATGATTCCTGATACCCAGATGTGAGGAAGTTAAAATGTCAGCCTAGGGCCACTTCTGCCACTATGCATTCCCTACCACCATGATGACTTTTGTCCTCTTGAACCTGGACCCATAATAAATCAGTTTCTTCCTTAAGTTACTTCTTAGCAGGCATTTACTCACAGTAACAAGAAAAGTAACTAAAATAGCCAGAAAAGCCACATGCAGCTCTTTAATGGTCTCGGAAAGAAATTAATTGTGTGTGGGAACCACTTTCAAATGAGTATTCATTAGAGGTAGCTACTGAATGTGAGCTGAGCTGAAGGGTGTGAAGAACTGTGTCTGAGTCTATAACAGCATCTGGGAGAGATGACAGTGATGGAGTGGACAGATGCATTCATTAGTCTGTCACCATTAAAGGTGCTACAGTCACCGTCACCATTCAAAAGGAAGTGAGAAGTGAGAGAGAGGCCATCTGCCTGGAGAATCAGAGAGGCCTTCAAAGGAACAGCTTTGAAATCCATTTCATTTGAGAAAGGAGAGAACAGGATTCTGAAACATTTGCTACTCCCTAGATACCAAAACTAGTAAGCAGTTGAGAAGCCAAGTCAGAGGCTCAAACTGCTGCTGGAGGAGCTTGACCATGGGCATCTTCCTATGGATAAAGCCTGAGTCAAACTTTATCTATAATTATTTAAATCAAGGAACCCTTTATTCTTACTTAAATGAGCACAGTGAATGACCAACTCCTCTTAGATAATCAAAAATATAAACCTTTTCTTCTGATACACTTATGAAGCATGCCCTATCCTAATGGGAGCAGGGTCAGAAACTGGGTCACTGAGTAGACTGCTGCTGCTGCTGCTGCTGCTGCTGCTGCTGCTGCTGCTGCTGCT